>JBAMBJ010000672.1:0-486802 GCA_037043495.1 Drosophila recens
CGTTGATGTACGCAGTACATTCAAGTGGCCCGCGCGACACCAGGTATACACCTGTTGTTTATTGCACCATTTTCTTCTCCCTCTCGGCCCTGCCAGTCAAGCATTTACACAAGAGGGGGAACAGCCTTATCGGCTCGCTTCTTCAGCTCGGGTGCGCTCCTCCCGCCTCAGCTCCAGCATTACCTCGCACGCCATCTTCTCGACTGCATCCCAGTTTTCCCTCGATGCCATCATGTTTTGCACTAAGTTGCTTGGGGTGGGCTCGACTCCGAAAGTCGCAGCAACTGTGCTCCTCTGCCTCCTAAATCTAGGGCAGTCAAAAATGACGTGCTCTGCATCCTCTCGATGTTCGGTACCGCAGGTTCTGCAGTAAGGGTCATCGCTGTGGCCAAAACGGTGGAGGTATGCCCTAAAGCAACCATGACCGCTCAGGAACTGGGTCAGATAGAAATTAATCTGACCATGCTTCCTGTCCACCCATTTGTCAATGTGTGGAATGAGTCTGCGTGTCCAGCTGCCTTTTTCGGACTCGGACCATCTACTTTGCCATCTGTCCAGCATAGTCCTCTGGTTGGTGTTAGCTCCTCCGTCACCCGCTATATCCTCTACAAGAAGATCAAAGGGTGGTATGCCTGCGATCACATGGGCTGCAGCCCCTGAGATCGTGCGAAAGCCACTGGCTATCCTTAGGGCGCACACTCGGTAGACAGAGTTGATTCCTCTTATGTACGACTTCTTCCTTACGGCCTTCGCCCAGATTGGTGCTGCATATGTGGTGATGGATCGTACCACCGACGTGAGTAGGCGTCTTCTCAGCTGCTTCGGTCCTCTGGTGTTGGCCATAATGCGAGCGAGTGCCGTACATGCCACTGCTGCTTTCTGCTCCATATACGCAATATGATCCTTGTATGACAGCCTATGGTCCAGGATTACGCCTAGATACCTCACGGATGGCCGGGAGCGCACGGTGATGTTGCCCACTGAGATATTAACCGTCTCTGCCCTCTTCCGGGAGCTTATCAGAACCGCCTCCGTTTTGTTCTCCGCCAGAGACAGGCCTACACCAGTCAGCCAAACTTTTGCCAGCCTGACAGCCTCGTTGGTGACATCTTCCACCTCTGCGATGTGTTTCGCTACCGTCACAATTGCCACGTCGTCCGCAAAGCCCACGATTCGGACTCCTTCCGGCAGTGGTAGCCGCAGTATGCCGTCGTACATCAAGTTCCAGAGTACTGGCCCTAGTACCGAGCCCTGTGGGACTCCTCCGGAAACCTGATGTTGCTTCTCTCCTCTGCTGGTGTGGTAGCGAAGTACTCTCTCTTCGAAATAACTTCGGATTGCCTGCACTAAGTACGGCTCGACCTCCTTCCTGGTAAGGCACCCAATGATTTCATCCCAGCTTGCCGAGTTGAAAGCATTGCGTACGTCGAGTGTGACCACAAGACAGTACTCCTTGGAGCCCCAGAGCCATCTTTTGCCTTCTATTGCTCTCTCTGCGAGGTCGGTTACCACTTGTATGGCTTGCGTGGTGGATCGGGCCTTCCTGAAGCCGAACTGGTATGGCGACAGCCCGCCATGTTCGCTTATGGACTGTTCCAACCGACTGCAGATGATTCGCTCAAGCGCCTTTCCCGCCGTATCCAGCAGGCAAATTGGCCTGTATGCCGAGGGGTCATCTGGTGGCTTGTTTCCCTTAGGAATGAGCACAAGATCCTGCATCTTCCAACGGGCCGGGAATACCCCTTCCTTGAGGCAGGTGTCAAAAACTTCGGCAAAAAGGTTTGGCTGTAACTCCATTGCCAGTTTGATGACACTGCTTGGGAGTCCATCTGGGCCAGGTGCTTTTCCCGACTTTATTCGGCGCGCCGCGCTGTAAATCTCCTCCTGGGTGACTAGGTTGAAAGACGCTTCAGTGCTACCTCGTGATCTCTCACCAAAGTTAGTGGCCATCGGCTCCTGTGATGGGAAGAGTTGCTCCACAATTCTGCCCATTAGCTGTGGGCAAGAAGGACTCGGTGGTCTGAACGCGTGCAGTCTCTTCATGGTCAGCTTATAGGCCATACCCCATGGGTCCGCGTCTGCTTGGTCGCAGAGGTCCAGAAAGTGCTGCCTTTTGCTGGCTTTAATCAGCATTTTTAGGGTACGTCGTTTCCTCCTAAAGTCCTCTTGAAAAGCCTCTTGCCTTATGTCGTCGCGTCTTAGTGCCCGTTGGTATGCCCGTCTTGCCCGGAGAGAGCTCCGACGTGCTTCGGCTATCTCGCTATTCCACCAGTAGACTGCCTTCTGTCGTGACGCTCCTGACGTTTTGCGCATTGACGCATCGCACGCTCTCAAGAGGTGTGTCATCAGCTGGTCCACACGGCTTGTTGCGTTGCCTGTGGTCTCTGCTCCCTGCAACATTTGCTCGAAGGCAGGCTTGTCGAGTGTGTCCACTCTGAAGAATGCTCTTCTTGGTGCTTTCACGGCGGGTGTTCGTCCGTTAATCTCGGTTATGATTGCCATGTGGTCACTGTGCGTGTACCCCTGGCTGAGGGACCAGGTTGTCCTTGGCGCCAGGCTGCTACTCACGAAGGTGAGGTCGATGATCGAGCCAGCGTTTCCTCTCCTAAATGTTTGCTCCCCTCCTGTGTTTAGGAGAACCAGGTCCAGCCTAGCCATGGCTTCCAGAACCGCAACTCCTCTATGGTTGGTGCTTGTGCTGCCCCAATCAGTTGCCCACGCATTGAAGTCACCAGCTATCAGGCAGGGTGATCTACTAGCGGCGTCGCTTACTAGCCTGTCTAGAATTTGCGAGTACTCTTCCAGAGGTAGCGATGGGGCGAGGTAGCAGCTATAGACATAGAGGTAGTCTATCTTTACCCTAACGAACCCCTTCTCGCATCTCTTCTCCAGCAATTGAACCGATTTTTGACCACAGCTCCACGTGGCCGCCCCGCTCACTTGGTCCCCTGCCCACGTATTGGGGGACTTTAAACGGTATGGCTCGCTTAGGATGGCAACGTCTATCCTCTCTTCTCTGACGGTTTGTGTAAGCAATTCTTGAGCTGCTTCACAATGATTCAGATTTAGTTGGTAAAACCGCATCATTGTGACTTAGCTCGAACCAGCGCTTTTGCCAGATACGGGCATCTTGAACTGTTTACTGGGTGGTCAACCTCCTTTTCACCCTTGCGGATACACAGCAGACACTTTGGTGTGTGCTTGCAAGATTTTGCCTGGTGGTCCGCCTGGCCGCATTTGAAACACAGGCGTTTACAGTCCACTTCCTCTCGGCACTTGGTGGCAACATGGCCGAAGTCCATGCACCTAAAGCACCTCATAGGTTGGACCTTCCTCCGAACCCGGCAAATAACCCAGCCCACCCGTAGCTTCCCAGCTTGCAGAAGCTTTTCGGCCTCGTCTGCTGGAAGCTTTAAGCTCGCTATCTGGGTTCCTCCATACGACTTCCGCATCGAGACTATGGACGACGATGAAACCTGGATTTCCCCGAATTGTGTGATCAGTGCCTCCAGTATCTCTTCTGCGGTTGTGACCTCGTCCAGATCCCTTATTTCGAGCGTTGTCGTTGCCGTAAGGGACCTAACTTCCGCCTTCGACCCGAGGAAGTCCTTCACGGCGTCTTGGAGTGTCTTCGTGTGCGGATCCGCTGATTTTGAGAGCTCGAAAAGAAGCTCACCCTTGGCCGTTTTCCGTATCGCCTTTACGTGCTGCGCCAGGCTCCGCAGTTTTGGCTCAGTCTTGACTGAGCGCAGAATATCGGCGTACGACGTTTCGGGGTCTCCCTTAACCACTATGGCGTCCGACTTCGCGGGTTTCACCCTTCCCCTTGGCTTTCCAACCTTCTTCCACTGGCTGTGTGGCTGGCGTACTGCGTCCACGTCTTTCTTTGGTCCTGGGACTTTTGGCGACTTGGTTGTAGTTGGCTTTGCCGTCTGCCTACCCTTAACCTTCTTCGACCCTGGTGGGGGCGAAGGAAGCTCTTCTCGGTCAGCTCTCGCTCTTTTCCCATCGCTTGGTGCTGCGCTTGGTGTTGCGGTGCTGGTAGCCTTGTGGGCTTTCGGTAGTGTAGGAGGTACACCTTGCTCCTCGTCCGCGGCGGTGTAAAGACCGAGTATGGAATCCACTAGGTCTCTCATCGGCTGGTGGATTGACCTCCTTCCTTGCAGCATCTTGCTTAGAGCACGGATTTTCTCTCCCAACTTTTCGAAGCTCGTGGTTGGCCCCATGTGTCTTAATTCGGACATTTCTGCGCTTTCCGTCGGGGGAGTGCCCACGGGAGTTGTCGCTGAAGGCAGCGCGAGTCGACTGGTTGCTGCTGGTGTTGAGATAGGCGATCTCGCCGTCTTCTTGCTGCCAAGGAAAGGATTCGAGGTAATCCTACCAGTGGGTGTTCCTTCGTCGTTTTTCTCCTTGAGTGTGTTGCTTGTGGCTTTATCTGCAACGGTGGCCAAGTTTGCCACCACCGAGGCATTGCGGTCGCTGAATATCGACGTACGGGGGCCCGCTTGCACACCCCCTTCCGCCGGCACTGGGGATCCGACCCCCTGCGCCGTAAGGTTCGATCTTTGTAGACCTTCCATGTTTGATTTATATTCGGTGATCAACCTAGCGTTTTTTAGAGTCTACTGCCAGACTTCGCCTTCTCGCATTTGTGAAGGGATACCAGGTGTCTATCTATCGTTGGTAGCGAGCTGCTTGTCCTGTTCAAAACGGAATCGATCTGGCCACTACCAAGTTAGTGGCTATCAGAGTCTTTTCGCACATTTGGCACCTCTTCGAACAGCACCATCCCATTCCCCTTTAGTCGCCTCGTACGACAAGCGGTGGATTACTGTGGTGTTATTCTAAGACCCGACACCACACGGGTGGCGGTGTGTGTGTGTGTGTGTGTGTGTGTGTGTGTGTCTGTGGTGTGCCTTGTTCCTGTCATCGTGTCGTAATCAAATGGAACTTGACGCATAATGGCACAAATTGCGCTTTTATGTAGGCTGTCGAATTGCGCTCTCTCCTGCCCCCTCTCCCCTTTGACTTTCCCTTCTCCTCCTGCCCCACCCACTTTAAGTACTTGTGCTGAGCGCATCTGTCAAATGGTTAAACACTCGTCTATGTTGGACCATCTAGAAGACGGTAACGCCCACAAATTAGCGCCCCTGTCGAGAAGCCGATTCCTAAATTGAAAATGAAACGTGGCATGTGGGAAGTGGCAAGTGGTGGCCAGAGGAAGAGTGCGGAGCATCGCATGTGGTTCATTGGTAATTCATTTATGCGCACATTTTCTACGGCAAATGTCTGTCAGTCAGTCTGTCTGTCCCTGGACTCATCCCTCTCCCCCTCTGAGTTGGCAGCTGGCCTGCTGCAGGTGTTTCGCATAAGAAATGACTGCCATCGATAGCTGCGCCGCATTACACGTAATTTATACTTTTTGGCAGGCACTTTGACCCCGACAGCACCCAGGTTCGGCAGTCTTGAAGTCCGGGCAGTCACCACGCACGACTTGACGTCATGATAATGTATCGAATTCATTTTCCACTTGTTTTGCTTGCCAGAGCACCTCTCTATCTTCTCTCCACTCCCTCCCGATTCTCTTCAGCTTCTCCTACCTGAGAAGTTGAGCTCGGGGTGCCGACAACTGGGCAACTTGTCTGGGCATTTCTCTCAACAGCGTTTTGTTTGGCAAATACGGGAAAAAAAAAAAAGAAAAGGCGACTAAAACAGAAAAGCAAAACAGCAACAAAAAACGCTTTCGACACATTCCGCATTCATACTCAATTACCTACGAGGCAATGCTTCGCTTCGTTGCCGGATACGTGGCATGCCACGTGGCCGCCAAGTCATACAACTCGGCTGAGTTATCGACTTGGCAAGACCTAACTGTACTTTTTCCCCCATCTACTTACTTACATACATACATATACTTTATCTATTATTTTAGAGGGGTATCTTCAGTTAGTGATTGTATTCCTTGTTTGTGTTATGGTAGCTTCAATACATGATTACTTATTTATTTATTAAATTTTTGTTGTACAGGGTATCTTATCGTTTATTTACTTTGCCCTCTACGTGAATTGTGCAATTTTTGTTGTGTACGCTTCTGTTTGAGTTCTGCAAGCCAGCGTTCAATGACTTGGCCAGGCCAAAAAGTTTGTTGCAAATATTTGACCATCGACCACGCGCAGGCAAGCACTCAACTTCAGGCCCCCCAGATGGCCCCCTTTTACCCCTCTTTTCCCACTCTCTGTGTTGGCTTGTTGCCGAACGCGTTGGCACGTTTGCTTTTCGCTATTCGCCGAATTTCATTCCAATGCATTTATTTATTTGACTTCTTTTTGGACACTCATCCTCTTTACTCTTCTTTCTTTCCCATCTCGATCTCTTTCTCTGTACAAATAAATGCAATTTCTATGCTACATATGAGCATTGCAATGTGTGTGTGTGTGTTTGCAACTTCAAAATATTAATATTAAAATTGCTTTTATTGAGCGTCGAGCAACTCGTAAATTTGACTTTGTAGAATTTCAAATGAATCGAATCGAACTAAACTGAAACCAAGGACAACGACTAGTGCAATATATACAGACATTTGCCGATTTGCATTTTATTCAAAGTCAACAAACAATATTTAGTTTCGCCAGCTCACTAAATCAATCATAATCAAAAATGCAATTCGAATGCGAAAAAAAATTGAAAAATTCAGCAAGGGCCGCTAATAGCTTTTGCAATTGATTAAAGCCAACAATTGATTGTTTATGGACGAAATAGAAGAATATTTCATCGTACTGCAGATAAAAATAAAGGAATTTAAATTTATTTAAATCAATAATAGCTCAAAAATTTCAATTTTCAAATGAAATGACAATATAAATAAAAATTTATGCAGAATTTTAAACAACAATTAAAGAGAAAAGTCTCGGGATATAAACTAGAAAAGAATTTCATAATTCTTACACAAGTTAAGTTATTTTAATATTTGAATGAATGTTGTTCTGACTTTTAAGCTTAATAGCTATTCATGAAATGTATTTAATTAATATAATTACCGTTAACAACATTTTACTCATTGCATTTGCAGAGCATTCAAAAGTCAATTATTTTATTTCACTTTCATTCGCCTTTTGTACACAAATAAATTTAAAATTGTTTGACTTTGCCACCATAAAACACACAAATTCAATCAGCGACTCGCTGATATATTGACCGAGTGATTGATGGATGGATGGATGATTGAATGTGGCTGCATTGGGGCCGCCCACTGTGATTAGTTGCGTTGAAAGTGATGGACGCGCTAATTAAATTGGCATTCGCCGTCTGCCTGCGGCGGATTGTTTATTCAACGACCAGAAAGTACACCTGACACACATTTACACATTCACCACCTTTGCAGTTCTAAACATTTTGAGCTTAATGTATTTATTGTATTGTTGTAATTGAATTGCGAGTGTTGCCCGTCGGATGTTGCAGTCAACCGAGAAAACAACTAACAAAAAACAAGTAAATAAATAAAAATGTCGACATTTACGGGAAGCTGCTGGCAATGTTGTCAATGTTTCTGTTTGTGTTTGTTTTTTTGCTGTGTTTTAATTATTTTTAACGCCCACCTGGCACGCCCTTGAACAGGAAATTGTATAGTGTCACATTCGGCAGTCCTTTTCGTTTCGTATAATTTTCCTCCACTTCAGTTCAGTTCAGTTCGTTTCGTTTTATTTTAATTGAATTTTGAAATATGCGCTGCACATTTTTTCACAATTTGTGCACTGTAAATGCAATTAATTCGAGCATTTTTTGAATTGTTCCATTGACCCTTTAGCTCTCTCTTTCTTTTCTGTCTCCATCCGTCTCTCTTTTCCTTTGGCTCTTGGAGTTTTTTGTTGCTACAGCTGCAATAAATTCAGCGCACTCAAAACATAAATCAAATGCATTAAGCATGACTCTGAGATAGTTTATTGTTAATTAAATCTCTTTCCTTTTGTTGTTCATTTCATTTTATGTCGTGTCGTGTCACGTTTTAGTCCTTGACAATTTCCACCCAGGAACTGCCTTAATTATGTTTAATCTTTTATTTATACAATATTTGCATATCAAACGTGTTAATCCCTGTGCTTTGACTAAACTGCGTGTAAGTAATGCAACAATTTGTAAATTGCTTGCAATCAACTGGCGCACGTGACGTATACGCAATTTGCATACATTTTCATTGATATGCCCGCACGCCAATTAAATGCATACTAAAAGAACTTTTTTTTTGACACACATCAATTAAAATTTGGCTCTGGTCGGAGACAGAGTATTTCAGCATTTCATATGCACATTTCCATAACGCCTCGGGCCAATTAGTCGTATGCTCAATTTCATTCAATTTATTTCTGTGTATATGTGTGTGCAATTTTCTATGGCAATTGCATTGCAAGTGTAGGATTTCAAAAATTGTGTAAGGTTTTTAATTGCTTTTGGCTTCTAAAAAAGTAATATTAATTTATTCATAAATATTCTTACATATTATTAAAGCTGATATTTCTGTTGCCGTTGGGTAAAAGATTTTTATCGACATATATTTTTATTTCCTTGAAGATTTTGCAAATGATTTCAGCATTATTTGTTTTGAGGTCAAATTTTAAACTAACTGACTTTCGAATTGGCATAATTGGCCCATAAATAATTTGGTTTTTCTTAGCCGACAGAAGTTAACACGAAAAGTTTAAAGTGCAGCATCGTCAGATTTGTTTCGTTTTTGAATGATTAAAATATGTAAGTTAATATCTGATATGAGGTATGTTTTTGCCAGTTGAAGTGACGGTTGATGCCCATGGGGCGTATGGAGTATATGATTTCATTTAATGGAATATGGCAGAGCCTAACTTTTGCCAGAAACTTTACTTCCCCCATCGAATAGAGAAAAAGTTTTGTGCAAACTAATTGTTAATTGAAACAAAAATGCCGACCATTCTCTCCATCAAGCTGCAATTGAGAGAGGAAGCTTGGCCTTTTGTTAGTCAGATTGGGGCCGAGAGAGGCCCTGAAAGGCCCTGAAAGGCAAAGCAAATGCCAACAATTAACTGCGGCAACAATAAATGCGAAACTTAACTAAAGTCCGTGCGGCCAAAGCCGAAGCCATAAATAAGTATGAATACATTGGGTTAAACGTGGGTGTTTGTTTGAGTATCGCGAACGAGAACGAGAACGAGTACGAGTACTTACCGCTCATCACAGTTACGACAAGGAGCAGGACGCAGCTGCTGGCTGCCATGTCGAGGAGTGGAGGAGGCATGGCAACGTCAGGAACAACAACCGGAAATGCAGTAAGCCAGGTCCTGGTTCTGGTCCTGGACCTGAACGTTTAAAGCGCCGGCGAAGGCGGCAAAGGAGACGGACGTGGGAGCTCCTTTTGTCTCTCTGTCCGCCCGTCTATTTGTCCAACTGTCGGTTTGTTTGACTATTTCGTTGCTGGCAGCAATAACCAAGTTAGCAGCGTCATCGTCATCATCAACATCAGCAGCAGCAGCTGCAACAACGTCATTATCGGCGTCGTCGCGCTGTCTATTAACTTGGCCAATTGCCAGACAGACAGACGGGCACAAAAGGCAACTCTGTTTTGGCCCTGGGCAACGTCGTTCGCTGTTTGCCTTTTCTATTGCCTGCTTCTGTTTTCAGCGCGATGTTGCTGTAAAGAAAGAGTGAGAAAGATAGAGAGTGAGTGAGAAGAGAGTGAGAAAGGTTAGTAAAACAGTGAAGTTCTGTTAGTGGACTGACACGAAAGTTATTGCCGTGACAAAGATGGTTTAACAACAAGAAGCAGAGCACATGGAAAGCAGCAACGAGTCAAATGCACTCATTGGCACGCCTCGGCCACGCTTCCTGTGCAATGAAACGAAATGAAATGAAATGAAAAAACGAATAGCGAAAACGAAAAGCGGAAATGAGAGCAAAACGATAATGGCGCACGCCGCCTGCATAATGATATTGCCAATGGCCAAAAACCCAATCCCCAATGGTCTTTTGGGCTAATGCGAAGCACTTGCTTTTTATTTTTCTATTACACGATTTTCGGCAATTGAATTTGCCAAAATAGTAGTTATTTTGCTTTCGCCTTATCCCGCCCGTCCATATCGAAAAGTTTAAGCCGTAATTAATGTAATTGCCATTTTGAATGTGCAACGTCGCATCACTCGACGGATGGATGATCGATGCTGTGGCATTAATGTCATAATAATGAGAGTTTGGTGTATTCATTGTGCATACGCCATGTGCACACACCCACACACACTCACACGCACACATACACACATTCTATTCATTCGTTTATATTGCCGCAATATGCGAAATACATTTTTCGATTTTTTCGCATTTATCTAGTAAATTTTTCTCTCTGACACCGACTGCCATTATTTGCCATTTTTGGACAGGGGAATGGAAAATGGGCATAATTCTAATGCATGGATATTATGTGCTGGCGTCTGTTCATGCAAATTACATGTCGCTCCCCTCTCTTTCGTCTTTCCTTTTTCCTAACACTCCTGTGTGCTGTACTTATTGTACGGAAACGGAAACGGCGCTGCAAAAGCCCAAAAAATGGCATTTTATTATTGTTAGCAATTGGGTTTTCTATATTAATGTGTGGGTGTGTCTGCGTATGTGTGTAAGCATGTGTGTAAGTGTGCGTGTGTGTGTGCCAGACTTCAGACTTCGGAAAGCAATTTGCCACGCACTGTCAGTGAAGTTGAACGCGGTGGAACATTTCTAATTTTCAGCTACGAAAAATTTATACAATAAAAAAAGGCATAGCCCAAGGAAAAGCAACAACAACAACAACAAAAGCAGAACAATAATAAAAGCGAGCGAGAAAAATCAGCCATAGACAAATTTACATAAAACTCAACTCGTATGCATGTAATTTGTAACAGAGAAAGATTTTATTTTGCTTTTACTTTGCAGTGGTTTTTGTTGCGAGGTTTCCTCTCTTTACTTTCTCGCACTTCACGGTTTAGCAGTTAAAAAAATACTTGCGAGATCTATAAACTTTTTTACAGCTATAAAAATTATGATTTTTTTCGAGCTAGTCAAGTGTGATGTATTAAATATGCGATTAGCGGAAAAATTTAAAATAAAACTCTTGCGTTTTCCATAAGTATAATTAATTTTGTAATTAGCTTTTTTTGTAAATACAAATTAGGTTAATGCCTCAGAAAAAAAAACATTAAGGATTCGCACTGTTACCAGTAAATTGAATTGAGTTTTATTCCCGAGCGAAAGCTGGTTTCATAACCAATTGAAACCTTTCAATTATTTGATTTACAACGCTGTTAAGTAAATTATAAATTGTAAGTTGAGTCAAATCCCAAATGGATTCATGCACCATTAAACATAATTCAAAATACAAAAAAAAAAGAAATTACATGGCAACAATTGATTTTGCAAAGAATTAATAAATATAATGTATGGAGGGCGCTCACGACATGAATATTAACAGATTAACACGTTGCTTAATCACAAGCGACAGCCTGGATTTAAGCTGACAGCTGTTGATAGCATTCCCAAAGCTTCCCAAAGGTCGTGCCAATGCTGCGTATACTTAATCCATCACGAGTTTAAAGGTCATTTTTGGCTTTCAAAGGCATCCTTTAACTATCTTTGTTGCTGTCTGCCATTTTTCGCTGTTTGCTGTCGATTTTGTTGTTTTTTGTTGCTGCGTTTTTGTAATTACTCAAAAGCAGGCGAGCAAACAGCGCAAAATAACAACAAAATTTATATAACATTATAAAGCAATTTGCAGTAAATCACCGAAAGCGCCGCGCGTGTTTATAAATCACAAGCAGCTCGGCTATTCCCAACCCGTACTTATTCTCAGTCCCTAAAAACAGCTACTCCCCCTCTATTGGTCTTTGTTCCTCCCTCTCTCTTCCTTTGACTGCTTTGACAAACACGCTGCTGGCAAACCAAAAATCGAAATGAATAATTAATATGTCGCGCCTGCAGACGCCCAAGACAGACGCAGACAAGGCTCCACATGCACGCAGCACCAAGAAAAAGCCGAAAAAAGGACGAAAAAATATTAGAAAGAACTGGCAATTTGCTTGCTGGTTTTCAGTAATGTAAACAAAACAGCGCCGCCAATAACCACAAAAAATATACAATACAAAAACAAAGACAAAGCCTTATGTGAAGCCCAACGGCGACTAAACCAAGCAAAATCACAAGAGTCAGAGTCAGAGCCAAGTCCAGAGCCTGTGGCAGCCGTGCACAAAAAAAAGGCTCCAAGAGATTGACAAATTTGCCACAACGGCAGCAAATGAAATGTTGTGGCAACAACAGCGACAACGACAACAGCAAGAACAACAACGAAAACAATAACGACAACGGCGTCTGTTGAATGAATTTTTCATTTATGACAATGTTTACGTAATTTGACAGCCAAAACAATTTTCGTACTCTATTTTGGCCAATGTCAGTGTCTGTGTCTGTGTCTGCGTTCTGATCTTCCGCATGAGCATACGCAAATGGACTCTCATTTATTGTTTCAAAGGACTTGCTTCTTGTTACCAATTCTTGGCCTTGCCAATCAACCAAAGCCACTTTGTTGCCTTTCTGTAATCAAATGTGTGGGAGCGTATGTGTGCTTGCTTTAAGCCCTTTTAAATGGCCAACGATTTGCCTGAATGCCGTGACATAAAAGTGCAATCTATAGTCCATTTAGTGGGCAGAGGATTAACCGACTTAGCCAAGTACAAGAGCAAGTAGCCACAGCAGCTTGCAACAAGCCATTTGTATTGGCCATGAAAGACTCAGAGGCTCAAAGGAATGTAGAAAGCAAAAAGTGAGCTTCAGTCTCAAATTGGTATTACCAGAATAAATGGAGTGTATGTACTTGCATTGCAGTTCATTGGAATCTTTCATGATGGAGGAGTACTAAGTTAAAGTAGGAATAAATTTCAACTTAATCAAAAACTTGATTGATTTCCATGTTAAGTTCCACATTTTTATATTTAATAAAAAGGCATAAAACCATATAAAAATGAGTTTAATAATTGTCTATTACTTAAAATCGACTAATAATTAATCATTTTATTGAAATAAGAAAAAATTTTGTGCCTCGAAAAAAATTTTCGAACATTTAAATTTCCGATATTTTGTTCCATTTTTATCAAAAACAATTATCATTAAATTCACTAGAAATCACAATTATATTTAATATATATATTTGATTAGCATTTACACTATTATGTGGCCAGTTGAGAAGACTTTAGCTCCTTAGTCTTAAGTTTATACAAGTTCAAACAATATTATCTAGTCTTAAGTTTGAGCTGTAAGCTCATCGTCCGCTCATTTACTCGTATTCATCAAACAATTTTGAAGTGTGAGTTTTAGCCTGTGGCGATTTCACTGCTGTTTCTCCCTTTTCTCTTTTGGCTAAGAAAGTTTTAGCATCCTTCGTCAAAGTTTATGTTAATTTGGTCAAATTAAGCGCAACTCGTAATTGAAATCCAGCTAGAGCAATAAGCGGGACGATGATCTGGCTGACCTTGACATCGAATCATTAGTCAAACCATTGCAACCAAATGACAAATAAAACAAATACTAAGTAGACAGAGAAAGAAGAGATAAAGAGGAAGAGGCAGAGAGAGCGTAGAGGGTAGAAAATTATTGTTTAGCACAATTTGGTGCTGGTTTGTTTGGAGCCTGGGGCTTCACGGCATATTAAACCGAATGAATAAATTACAATTGCAAATAGGCAATTTCCTACACTTCCTTCCTTTTGACATTTCACTGTGCAGCAGCAACCGCAAATGGGGCGTGGCTAGCTGGTCGGTTGGTCGGTTGCCCGATTTCTTGCTGTCAACTGAGAGTTGGTTTGTTTGGTCTAAATAACGTCTAATTTGCAATTTTGTTTAATTGTTTGTGGCTTTGGATTTTGACATAATTTGAATGCTTGTTGTTGTTTTTGTTGTAGCGGCTGTTGTTGTTGTTGTTGTTGTTATAAGCTAACCACGCCCTTGCCAATTCAGCGCCTCAGTGATTCAGATTCAGTTGCTTTGTCATGTCGTGTAGCAGGGTCGTAACTGAATTGTTACTTTAGCTCGTTGTTGTCGTTGTTGTTGTTGTTTGTGTTATTTGCGGTTTTAGTTTGGGTCAACATCAATGAACACTGGCACGCACAGCACTCACACATTCAAGCCACACTGGGTTCCCTTTCAGTTAGTGGTTTCCGCTCAAGCGACGTCATCTTCCTCTCCTTCCATCTAAATGTTGCTCTTGTAACATAGAATAGTTGGCTTGCCGCGTGCCTTGCCTAAATTATAATAAAAGGTTTCATTGCGACCAGTTCAAATATGCGCGCAACTTTCATTTTGCCTTTGCTTTGAGCAATTAAATGAATGCCAGCGGGTAGACAAAAGACGGACTGACCCACAATCAATTGGTATTTCTAGGAGAGCCAAGAAAGGAGAAAACAATCGAGAAGAGGAGGAAATTGGGGCTAGCTGTCTATTGTGTTCAACATATGCTGCACACTATACTATTGTAGTTGAACAGAATTATCAAAGTTGAACTCTTCTTTGGCAGTTGCGCTTAAAAGTATGCTATGACTTTTTAGCAGCTCTAAAAGCCACTCAAGCACAACTTCAATGATATTGTCCCCTCTTGTTCTCTCCTCGCTCTCCTCATTCTATTTCGCTGCTGTTGTTGCTGCTGCTTCGGGCACTCCACAAATTAGCTGGGCGATTGCCTTGCACTTAGTATAGTTCGTTCTCTGTCTGTATACTTTTCAAAATTGGCTTTCACACGCCATTAGCATTTAATTGCAACTACCATTGCCATTGCCACTGCCGCAGTCATTGCCACAGTCGTTGCAGCCATTGACACGGCTGGTTACGCCCCCTCCTTCTTCACGTCTTTGCCTCCTGTTGGCCTTGTTAACAAGCGCATTTGCCTAAAACTGCGAACACAACGCCAATTAAACAATGGCACAGAAAAGGGCAAAAGATAAAAAGAGAGGGAGCATTGTCATTTGCGAAATCAAATATTATTCTTATTACCATCATTTGCTAAAGTTGGCGCGTGCCATTCGAACCATGGCCGATAAGCGCCAATTTAACTAGAATTACCAATTTAATTCTGCCTTAGCTTTCTTGACTGTTGATGCATTTCGAATGCAAGTTCAGCGCCCAAATAAGCTCAACATCTGCATATAAACGAGTGAATGTATTTGCTCGTCCACACGTCAATAAACTCTTTTGGCGACACAAATAATTCACATATCTAGACTTTGTCATTCAATTTTGCTTGCGAGGGCTGCTCCATCAATTACATAGACCAAAGAATGAAGAAATCTGTTAAACTCTGTTGCTAAGAGAACTTTCCTTTCAGTATTTTAAAAACATCAAAATATGTTCTAATTTTTTGTCTAAGCAGATATAGTTATTATGGGGTGAGATACAAAAAAACCAAACTAAAAAAATAATTTGGATGAATAAAAGAACCTCAGATGTGTGTACCCTTTATTGACTCTTTTTTTTTTTAAATAAAAAAGAGTTTTAAGAACATTCATGAAATAAATATTATTTCAATTTTTAAATAATAAAATTGAGTTTTCCCTTTTTATCCAAGTATCTGCTTTTCCAGAAATTCTATGACTTCCCCTGCAGTTGTATATATACGCATATATGTACATGTGTATATGCGTTATATCCACTTAAACTATGTGTAGGAGTATTTTAGCGATTGAATTGAATTCGAGGCGTCTTCCTCCCTATAGCCACTTCACAATTGAAAATCGTTTGCGTGGCAAAGAGAAAAATGTTTCTACTGAACATCAAAATCAAATTCAGACTGAGACTTTGAATCGGAATTGGAATAGGGATAGGGATAGGAATAAGAATAAAAATAGGAGTAGGAATCGAAATCGCAATCGAAGCGGCATTTTTAGTGATTGTTAGATGACGAGGATGCCTCAGCATCTTTCAACATGATTCGAATGGCAATCCCCAACGCTTGTTGCCATTGATGTTTTGTTGTGCACTCGAGTGTGTTTTCTTTGGTAATGGAATTTATTAATATTTCATTGTGTGCGAAAATGGGTCGCGGTAGGGACAACGACGAGTGGGAAAGCGGAAAGAAGGACAGGGGAACTGTGTGAGTTCGAGTAAGCATCGAGTGAATTTGTGGTTGTGGCCAGAAGGAATCCGAGCAATTTCCAATGGCATGGACAGTCACACTTTTAAGGTTTCTAGCCAGTAAATTTCGCATGAACTTTACCAAATTTGATATGAATTGAAAATTCATTAAGCTTTTATCCCAGTTCAAATCAATTAGTGGCTTAGCAATTGACTCGAAATATAATATTTACTTGCCATGGCCACACATTTTCCATTCTAATTTCAAGTCATTGGAGTGTAATTAAATTACAATCAATAATGTGGACAGAAAGTGTTTATTGTTATGCAATAATTTCAACAAGTTGCACTTATAAAATTAAATATATTTGGATGCTCGAATCACAAAATGAATTAATTAATGACTTGACTTTCGAATACAAGAATATTTCTGGAATTTTGAGCTCATGAGTTGAAATTTTTGACGCCCCTTTTGTCTAATTGACGATTTGTGGAAATGCCAAGCATTGCTGAAGCTCTTCTGCGATGTGGCAATTCTCGGAATGAAGCCATCTGATGATGCTGCCAGCCACATGGCTGCATTATTCACATGGGAGCTGTTTTCGGGCCACAACTTTCAGAAGCAGGCCAAAATTCTTGTTGACCAACAAAGCGCATAATGCAAACTTTTACCGAGTAAAACGGACCATCAGCAAGGCAACGTAGGATACGAGTATGTGAGAGGTGGGACATGAAACTCTCTTTCTCTCTTCCACTTTTCTCTTCTCCGTCTTTCTCTCCATCCATAATCATTTCAAATTCCACAACAAACAGCAAAAATCAAATTTGAGAACTTGTAAGAAATATCGTACACGCCATGCACTGCACTAACTCTTACAATCCCCCCTCTCTTTCTCCCCTTTCACCTCTTTCCCCTCACCCGACCCCTGCGCAATCTGTGGAAAAGTTTACAGCCATGGCCAACAACAGAATGGATTACGAATTTCTGGTGCAACGCACAAAAAACGATGTGGCAACTGAATGTGGAGAATGTGGGAATGAAGAGAAAGATATGGAAAAACTCTTGTGATTTCTGAAATCAGAGCGTGGGTGAGTGGGCGTGGCAAGACGCCGTTGCTTAGACCGCCCGTTGCTCGAACAATATGAAAATAATAAAAACAGTTTCATAAATCAAGAAAATGATAAAGAAAAACTCTGCATAAAACTTGAGCAAGGCAAAAGTCGAACACTGAAAAATGCAAGAAGCGAAAGGAATTTCTTTTTCTTACCCCATTTGGTGTTGCATGCTTCAGAGGCGATGCCACACACCATTCTCATTCTTCAACGTTTTCAAGAGAATACGAAATAAAATCGAAAGTTTCCTAGTCGGAAATCAACACACACACAACCTAAAGTGCCTTTGCATTTAAGATCATTTTTCTGATGATGTACTAAAGTTGAATTGGAGCAGGTGAGAAGAACTTGTCAATTCCTAAAGGATTTCACCTAAACATGAATAAAGTATTTTGTTCTCTGCTTAAAGAGATTATTCACTGGATTGGTTCCAGCTCAAACTCTCCCTAGTAAAATGAAACTTCATCCATTTTCGTTAATATTTCTCATTGATTTTCAGTGTTGTGAAATTCGAAAATGTTGCTGTATTAAGTTGCAAATCAGTTCTGTCTATAAGCGAATTCCTCGTATTCGAATTCCTCGTATTCAACAGCAGCTCTGTTGTTGCTTGTTATTGTTGACGCACTGACAGACAAACAGACAGTCGGTCAGTCAATCGCATTATCATGTTCTTTTTTCAGCCATGTTCAGATTTTGCACATCCCTTTTCGCTTCGCACATCCCTCCGTGCTCATCATCACTCGAGTGCCATGGCAATTTCGCGTCAGCAAACTGCAATCGTCTGTCGATCTATCAACGAGTCAAAGCGCGACTGTTTATTTATCTGGTGTTGCAGTACTCCACACTGGTTGGATAGTTCGATGGTTGGATGGATGGCTGGATGGCTGACTTTCAGCTCCTGCTGTGCTACAGATAGTGATTTGTTGTTCCGCCATCTGACTGTGCATACAAAATTACTGACAAGGACGTCCACGAAGCGGCCAGTTAATGTGAAAAATGTGCACTGAAAGTTGCAATGTCCATACATACATTTACTTTCCGCTGGCGACTGCGACTGAGTCTGCTGGGGATTTGTTTTGCACCCAATCGCATGTGCCCCATTGATTTAGTTCCCTTCGGACATTGGGCGTGTCTCTGCGAAAAAATAGCAGGAGAGGGGTAGGGCGATTGTAGTGACGCTGGCAAAACAAATCAACACTGGCTGAATGACTTTAAGCCGACACAAAGCCGCTCAGCAATGCAATTAAGCTAACGCCTCTTGAATACAATACCCTAGAACATTTCAAAAATGAGGAACATTAATAATGTAAGAAATTACCATTTGCTTCAATTTGATAGAGCCAACCTAATAAGTTATTATTAAAAATATATTTACTTAAAATTCAATAACATTTATCAGTATATTTGTAGAAAAATTGTCTGCCTAGAAAAATATAATAGCAGTTTTAAAACTAAAGTTATTCCAATTTTTACAAATATATTATTGTATTCAGAATTAGCAATCAAATTTATTTTCTTTAATTTTAAATTAAAGAAAAGCATTGAGAAATATTTAAGAAATTATTTGGAGACAAATTATAGCCGAATTAATGACCAATTCATTCGTGTGTAGGGTATCTCGTTTGTCATAATTCTCAGCTCCAATATTGTATATGGTTTAGTTCTGTTGCTGTTGCTGTTGTTGGGCAACCGCAAAGACAAGTTTAGTGCCTGGGACTTGTGCCAGTGTCTAACCTATAGCCTAATATTTGCTAAGAGCTTCGTTTGAAGGCAATCAGGAGCAGAAGTCAGTGCAACAATTGCGAGGCCTCGAGCGCTGTTCATTTCGTTGGAAGACCAAGACTCTTAATGGACCACATTAGACGCATAATACGAGAACATTTGTGAGGCACAAAAAGGTAAACATACACATACACAACCACACACATACAGACAACGCACACACACACACATACTCGAGTCATAAATGCGCAATTTATGGACAATAATTGGCAATAAGCGGCACACAGCTGTCGTTGAAATGCTCTGACACATTTGCACAGCCAAGCATGATCAAATAGACTCCAACTCATATCTCTATGTTTGTATATTTGCAGACTTTGATTTAATTTGTGGCATAAGTGGCTTAAATTAAGATGCGATTGCCATTGCCACTGCAAAATGTGACAAAAAGTTGCTGTAACTTACAAGCAACATTAGAGATGAGCTGCTTATCGCTAACATTCGGTAACTTTTTAAATCTCAGCTTTGGCCTAAGCCGAATTTATTGTTGCCCGAACTTAAGTTACATTTCCGATTGGACAGCGTGTAATAATTTATTGTTGTTGCCGTTTCATGTAAAAGTAATGCTAATATTGGGTTACGTAATGAACAACCCTCGTGTATCCCAAACACAGTCACTTTTGTGATGAATTGTCTGCCACTCTCTTTCAACTCATTTTTCATATTTTTCTGTCATCTTTCACTTGCCTTTTGCAAGCGTTTTAAAATCTTTTGCCTACTTTTGTGGGCAGCTTATTTATAGAAGATTCAAATTTATGTTGCTGCTGATTAATCAGAGATATCACTTTTCGGACATGTATTTATTTTAAAGTTCGATCAAATTTTAAATTTTGGTACATACAATGCAATTAATACAATTGATTAAATTTTAAATTGCACTTCATTTATTTCAATAAATTTGTATTTTTATCAAATCGCTCAACAAACAAATTAACATTTGAAAGCAATCAAAGTTTATTTCAGTAACTATTGTTATTGAATGCTTTAAATGGCGCATATCCACTAGAAGAGCACAAAAATGTAAAAAGTTATGATATCAATACTGTTATTAAATTTTAACAGCTTGCAAATGGCCGTAAACCGCAGCCGCAGTGCATTTTTGCCTTTGTTGCATTTACGCTTTGAGTTAATGCATCTTTGTGAAGTGTACATCAGTATGTGTGTGAGTGAATATGTGTATGCAATTGCTAGCAGCACTTTAAAGGCTATTTAAAATGCCGGAAAGCCGCAAATTTCCGTTATTCATACAAAATTAAACGCAAATACACGAAAGCGGAGAGGCTGAGGCTGAGCAAAAGCTTTTTACACTCACACTGAGTCAATAGCGGATTTCGACAACTGTACGCATTTATCCTTGTACATACGAATGTGTCCACTGTCCTCGGTCCTCTGTCCTCGGTCCTCTGTCCTGTGTCCCCTGTCAGTGTGGTGCAATTTCAAGAGCGTGAGTGTGAGTGTAAGCGAGGAAATTAATTTCCGACAGAAGTCATACAAAATGCCATCGAGGCGCCAACTCGCGGCAATGATAATTAAGCTCACTCACTCGCACTCAGCGACAGGAGGAAGAGACATTGAGTCGAGGGAAGGGAGTAAGAGGCTGGGAGGACACTCATGTTAGCTGGCCACACACATCCTGCTGCTAGAAATGCTGCTGGCTGTTTGCCTTGAAGACGGCCGACACGTTGAAAAAGGATGTCAGCTGATGGCAGAGCTGCAAAATACGGCGGGGACACAGGACAACATTGCCATGACCATGACGGTCCGAGGGTCGTGAATTTTGGGTCGTGGGTGTGCAACTTTCGTCGCTCTGCTGCGATAAATTTGAGGCCAATGTCGAGCAGCGACATAAATCAGGCAAAAGATTTATAGCGAATCGCGCAACTTGGTGGCGATAAGGAGTGTCCTACTCCCAAAAATACAGGCCAGGACTTGCCACTTTCCCAAAAATCCTAAGGCTACTGATGCAGCTCATTGGTAGAATAACGACTTGTAATATACCCGTATCTATACAGAGAAAAAAAAACAGAAATTAACTTTAAATTAAGCATCAATCGAGCATAAATTAAAATTTATATGACAGAAAAGAACTTTTAGCCAAGTAAATTTGTTATAAATACAATTTTGAAGCTCAGATTGAAAACTCACAGAAAAGTTACTGATTTGAATTGCAGGTACATATCTCAAAATTTAAAGTTTTACTCCATGTTTGAAATTTCGGACTAAAGTAAACCCGACTTTCGTAATTTTAATCTTAGTAATTTCGTACTGTGTAGTCACAGATCTTCCACACAAACGTCAGTCCGCTTTCAGCAAAGGACCAGAAGGGGTATGCAGAGGACTAAACACAACATTGGGAGACACACAAAAACAGTTAACAAGGGAATAGCAAACCACACTCTGCCACGTGATTATCACAGTGGGACGCATTTAATTGTACATATCAGCAAATTGAAAAGGGTACGGTGTCCAGTGCACAGTTGGCCTAACTCAGCGCCGCTGATAAGGCGACATCACAGTCCCCTGCCTAGATGCTTGTCTAGACCAACCAGGCCAAGGATGTGGGTCAGCATTTGACAAATTCATTAGGCGCCGGAAATCGTTGTGGTCCAGCGTCCAACGGGTCGTAAAAACTGGGCACCGAAAGCCCCAGCGAATGTCCCAATTTACATTCGAAACATATTTTCATTAGCGCTGAGCAGATATCTCATAAAGCGTCCAGTCATTTCATTTCACTTAAGCGGAAAAGCCTTCAGAAGAAAACAAACAAAAAAAAGAAAGCAAAATATGCATATATACTTATGGTTATGTATATGTATTTGGTATTTGCTTATAAATGTTAAGCAAAAGGAAAATTCTTAATATTAAACAAAATGTGAATGCCAATGGCGTCCGCGTCCGTGGCCAATATTAAAATAAAGTCCATCACTTACATTTGCTTTCTTATTTATGCGACCGCCCGTTGACCGCCCACGCCCACGCAATACCCTGTACCACTCTTTTTACCCCTCATTCCCCCATCATTTTCTGCTGCCATGCTTGGCATTGTAATCGCACTTGGCTATTCATGCGGCTGCCTGAAAACTTGGAAGCTTGAAACTGGTCTTGGTCTTGGTTTTGGCTTTGGTCTTTGGGCTGCCCATCATAAAAGTTAAGCGTCGGCCAAGTGCAGAATGAGGACAGTTCGTCAGTCAGTCAGTCTGTCAGTCTTGACTCATTCAGTCAGTCAGTCAGTCAGTCAGTCAGTTGGGCAGTGAGTCAATGAGTCAAGTCGCTACTGTGTAACTGAGCACACAGCAAAGATGAAAGTGAAAGTTAAGAGCCCTTTACAACTTTTTCTTTTTATGACTTATTGCGCTGTCGTAGTCGACAGGCCAACAACAATGGCGGATGCTCTGTGAGGTGTTTGCCTTGTTCTTGTCTCACTCATTGCTCCTCTTTTTATTGTTATTGCTACTGTCGTTGTTGTTGTTGCTGTTATTGTCGCTGTGCCTGCGCATAAATATAAACAACAGCGCGAAAATTTGCAAGCGACAACGCAAGCGTGCGAATTTTTCACTTTTTCGCGACTTTCCGCGCTTGTTCCTTGCCACACCACGGGGCGTATGAGTAATGCGACTAAAGGAGACAACATCAGGCAAGCATTGCAGCCAACACCTGCCACATTGACACAAATAATTGTCTCCGAAATACAGACAACAGAATAATAAATATTTTGCTGTTGAAATTGTAGAGTAGAAAAATCTTTTATTGCTTTTTGTTTCTGTCTATTCCATTAAATTTCACTCTAAATATTTCGGACTTGCATTACAATTGTTAACTAAAATTAAAGAGTGATGCAATGACATTTGTTATTCCAATTATAAAGTTAACTCAAATGGACAGCTTATAACATTTTTATCAGCAGATGAATAAATTAGCATGGCATCTATTGTGTGATATTTTAATTTTTTAAATGATTTTAATTCGTTGTTTTATTGCATTAAATATTCAATTGGTTATGCATTTTAATATATTCAATTATATTGCAACAGAGATGTTTCAGAATGTTTTTTTTATTTTTGTTCTTTTATTTTGCAAATTTACTTTTCGATATTACTAATGATTCTTTTTCTTCTCATAATAATTTATTTCAAATTTGTGCTATTTTGTTTCTTTTGCACTAGGAGTTATTTCACATTTGATTTCATTTATATCAATCATTTTTTCGCTTTTATGTTATTGAGCTTTTACCATAACACTACATTTTTTTCCATTGCATTAAATTGTAATGTAAAATAATTATTTTTGAATACACCTTTTCTGATCTATTAAATTCCATTTAATTCCCTTTAAATTTTGCTCTCATTTAATTTAAATTACAAGCTTTTAAATATTTTATAATTCTATTCTAATCTTAACGGTTTCATACAAAACTTTTCTGTTCTACTTTATTCTATTTATATTCTATTAGTTATATGTATATCACCCAGCCAGCATTTCAAGAAATTTCTGATCACATTCGAGCAGTTTTCGACTCCTCTAACTGATTAAAATAGTCATAAGTGCGCTCGTTTTCCGATCCGAAAAGACTGTTTCTTCGGGAGAAAATGGTACCCTATCCGCGACTCATCTTAAAGAGTCGTTTATGACTCTTCTGAGGGAGTCACTTATGACTCTTGTTAAGGAGTCGCTTTTGACTCTTCTGAGGGAGTCGCTTATGACTCTTCTGAAGGAGTCGCTTATGACTCGGGAGTCGCTTATGACTCTTCTGAGGGAGTCGCTTATGACTCTTCTGAGGGAGTCGCTTTTGACTCTTCTGAGGGAGTCGCTTTTGACTCTTCTAAGGGAGTCGCTTATGACTCTTCTGAGGGAGTCGCTTTTGACTCTTCTGAGGGAGTCGCTTATGACTCTTCTGAGGGAGTCGCTTATGACTCTTGTTAAGGAGTCGCTTTTGACTCTTCTGAGGGAGTCGCTTATGACTCTTCTGAGGGAGTCGCTTTTGACTCTTCTGAGGGAGTCGCTTATGACTCTTCTGAGGGAGTCGCATTTGACTCTTCTAAGGAAATCGCTTATGACTCTTCTGAGGGAGTCGCTTATGACTCTTGTTAAGGAGTCGCTTTTGACTCTTCTGAGGGAGTCGCTTATGACTCTTCTGAGGGAGTCGCTTTTGACTCTTCTGAGGGAGTCGCTTATGACTCTTCTGAGGGAGTCGCTTATGACTCTTCTGAGGGAGTCGCTTATGACTCTTGTTAAGGAGTCGCTTTTGACTCTTCTGAGGGAGTCGCTTATGACTCTTCTGAGGGAGTCGCTTTTGACTCTTCTGAGGGAGTCGCTTATGACTCTTCTGAGGGAGTCGCATTTGACTCTTCTAAGGAAATCGCTTATGACTCTTCTGAGGGAGTCGCTTATGACTCTTGTTAAGGAGTCGCTTTTGACTCTTCTGAGGGACTTTTCACTCTTCTCCTCAAGAAGATAAATTTTCGATTGCTTTAAATTTGTAAGTGAAATTTCAATGAATCATATTTTGAGCATATATGCACGAGTCATTTTCGAGTCTTCTTCTTATCACCAATCGCTTTTCGAACAGCAAGGCGACTCGAAAAAGACTCCTCAAGAATATTTTTGTAAAAACGATCTTCCAATTGCTGGTAGGGCAGACGTACATAGACAGTCACACACACATACACACACGCTCACAGTCGTACATTATGTATGCAGAAGAAGCAGGAGAGGGAGGGCAATATAAATGTTGATATGTGTCACATTTTGGCATCATGAGGCACAAAACTGCCCGTAGGTCTGTACCCCCTCGTAAATCTTTGCCACAGAGGGAGAGTGAGAGGTAGCGGGGTAGCGGGGGCGTAGGCCAGGATATCTTTTCACAATATTTGCTGACATGACAACCGAAAAACATAACACGCGCCAGAAGGTGATAATGACAGTTTAGGCATTCATTACACGTGTTGCTGATAAGACGCCAGGTGAGGTAGGTGCTGAGAGGAGGGAGCAGAGGGTGCGGATTTGGGGGGTGGATGCGGCGGAGCATTGACATTGACATGCCCGCGCAGTGCTGCTGCTCCTGCTGCTGCTGCTGATAAAAGTCAACAATATAAATTAATAAAGCTGCCACCAAACAAAGACGCCCCCAGGGTCCTTGTTCAGTGTCCTGGCTGCTGTCCTGCGTGTTTGCCATAACAATATATTTCATTTGAATCAACAAGCTAAGTTAACAAAAAAATAAAAATACACCAAAAAACAGCAGTCAAAACACGAGGATACAAAAAAAAAACCAAATCCAGACATTCATATATTTTAAATATATGCACATTATGACTAAAGTAAGCGGATTTTTATGCTAATGAAGCGGCGAGCGGGGCCATAAATCCTGGCCAGGACTCTGCACAGTCTACGCCTCTTTAAGCAATTACTATAATTGCTAGCACACACACATACACACACGGCTCACACACACAGCTCAATATTTATTCAGTGCTGATGAAAACTTTGTTTTTGTTTGACTTTTGTGTGGATCAGGAAAGGGAGATGGCAGATGGAGTAGGGGTCGGGAAAGGCAGAGGGAGAGTGGGAGGAGAGCATTTCAAAGTTTTTCTCATCAAATATCAAAGCAACACGTGTTCCGATCTCTGCTTGATTTGTTGCCACTGCCAGGCAAACAAGCGTCTGGGTCCCTAGCCAAAGCCATCAAAGACAAACTTGGACTCCCACATACACACACACACACACACACACACTCACACACGCGCACTGGCAAAAAGTTAATGAGCTCAAGCTGTTGCCAAATGCCTAAGTCCCTAATAAATACGATGCCCAATCTTTGAATTGATTCAGTCATTAAATTTGCTTTTTTGCCTCGTCAATTGTTATGAAACATTTATTTGTATTGCACATATCAATCCAAAAATGTATATATCTGCCTCTTTATATATTATACGTCGTTTATGTATATTTTGTGCAGAGCAACAATTAAGCTCTTGATTCTCTGCATTTTGCATTTCCTTCATCCTCAATTTGTTGATTGCGGCCAGCAAAAGGCAACAAGACGTTGAAATTAAGCTTGAAAACTGAATCCAATTCCAAAACCAAATCAGCGTAAAGTAAACTTCATCAGCATTTCAATACTTTTTCTCATTTTCCGTAACTTTTTTCTCTTCTTTCTTAGCCTTCTTGTATTATTTATTCAGATTTTACGCCTGTTGCTGTCATTGCGCTTCATCTTCATCATTTTTTCCCCATTTCCCTCAGTCTCTTTCGTTTCTCATCGTTTCACTGTGCTTTTTCAAATTTGCTCACTTCACTTTGGCGCATTCATTAGGCGAATGACTTGAATTCTGCCACCTGCCACGCCCCCTTCTCTCTCTCTCTACTCGCAACAGCTTTTTCTCCGCCTCCAAAATGCAGTGCATTCAGATTTTATTTGCGACTTGGAATTTAAAGCGCCGTCTTTAAGCTGCCGTGGAATTGTTCGAAAGAAAGAGGGACCAAGGGGGGCTAAAATACACGGGAATAGGAACGGAAATTTTAATTCTCACGAAGAAAACTAAACGCAAATGTTTGCACACTCGCTCGTTAAATATAAACGAGAATGAACGAAAGTAATTCGCATTTTCTTTAACGCATTCGTTAGATTTGAGGTGCGTTTATTTAATATACTCTACCTACAGAAGTCCTCATGAATTTTGAAGGCCTATGACGTCAATGCATGAGTGTAATAAAGTGCTTCTAAGATTTGCCTTGATATTCGATTTTAAAATTTTAAGTAATAAATAACTATTGGAACTTTCAAAAAATAATACTAAAAGAATACTCTGATTATTATATAAAATATATTCCTTTATTCCAATTTTATGAGAAAAATCACAATTCATTTAAAATGTAAATATACAAACCGATTTCCCATAAACTTTCGCATGGCAACTTTTTTAATTAAAGCACAAAAGTAATAAATCGTCACTAGAATGATTTACGTATTCACAAGTTAACGATATGTATTATAAAAAGCCATTAATAATTAATAGCAATGTTAACTTTAATTAAAACCAATTTCAGCTGTTTATTAAAGCCAATGAATAGTAATGTTAGGGTGTTAAAGTTTCAGTGAATTTCCTTGAGTTATTTAAAATGCGCGCACAATTAAAGCATAATTCATGGCCGGCAGCAGTTTAGTGCTCTTTATGCTTTTAACGATGCACTGGGGAGTATTTGTGCCAACAACAATAATAACAAGAGCAAGAATGATATTCACGAACAGCAACAGTGAGAAAAGACAATGTGGGACCCATTCGAATACGGTAAGCAAAAAAATATGGCCATGTCTGACTTTATGTGCCCCGCTTTTAATTCGTTTTATTCTGTTCCCTTGGATGATGTGACCAGAAGGCCTCTGACCAACAGTCAGGCATTTCTTCACATGATTCTTTGTAGTTGTTGCCCCCAACTGACCACTGTACAAAGAGGAGGAGGAGGAGAAGGAGAAGGAGGGGTTTGCGGAGATGGGAATGGGAATGGGAATGGGAGAGGAAGCTCGGTGGGTGGCGTTACATTTGTGGCCATATAAAAACATCATAACTGTGTGTGCTTCCATTTATGCGCATTGAAAAACCGACTGACCACTGGCCTGGGCAAAAATGTAAACAATTTCACGCCGCCACGAGACTCACACACTCAGGCACACATATGTATGGCTTTTTATGAGAAGACATGGCTAAAAAACAGGGCAATGGCCAACAA
Source organism: Drosophila recens (assembly GCA_037043495.1). Classification (NCBI taxonomy): domain Eukaryota; kingdom Metazoa; phylum Arthropoda; class Insecta; order Diptera; family Drosophilidae; genus Drosophila; species Drosophila recens. The sequence continues at coordinate 27,723 of JBAMBJ010000672.1, forward strand.
AAAACAATGCTGCAGCTATGAATGAAATTGATTGAATTGAAGATACCCTTAATATGTTATTCACTTCATATAATTAACATCTCTTATTGAGCATCCTTTAGCTGTCATATAAAATCTCGAACTGTCACTAAGAAAACAAACTTTCAGCTGATACATAGTCGGAGAGACAGCTTAGCACATTCCTAGCTGACTCTCATATGTTACAGGGTATTATAACCAGCAAATGGCCTCAATCCAGTTTAACAGACGCCAGACAAATGCACTGCAATGCCACAAACAGACAGACAGGCAGGCAGACAGACTGCCAAAGAGGGAGACAGAGAGAAAAGGAGAGAAAGAGAAAGCCAACCATTCTGACCTGGCTTGCAGCAAAGAGCCAACTGCCAACTGATCCAAGTACCAACTTGCAAGTTGCAGCTGGCAACTGGCAACACCAACGCCAAGTGAGCAGCGCAATGCAGAACATAACGAGCGCTTAAATAATTAATATATAACTCATACGCAGTGTTGCCGGGCCACCAGACACTAGTCGAGTCGACTCGCTCGCAGCACTGTTTCTTTATGCCACATCATCATCATCATCGCTCTTTTAGTTTCCCTGTACTTTATGTGACTATATGTGCACAGAGCAAAACTGTCAAGTATTTTGAAGTATCACAAAAAATTAAATAACCAAAGACAAGAAGTTTGAATTTATGTTGTTTAATGATTTAATGTATTCAGCTTAAGACTTGTTTAAGCTAACTTTCAATAATTGATGCAAAGATCAGTAAGGATTTTTAGAATTGCAAATTGATTTTCTCTCTGTGTATGTGCACTATATCATAAACGTGCTCTCAGTGTGCATATTAAATAGTTCAGCTAATGAACGCAGCTGCAACTGAAACTGATTGATGAAACTTTGGCGAGTGCAGTGCACTCTATCATATCCGTTGCAGCGAGTGTTTACTGTAGCTGTTAACTGTAAATGTGACTGCAAATGTTAGCTGTAAAGTGTAACTGTTACTTTGTTTGAGTAGACAACTTCAATTAATTACAAAAGGGAAAAGTTTCTGTTCACTTCGGTGGGGTGTCATTAACATTTTGCATTCACATTCATTAGCACAATCCACAGTTAAAGTTTTGCGATGATAAATTGCATATTTAAGAACTTGACTCGATGGAAATCAAAGTTCTTTCACAGCAGCAGCCGCACACAAACGAGCGTCTTTTTTGACTAATGCTCGTAGATATTAATTTGGCCTTAAAATGAAAAAATATTAACCCAACAAAAGCATAGAGAGATGAAGAGAGAAAGGGAAAGATCGGGGCAGGACAGGACAGAGCAACTAATCAAGATAAACAACGAGAGACCGCAGAAAATATTACGTATACGCCAGCGGATTTGGGCCGGTGTAGAAGGCGTGCTTGGGACAACGGCACATTATTTGAATTATTAATTAGCGCGTAATTAGTTGGGTTGTTGTCCTGTCTTAAGCGTCTTTCATTTGCGTTTCGGCTCCTTTCACTGTGTGTGTGTGTGTGTGTGTGTGTTTTGTTTCTCTCGTTTTTTGACCACGTCCTGCGGCCATAATTTGGGCCCCAAAAGCTCACCCAAGCCTTTGATCTTCAGCGCTTGGGATTCTACGCCTTTTGATTACGTAATTCATTTACCTCTCCACCGGACAGGCAAAGTTGCAACAAGCATACAAGTTTATCGCTCCAAAAAATAACTCATTATGTGTCAAAAGCAAAGCGTGGCCAAAGTTACCTTCCCTTCCCCCCGTCTAGAGTTTCCCCTTGACCCAATTAATTTGAACTGTTACTCAAAGTTTTGCCCATCCACGCAACAGCAACAACTGTCCACGCAATTAAAGCGACTATGCTGTGGATTGTCAAGTAAAGCTTAAGCTCAAGTGGAGAATCAACTCGTTGTGGATGCTGCGGATAGACGAGGAGAAAGGGGGGAGAAAGGGGCGAAAGGGGAGAGGAATCTGCAGCATGCCGAATGAAGCATCTATCCACTCATAAACTTAAACAAAATGAAATGAAATGTCATTTCTCTGCTGCGCTACACTTAAAATAGTCCAAAGTTTTAATGACTTTATGCTGGCAGTTCAGTTCACTCGCGACTCTGTCAACCAACCAAAAAAAATAAAAGGGAAAAGAGAGAACAGACCCCAAATTAAGCTACAATCTTGAGCATAAAAACCAAAATAAAACCCCCTCTCACCCAGCGGAAGAGTCGCAATAAAAAAACAAAACGTCAGAAATTGTATACAAATTAAATGTAAATATGTACAAAAGAAGTCGTTAAAAGTCAATTCAAATTTTGCATAGAATTTTGATAAGGCCAAACAAGGAGCCACGCCCCCTTCCGACCACCCGCCCAGCTAGTTTTCGCATAAAATTACGTCAATAAAAAAAGGTACACGACAACGATTCACATATACAGCTCACGAATTGCTTTTAATGCCATGTGTTTAGGGGCAGCTGCAAAAAGGAGAAATTGGAAGAGAGGGAAGACCTCTCAGACAGAGAGAGAGAGAGAGAGTGAGTTGGGAAAATGTGTGGGAACAGTGCAAGGCTGGCATTTTATCGAGCAAACTTTTGGCATATATTTCACACCAGCTGCTAATTTAAGCGCTCAAATTAATGACCCGGGGCATAAAATGTTTGCCTCTATAGAGAAAATACTCCGACTTTTGACTCGGAAAACAGCCATAAATTGTTGATATGGTCAAATTTTAAGTGGAAACTCATCTCCAACTACGTATTTGATGGCAACTGCAATCAACTGAACCCAAACGCAAATCAAACTGTTTCAAATACCACTTTTAATACTGCCCCAAAAAGTACGCTATAAATATTTTCTATTAAAGTTGAACTGAATACAGTTGTGTTAATGGCAACTGCAAGCAACTTTAAACTGTTCTAAATTTTAATTTCGAATACTGAAATGAGTATATAAAGTCGGAATATTCGATGTGCGTTTCTAGATTGAATTGAAGCCCAAAATAAAGCTTTAATAAAAGCTTGAGCACAAATGAAAACCGAAAAGCCTATTTCAAATGTTAATTTTGATGTTATTTCACAAAAATTCATAAAGTGTATCTTAAATGGCAGAGTATTCTGACATGAAAATAATTTCAAGAAGGATTTCTAATGCCAATTTATTTTGAAACATCTTTTAAAGCTTCACAAAAACGGATTAGCTCAAGGAGATCATTTTTAACAGGTTAATAGTTTACTGCAAATCAACTATACAGCATTTCATTTATTTCCTCAACTTCAACCTTGAAGCTGCCTATAGTTTTGGGCAACTTTCAAGTACCTATTTAAAGCCAATTGCCCAGCTAACTTTTTAACTCATTTTGCAACTGGCAAATGCCACAGCAATGAGCTCAATCAACCGTTCAATTATAAATGGCTTTAAAAAGTACTTAACTAAACTTACAATTACAACAGGGACAACAACAATAACAAACAGCTATGCTGTTTAATTTTGTACAAACGTTTGACACACTTATGGCATTTTAAGGAGCATGCACAAAAAGTTACTCTAAACGAATTTGTGTTGCACGCCCAGCGGCCACGCCCACGCAGCCGCCCTCCCTCCGCTCGTACAACTGCCCCAACTGGTCACTAGAATGCTCAGCATGGCCAATTTGCTGCGGGTGCCCTTCGCGGCGAAACACGCCCCCACTTGACACCGCCCCTGGCACTTCCCGGGGCCAGTGGCCTCCGCTCTCAAAGTCCAGGGCAACTTTGACGTTTTGTCCGTCAAAAGTTTTGAAAACTGCGCAGTTTACAAGTGACAACGATGTCAACTTCTGTCAGTCACACTATGCCAGTGTGTGTGTGTATGTGTGAATCTGTGAGTGTATGATTTAATCACAGCCACAACCAACTGCATTAAAAAAGTTATAAAACCAAAAAAAAATTCAACTGAAATTGCATTAATTTCTGTTTTCTGTGTGTATTTTTTGGGTCCTTGTTTGTTGTGTTTGTCTTTTGTTTTAGGTGTTTATTTTTTTTATGACAGTTACACACACACAGACACACAGCACTCATACTGACGTATGTAATGTCAATTTATTACAGTTGAGTGTGTCAACTTTTTGGGTAACGAGAGCGCAAATAAAATGCAAATGAAATTTGTGCTAATAAAATGCAGTTACAACTTTTCCCAATGGAAAACCAAAATGTATAAAAAAAACACAACAAAATAATATTCCACAGGCCGTTGTCACATCAAAAGACAACCACGAAACGGGTTATTTATACTGTCACACACACTTGCACATTTTCACACACACACACTCAGACAGATGTCCATACATACATATAACCGACCATTGCTGCATAAATTAAGGTGACTGCGCTCGCATCCGTTGACATTTGACCCGCTGAACCAAAGCAACTGCCACAAATTTGGCAGGTGCATCCTCAGTTCGTTTTCCCATTTCCCAACATCAATTCTCAGCATATTTCCATGGGCATTGACACCTCTGACAGCTACGGAAACTAGACTAATAGAAATTCTTCTTTTTAAAAACAAATTTTTATACAAACAAATAAATAAATAAATTTCGACGGAGCGATATTCAAGTACTGTGACTATATAGTTTTTTTTTTGACTATCAATCGAGTTAATTAAATCGATATTCATAAAAAATCGACAACGGACTGGTGTTTTTCATCCTTGTTGATTTGCCGAGCTTAGTTCATTCAATTATAACAGGAGTTGATAAAATATTAATACTTAAGAGCTTACATTTTGCACCAAAACCGCATCAACATTTTTTTAACAAAGCTAAAATGATGGAAATGCAAAATAAATTTAGAGGCCAACCATGATCAAAATGATCTATTATTTCTAATATGCAAATGTATGATAATAACCTTGTCAATTTTCAATAAAAAAAAAGAGGAATTTCGCAATAGTCAATGCTATCTATAAATACAGGTAGCTTCAAGTAATGTTGCACAATCGAGAGGCGCCCTTAAAGTTACGACAACTTTATTTAATTACAGGCCAGTCGCATATTGTTGCTGATCTGGGAATAATTAAGGCGATTGGCGTAATTAAGTCAACTTGCTGCTGGCTTTGAGATCTGAGATTCATCGGTTAGAAACCAGATAAGGCATACTTTATGCATACTTGGTCGGAAGAGACACTTGACCCATTTAAAGGACATATAGTAGAAAAACCATTATGTACATGTTGAAGTCCTTGTCAATGCTGTTGTTGCTTCGATTGTTGTTGTGTCGATTGTTGTTGTTGTGTTGGATGTAGGGGCCTACTCATTTTGAGATACATCTAAAATCTGCCCATTAATTCACGCTCATTGTGCGACTTCTTCGACAGCTTCACGACGTTTTGTTTGCTTGCAAAGTGTTGCTTTTGCCACACACTGAAGCAGGAACAGGAGCAGAAGCAAATGCGGTGGCAGGACCCTTGTCGATGCTATCGCGCATCAACAAGGCGCTGCCACGTCTACCACTTGGACTAAGACAAAGACGACTACAACACCAGAGTGTTCCCTTACCCTCTCTCTCTCTGTTTCCTCTGAGTTTCCCCTTGAGTTTTCCCATTCAACATTCATACGCGCTGCTTCAGCATTTGCACCCAGCTTGACTTTTTTAATATCCTTGATATTTGCGCCTGTTATCATTCGATGCGACCTCTCCCTCCCTCTTCTGAGCCTACTCCCTTCCTCCGTCTCTATCTATGCTGTTGCTGCTCTTGTTATTCATGTCGTCATTTCCTATTGTCGCTGTTTCTGTAATTGTTGTTGCCATTCTGGTTTTAGCCTCATCGCCCTACATGCGCGCCCAGCAACTTGTTTTCATTTTACGCTTCCCTGACGCTTTTCACTACCAACTCTGTGAATGTACCTCCTCCCTCCCGCCTCACCGTGTACTCTTACTCCTATTTCTACTACAGCTCTGTTGATGCTCCTGCCGTTGTCATTTTGTACAATTTTGCGCTCTGATTTTTAAATATAATCCAACGCTGCTGCTCTTGTTGCCGGCTCGCTCTGAATTGTGGGCCGCCAAGTCACGCGATATCACGAAATCCGCTTTAGCGGAAATCTAATTGCGCATCGTGGCGTCTATGGTCCTCGTTCTCTCATCCTGACACAGTGCCTCTCTCCTGCTTCGTGCTTCCCACTGACTCTGTGCTGACTGCTGGCTATGACCGTAGGCAGATTTTAACATAATGCTTTTTTAAATGCAAAGTTACAAATGCGCCTCCCGCTTTTCCTGTGTATTAGCACATTTTATGGCACCAGTCGCAGCACCAGGCCACATTAGCATAAAGCACACAAAAGACCAGAGAAATGATATAAAAATAATACAACAAAAAAAAAGAGCAAGCATATACTATATATATTCAAATTTATATACATATATATGAATATAATATATATAATTGCGGTCTTGTTGACATTTGACTTTGGTCCATGTGGCTGGCTTGTGTTTTGCTTATCCCCGGGGGCAGCTTTGCGTGTGCCTTCTTTTAATTAATGAAAATATTTTGGTAATTTCCCACGCTACAGGGTGTGCCCCTCCCCCTAATCACACGCACACACACATACACACTCTCTTTGAGTGAGGGACATACTAATGCACTTTGGTTGCTGCATTTTGGCCAAATGTTTAACCATAATCAAATAGCCGTCAATGGCTGGCAGCACGTAAGCCGCATTGACAGCGCTTTTCCAATTCTGCACAAGCATTATACAAACACAAACACTCGCACACACACACAGGCACACACCTGTGCACACACTAATAATCCACGTTTGAGAGGAGGGCAGTAAAAAAGTTTACTCTCTAAAACCATAAAACCAAAACGAAAACTAAATTTTAATTAACTGCTTGAACACGCTAAATGCGCGCAAATGTTTTTAGCAACAGTTTCACAGCAAGCACCTAATTGAAATTGTTGTTCGGCCTGTGGGCGTGGCCGTGGACTAACAACAACAACAACAACAAATGGAGGCATTTGCTAAACGAGCGGATAACCCAGCCATTTCATTTATATGAAATTACTCAATTTCCCTTGAATTTGCCACAATTTCTTGCAGGCTTTTTTTCATAATTTTCCACTTTTCTTTCATGCTGTTTTTTTCTGTTTTTCAAAAGGACACACACGGCGGCGTATGCGCAATATCGCAAATTGGGCATTTGATTTGGCTGCCTGGCGCCGATTGCCTTTGACAGCAGCCCCGCAAATAGTTTGCAGCCAAGGAAATGCCAAAAGTGGTTCCTTCGGTTGGTTCGTTCGTTGATTCGCCCGCTTTGGTTGCTTGCCTCCATTTTGCCCCCTCTCTTTTTCTCTCTCTCTCTCTGTGTCTCTCTCACACACGTTTTTTTAAGCGCGTTCAGGCAGCTGACTAGCAAAAAACCAAAGAAAAACCAAGCGAAAAAAAATGAGAAATAGAAAAAGGTTCAACGCGGCGTATGCGTGACATTTTTTTCGTTTCCTTTTCTTTTTCAACGCCATTTCCAGTTACGTTGTTTAAATTTGCCAAGGCGCTTTGTTGTTGTTGATGTTGATGTTGTTGTTGATGTTGTTGTTGTTGCTGTTGTTGTTGTTGCTGTTGTTGTTTTTGCTTTTGGGGGCTGCCAAAAGGCAAACGGCAGCCGGTTGATGATATGCGGGTCATGTGATGGCACACCATATGCATTGGCCCCGAGCCATAGACAGTCTGCACTGAGAGAAACCAGTAATCAGTTGTCAAGTTAATGTTTAGCTTTAGATATTTATTGAGAATATAAATATTACTTTCCTTTAATATACTCTTTTCACAACAAAGTTAATGTACATTTTCTGTTGATTTTATTTTTTATTTATTTACAAAAAAGATTTAAGTAATCAATTCAATAAAATTTAAATTACACAATTTTAAATAAATTAAATTCAGATACAGTGGAAATTTTCATAATTTACCTCAATATACTTAGCATTAAAAGATTTTTTATTTAGTTTTGCTTGTAGTTCTGAACTCAGATTTTAAATATTAGTAAAATAAATATTTTCTTTACCTGAAGAATTCAACTTCATGACGAGCACACAAACAATTTTCATAAACAATTTGAGGTTTTCCCGAAAATTCAATGATTCTATGATTAAGCTAGTTAACATTTATGTTATTTAAGACGTTTCTCATGGCGCCGAGTAGTAGCAATTGAAAAAGTTGTTTTTTATTGTTAAATGAGTGAATCAAAATACTTAGCTATGCAAAATGAATGTCGTATGAATAAATTTGTCATTACGTATACGCCACCGTCATTGTTGTGCACTTAAGGACACTTTGCAAGTGTTCAAGGTTAATGACGGTCTGAAAATATTCATCAGTTTGATATAAAATTTTTAATTTGGCCAAATGCAATGAAATGATAAATTTAACCGACTAAAGTGTCGCATATAAAGAAGAACTATAAATAAATTGCATTATGATGAAGAGCAATTATGGCCAATAGAAATATATAATTTAAACGACAAGTCACAAAAAAAAACAAAAAAATAATAAAAATATGAATATTTTTTAAAAAGAGGTACATAAAATATATCTCTATTTCGCTCAGTGTGCGCCTGGATAACGGTAACTGTAACGGCCAACGATAAGCAAACCTTTGCTTGTTTAGCGCTCAGCAACCGACAAGCGACTTGTTTATTTTTTGCGCTCATTTTTTTCCTTTTGTCACACTTTCGAATCGCTGTAAGTGTGTGTTATGGGCGTTTGTGTGTGAGTGTGAGTGTGGGTGTGTAAGTGTGCCTGGGAGCGTATGGGTGTAAAGGAAGGTCTATTAAAGAAACATCTGGCAGCAGCAGTTTTCTGACCCACGCCCGCGGCAACACCTTTTCCTTCATTAGAACAACAATTGGGCGTCTTCAGTCTTGGATCATATTTAATTTTGTCACAGAGACAAATGCAAACAAATTTTACAAACCAGGTCGTTATTTATGGGCGTTGCCGTCGCCGTCGTGCATTGACACAGCATCAAAAATTAGCGTGCCTAAGCCTTAATTGTGCCAAAAGAGCGGAGGAGTTTCATTGGAGGCCATTGTGAATGTGCCCCGTTTCCCCTTTGCCACACCCCTTTGCATTGCTGTTTCCATTCTCAAGTTGGCCACTTGAACCTGGCGAGGCTTTGTTCAAACAAACCGTAAGTCACAGCCACAAAGCACAGCCGGAAGAGGGTCCAGTGCGGAACAGCCTTAGTGCTGTCCAGACCACTCGAAAATTCGGTTAACTTGCGGCCTTTTGTTGAACCGAGAATCCTGGATCGAGAATTCAGAGCTCAGAAAGCCTTTTGTTAGCTCCTTTCGACTCCCTGTGTGCACTCCGTTCAAATGCGTTTAAACACTTTGGACGTATTTCTCCATCTCTTTCATTCAAGAGACCTTCACTTTAAATTAACATAATTTGTATTTTACTTGACTTTTTTCGGTTTATTTGGTTTTTTCTTCTGTCACCCAAAAATGTGAACCCGAACCTCTTTCGATTTTAATAGAAAGTAACGCGCTTTTGTTTGCTGATTATTATAAGTTTTATTTTTATTTTTATTTTGTTTGGCCTTTTTATTGGACAATGCTCCAGTGGAGCACAGATTCAATGGGAACCTGGGAAGGTTACGCGCGCATTAACCGAAATGACTGCAATTCAAAATAATGGGGATGACACTTGAAAACTTTCGCTCCCCGAGCGGTCGACGATGATTGTTTCCCTGTGTGTGTTTAGGATATTTTCTTCTCTTTTTTTTTGCCAGATTTTCGGATTCATTCATTTCAAAAGTTGCACAACTCGAAATCATAAATCTTTTTAATTTCACTGATCAACTTTAGCTGTATGTTTCGTGTCCTTTTTTTTTTTACAGAGTAAGAGATGGGGAACAAAGTTTTGGCACAAAGTTTCACACTTGATTCCCGCAGGACAAATTTTGGCTGACATTTAAATCGATGAGAGATAAATACCTCCTGTATCTCCAAAAGTCCAATTCATTGCTGCAAAATTATGTTGCTAAAAACTTATCGAAAACTTTAGCCTCGTTCTGCTATTTTTCTTTTTAATGAATAAGCATTTTCTTTTTGGGGCGAGTTCTGAAACTAATCGCCTCATAAACATCGAACAGTTGCAATAAAAAATAAAGCACGTTTAATGGACATTTCATGTTTTTTTATGTCACAAGTGATTTGACAAAACATGCGGAAACTCGAATTATATTAAATGGTCTTGGATAAATAAATAAATAGAGGGGGTTTCCAAAGGAGGGAAATTAAATGGGTACGTTAACTAGGACATATGGTATTGACTTCTTCTAATCTATTCATTTAAATTTTTTTTCTTTTTCATTATTTTTTTTCTCTTCTTTTATATTAATCCACGGTCCATTTTGTTGAAACTCTCATAAATGGTATTTTTAATTAATATGGTTGTAAAACTTTACTTCTTGTACCTCACGTATCGCATTTATTTTCATTTTCCTCAACCTCTACAAGTTTTATATTTTTACCTGCATGTTCACTTTTATTCAATTCGCTTGCTTTATAATCAATTTTTGCTTCCCCTTAATCCGGTTCCTTTTCGATTATTCCCAGCATTATTTAATTCCTTCTATAAAATCTCAATTAATGCGCTTTTAATGACGCTTTAATTTCCATCGAGCTGCATCGATATGCTGGCATTTCATCAATTTTATTTTAGCTCGCAGCATATTTGAAATATGCATTTTTCACACAAAAGTTGAGTAGATAAGAGAGAGAGAGAGGGAGGTGAGAGATTTTCATGCTAGCCAACATTTGCTGGAATGCATTCGCTGATGCGGCCTATGATGAAAATTAATTACGCTGCAACTTGATTTTTGCCCAGTTTCAAATGGTGGAAATTACTGCGTGAAAGCAGAAGCCGTTTCCCCTTGTCCCCTTAACCAGTTGCCAGTTGTCCCTTTGCCCGTTTTGCCAATGCGGCCGCAGCTGACCCAGTTGTTTAATTGAATTGAAGCCATAAACACTCAAAGCGAGACCGAGAACGAGACCGAGACAGTCGGGAATGAAAAATGGCTGCGCCAGGACGACGACAGCGACGCAGATGTGAGGATCGTCATCATTGTGGCAAGGATGAGGCGACTACACACACACACACACACACACACAGCTAAATAACTTTAATTAGTGGTGCGCGTGCGGTGGGCATCAATCATTTGAACAATGGCCAGCAGCGGAAACGGAAACCGTGCGGCCGGCCATTTTGCAGAAAGAGTTTTGACAGTCGCCCGTCGTGCGTCGCTGAGGCCACCCTGTAAATTTCATCAACGTGACAGAAACAAACAAGCGCAAAACATGTGCAACTTGGTTGAATCTCCAATCTCCGCTTGGCAAGCAAAAGTTGTTGACATCTTCTGAGCCAACACGTACTAACGAAAGTAGTAAACACTCCAGCAAAAAAGAGGAGAAGAAACCGAAGCATAAGCAGAGTCGGAGTCGGAGTCAGAGTCAGGCAAATGTTTGTTTAAAAATGATGCGAGGGCTGCTGCTGCTTTTGACAGACGGCGACTGCGACTCAAGTCCCGTTGACAGTGACAAAGATCATAATGATGTGAATGATGATAATGATAATAATGAGTGTAAGAGAGGCGTTTTGGGATTTATGCCGTTGACAAATGTCATTACACCCGCTGTTGAAGCTTACTTTGAAGTAAAGCGGCTTGTGACTTACCTACAAAACACACACACACACAGGAATCAGAGGGGGTGTGTGTACATATGTATGTGAAGCCACGTTACAGTTGTATTGTTATAGCAGCTCCCAGTCACGCGAGTCGTTGGCCTCCGTCATTGACAAATGTGCCGAGAACTTTTTAGTTATTTCTTCTGTTACAAAATTTTTTTTTGCTTTTTTGTTTTTGTGTTTTATTTTTATTCAGCTGCACTTTGCTTTATGTTTTTGCTGTCTCTCGCGCGAATTGGCCTAGTTTTTCTTTGCGTATATGTATATTTACACTTGCACACACAAGCACGCACACACACAGAGAAACACTCATACACATGCACGAATATATGTATGCATTTATATCTGTAGGCTATTTGGGCTTCACTTGTCTAACGCTTTTGTCTGGACAGCGTCTTCTTCACATCGTTCTCCTTCTCTTTCTCACACAGACAGTTGCACTTGAGAGCTTTTAACAAGTATTACTACAGTTAGTTAGTTGTATGCGGCGAAATTAGGCAGACAGCAGCACAAGAGGCGCGGGGCGGAGGATGGGGATGGCGATGGCGATGGCGATGGGGACGTACGTCACTTACACACGAACTTTTGACCCCGTTTGAGCAACAACAATAACAGCTGCTTTCGAGTCCTTTTGTCTCTGCCCACAACAAAATGTGGATGCCGCTTAACGCTGTTTTGAGTGCGTCTTCATCCAAACAAAATTCATTGCTTTTGTTTTTGTTTCGTTTATTGATTTAAGTAAACCGCTCACATTAAGTAAGCACACATAAGTTTAATTTTCAAAAGGATTCGCTGTTTGTTTTCATTACGATTTCACTTTTTACGCGCGCGCACACACACACACGCACAAAATCAGAACTTACGAAATGTTCTTCCCCTTTTTAAGGGCTGCAATTGCATTAAGCAACAGTGTTGGCAAATTTAAATTTGCTTAAGATGTGTAGTAAAATCAATTTATCACTTTTGTTATGAGTTTTGCACGTTTTACTTGCTGTTTTTTTTTGATATTGATACAGCTGTACGCACATTTAGTAACCGCTACCCGTGACCGTGACGTTACTGCTCAGCCAGCGCCTCACGAACTAACGCCGTTTATTTAGAGTCCGTGGAGCCAAGCCCAAAGCGGCAGCGGCAGCAGCAGCAGCATCAGTTTGACGTTTGTCAACACACAGCTGTGATTGCGGGGGCACAATTCTCTCAACAGCCGGGAATTTCGCTCATTTGTTTTGCTTGGCGCCAACTGAGTGCACGTGTCAGCGACAAATCAGCTGTTGCGGCATTTGAACTTTGCGCCGACGCTGTTCGCTCTCTCTGTGCAAATGTACCACAATATGGGGAAATTTCAATTCCTTATGGCACTGGAAGTCAGCAGCTGGGAACAGTTTTAGCTTTCTAGCCATAAATAGTTTAAAGAAACCTTAGCCCACAAATAAACCAAAACTTTAGTTTTTAAACTTAATTAAACGTTACCCAAAAGTGTTGGGCGCGAAAGGAAATGTTTCCAATCGTCTGCACAGAAGGAATCTAAAGCAATTTAAAGGGGAACCCCAGAAATATATTGTAAGAAATGTGAACAAGTCTTGAGTTTAAGTCATTTCCGTTTAATTATTTTTGTGATAATTACATGAATACAAAACCTAATGCATAAAAATGCTTGCATTTTATTGAACTCTTTTTTTTGAAAGTTTTCAGTTTTTTATTTATATTTTTTGTTTTTTTAGCAGCAATGACCATCGTGACCGCTGTGATTGTGGGTGCCAGAGGAGCCTCGGTGTGTGTTCTTATCATTATCCTCGTCGTCCTTCTTTTCGTCATCGGCAAACTCCCGCAGGTCGCGACGCATGGCATAGGCATCCTCACCATCCGCATAGTACTTGGGCTCCACCTCGATGATCTTGAACTTGAGCGAGTTGGTGTACAGATTGAGGGCAGCCCGATTGCTTTTGCGCACATGCAGCGATACGTATTGGGCGTTGAAGCACTCGACCATGGCCTGGGAGGCCTGATTCATCAGCTTCTGGGCGAGACCGAGACGACGATAGGAACGCTTGACCGCCAGTGAGGTAATGTGTCCGTGTTTGCTCTCCTCGCCCGGCTCGGGCTCCTCCATTTTGGCCAGCACATAGCCGACAATGCCGCCCTTATCATCCTCGGCCACGTAGCTGAGCTGCGGCCAGGTCAGGCCGTGATAAAAATAGTATTTCATTTGATAGTTCTCCGGCAAGCAGAGCAGATTGCAATGCTGCATGGTCATGAGGTCCTCGGGCTTGGCGCAGCGTATGTTCATCTTGTAGCGTTGTTTGATTTAAAATATGTAGAGTATTTGTAGAGTCGCTTAGTCACGTCGCGCTTTGCGTGCTCGAACGTTTTGATTTTGCTCGCCAACGAATTGCTGCTGATCCTCTGGCTCTTCTTGCCCCAACAGTTCCCGCACCAGACGAAATTTTGACAAAAATGCCTTCCAAATTAGAAACCAGCCTGCAAAGATACAAGAATTGTATTATTTTAAACTGTCACACACAATAATATTATAATAAATTCCGTTGCGTGCCATGCGACAGTTTTTGGAGCACCTGCTTACCCAATAGAATAATGGCAGCTACAATGCTAACGGAAGTAAATATAGTGAAAATGAATGTCAACGCCGTTTGCAAGGACATTCTAAATATCACAGATAATCACAGTTGAAATATTAAGATAGCCTGCACACATTTAATAGCTGACAATTGAAAGTCTGAACGCTTCCGTTTCTGTCTTGATGAAATATAAATGCTTCCAAATAGAAAACAGCTGTCAGCCAGCTGTCAGCGCGACTTTTGCAACACTGTGCCCAGGGCTGCAGCAACCCTGGTAACACAGCAAGAATTTGACAAATAAAATACCAAAATATGTAAAAAACAGACAAATCCCAATTAAACAATTTGTTAATGTAACTTTACAAACAAACTGCCGAAAACTATAAGAGTCTATCATATGCCAAAGAAATTAATTAAGTCACAAAATGCTGCAGCCGCCAGGCACATGGAAACATTAGGGTTGGGTTAGTTGCGCGTTTTTAGTGTGCAGCACACCGAGCTGTGTTTTAAACACTACACACACACCAACAAACTAAATTAAAACAATTGGACAATAATTATATTAATATATGCACCTTGGTTTTGTGTAATTTATTTATTTTTCGCAGACCACGCACACTTTTCCGTCACTGACTACACACCGGCACTGATAAGTGTTGGATAATTTCACAATTCATAGCCCGCACAAACAGCTGTGCATTTCAGTCAAGTTGGCAGCGCCGATTTCAAGTTGTATCAAAATAATCGAATTAAAAACAATAAAATGCAAGAATTTAGTGTAAAACGAGATGCACTATTCGCATGCCTCGATGATGCGAGCAAGGAGCTAAAGGGCACAGCCCTAGACCAGAGCAGATCGAAGCCATACACAGTGAATGCGTTGGAGCGAGCAAACAACAGTCGACATGGACAGCAGGTAACGAATTATCGACAGGGACGCAGCATTGAAGCGGGCAATGAAGCCGAGGATGAGAAGCTGCGTCGGTTGCGGGGAAAGGAGAGCATATTCAAGAAACCAGAGCTGCCGATTGCACGCTGCCTGAAGCCGAGAAAGACACCCGACTACCAGGCGAACCCACACAAATGGAAGAAGTATTCCCTCTCCGATGTGGACATCTCCGATCAGACCAACTCGGCTGCGGCCTTATCCTTTCTCCGGGAAATGGATGCACAGCGCGAGACAGAAGCCGATGACGGGGATAACGAAGCGGGAACAGGCCATAAGATTGAGTTCAAGAAGAAGAGCAAGTTGAATCGCAGTCTCAAACAGCTGAAGCAAGAGGAAGTCGAAGATGTCGAGCTCGACAAGCCACAACTCCGCGGCTCCAAGCTGATAATGCCCGAGTATGTGATTGGCCAAAAGGCAGCCAAGGCATCCAAGAAGAAAACACAGAGCTCCAGCCAAACTCGTGCTGCGGGAAAACTCCAGTTATCACATTTGGCAGAGGTCGACGACGAATCCGATGAATAAACGGAATACCTTAAAAACTTAACTGTAGATAATTATATTTATAAATACTCGTATATAAAAATGTTTATTGTACAAAAGCACAGTTTGTATGTATAAAATTATAAAAATAATTTGTGAGTATTTCACATTGGTAGACGTGGACTTGGACAATAATAGCACGAAAAGATATTATACAATTTCACACAAATACAGATAGGGAGGCAGTTAAAGTTCTAGTTGTAGATAGATGTAGATTACGGGTCTGCATGGCTGCATTCAAACTTGAGCGTCTCTGAGTACTTGTGAGTTTAATTCAGTTCCCTGAGTGGAATAAATTCTAAGATCCGGTTCTCATTGATTGAATACTCATTTTTGACATTAATTTGAGTACTCATATGAACGGCATCAAGTTACCCGAGAAACGAATGAAATGAATGAAGTAAAGATTTTCAGAGTACTAAGAGCACTCTGACAAAACTTTTGTCAAGATGAGTTCGGAAAGTATTAATGAACAAAATGTAAGTAAATAATGTAAAAAATTATTTGTTTAAGATTGTTCGTTCAATTTAAAAGCAAAATCATAATTTAATTTATTAACGACATTGACACTGAAAACTCGACAGATTTGCATGATGATGCATTTGATGATTTCATCGAAGTGCAGCAAGGAGTCACTTCAATAGACAAAATGGATCAAGAAATCAATAGCTACTGCAACACCCATGGAAGATTTTCAGATGACTTTAACTGCCGTGCTTGGTGGAACGATCATAAAAGAATGTTTCCACTATTATACAAAGTCAATTGCAAAATTCTTTGTATACTGGCGACCAGCGCCGCATCTGAAAGAGCATTTTCCGATGCTAGAAATTTAATCACTGAAAAGCGCTGTGCTATCTCAACAAACTCCGATAGTATAAATCATATTATGTTTTTACACTCAAATATAAATAAAGCCCAAAAATAAATTTAAAATTATGAATACAAATTGTAAATAAAAAAAAAAAATAATTAAATTACAGCACTCTGTTCCTTCATTCGTTTTTTTTCGGTTATTTTGTCATTCAATTCAATCTGCCCTTTTTGAATGTGAAGTTTTCAGTTTGAATTTAATCATTCAATTCATTCATTTCATTGTGAGACGAAGCCGAACTCATTTAATTCATTTGAGCATGAATGTCTCATTTGACGTTTTGAATGCAGCCATGCAGACCTCTAATGTAGATATTTAAATTATATAGACGACCAGTATAAATGCAAATCAGTCAGTCGATGGAAGCAATAAATGGGGAATGTGTTCACTTGGCAGTGTTTGGATCGAGGTAGAATCCGGGATTGAAAAATAGTTTCTTATTGAAGCCGAGACTGTTGTATTCGCCGGTCTGCAATGTGCCCTCTGGTGTACGCATATTGCCAACACTCTCCTGTGTCTTCTTCAGTATGTCCTCCAGCGGCAAGTTGTGCGCGTGCTCCGCCATCGTGTCGCAGAACTTTTGGATATACCAACTGCCTTCCTGGGGATCACGGTGGGTTTCATATCCAGCCGTGCTGGCATAGCACAATAAAAGATCGGACAGTGTTGGCACATTGATATAGGGTGGCATGCCATCGGTTTGTGTGGGCATCCTCTGAAACTGGCTCTTGCCGGGGTCGAGACTCTCGCCACGACAAAAGGGAAGTATTAGCACCTTCGGTTTATCTCTCAAGTACGGACAGTTGTCCGCCTGGAAATGATCGACAATTTTCTTTACTTCGATAACGGATCCGTCGCTAAAAAGCACCCTGTCCTTTTCATCACAACGCTCGCCGTGCGTCATTAGCGCCATGACAAAGCACTCAGCCTTACGGACGTATTCGGATTTGGTGAGCTCACGCAGATATTTGAAGAACTCTTTCTGGTTGAGATTCTTTTGGTAGAATATCGTAAAACCAAATTCACGAAAGATATGAATCAGCGATTTTCCATCGCCTTCGGCTCCGCTGCGCAACTTCTCCGGGTCCAGAAATTCAATGACGTTCACTATGAGTAGCACACCACGATCATGCTGCGATTGCATAGTGTATTGACCCACGACTTCGTCCCTGTGGATGCGATCCGATTTGATGACGACGCGCTTTTGTCCCTCAACGGGTTCAGTGTACGGCTCCAAAAATTCATCATCTGGATTATTATGTGATTTCTGCAAATTAAGCGATTAGTTTAAAAAAGTGAAATTAATAAAAGCAAATAAATAAATATAACAGCTATATCATTTGTAGTAGACAATCGCAAATTAATTAATTAATAATTTTCAAATAATATTTATAGTTTTCATTTTTAATTTAATTAATTTTTGTCGATTGTTCTTTGTCGAAGTTTATTTATTATAAATAAATTCCTTATCTGTGAATTTGGTTAAGAAATCTGAAGAAACAATAAAGCTTTTCATTTTAAAGAATATTGTTTATTTTTTCAACTACTCAAATGTTTGTAATATTCAAGGTTGCCACAGAAATCGCTTTCGCTTAAATTTCACTTAAAAATCATACAAATTTAAGTGAAGTTCAAGCGAAAGCGCTTTCTGTGGCACCCCTGATTTGTTTTTATTTCACGCAGCATTGCTTGCTTCTTAAATAAAATAATGATATTAAAAAAAAGTACACATAATATAAAATATATACATATATTATATATACATAAAATATATGTATATACTTGATGTGATCTACCCTCTGCATGGCAATAATGAGCGTAAAAAGTAAATTTACTCACAATGCGGGTATCCACAATGTCTGTGGATTTGTTGCTCTGATTGTTGTTGCTATTGTTGTTGTTCTGGCTCTGGCTGCTAATGTTGTTGCTGTGGCTCTGGCTGTTGTTACTGGTGTTGTTGCTGGTGTTGTTGTTCCTCCTTAGAGATACATATGGCAAGCCACTGTTGTAATCCTCGACAGACTCGAGGATGCGCAGTGCCTCAAAGAAACCTTTGGATCGAAAGATATCCTTCAGCACTTCATAGGCTCGGGGACCGCGTTTCGTGATCTTCTCGAAATATCGCTTATGCTGTTCGTGGAGCACGTCCGACTGGGACATGTTGTATGGATTCTCAATATTCTGACGCATCGTCGTCGAGAGGAGTCCCCTGGCCACTGTTTCGTTCATAATCTCAGTGTAGTTGGTGCATCTGATCAGACTATCAATGTTTCTCAAAATATGATTGCGATGATTCTGCTGCATTCCAAGCTCCCTCTCTTGCTCCCCCTCCATCGTCGACGTGTGATTCTCTTTATATATGGTACGTTTAAGGTCGAGGACAAAAAAAGCTCGTTTGTTATTGGAACGCAATGCGGACGTAGAGAGCGCAACAGGCAGTGAGTGTTTTTTTGAGTGATTTGCGGTGATTAGTGATAGTGGCAATGGCAATGGCAATGAATGAATGAGTCACTCTTTTTGTTGGTGGCTAGTCACGACTTTCCTTTGTGTTCTTCGCGCACTCTCTGAAGCGACGCAATTGCGAATATGATCCTTATTTTTTCAAAAGCAAATTATGAAAACACTAAGTGCACTTAATATAACTTAATTATATTGCTTTTTTAATAACATTTCTTTTGAAACAAAAGGATTAATGGGCTGGCAGTGGCCGTGCGTGGGCAGTGCGATAGCGCGTCCGTTCACTCTCGTTCGTTCTCTAACACTAACAGCAGCTGGCTAGGGTTGTTGACATAATATCAATATATCGATATATCGATATTTAATTTTTGGTGATGATATATTTTTAAGTGATATTTTTTTAAACGTGAAGAAAAAAGTGCCAGCAAAAGATAAAAAACTGGTGAAAAATATCGCATAAAATATAATTATATCGATATTGACATTATAAATAAATAAATATAAATATCACTTAACAATATATCATCACCAAAAATTAGTTATCGACATATCGATATTATATCAACAACGCCGATTTAGTTCATGATTGACTGAACAAGTTCATTCGTTCATCTTAATGACCCGTTCATTTGATCTGCAGTAGTAGCGCAAACAGCTGTTCGTCAACAAACACAATACTTAATTTCTTGAAATGGAGCAAGAAATAAGCATTAAATCAGAGTCGGATACTTCCGAAACAAAGAAATCAGATTCCACTATATCACGGCATACAAAGATGACAGTGCTAGACTATCTTAAAGAAAATGGTTGCACGCACACCAATCTGGCGGTAACAGCACGAGCACGGCGACAAAATCCGCAGGAAATTATTGGTAGGCAAATACTTTACAATTGTACATTTTTGGTTGAATAAAGCATTTGCAATTCCCAGACTTCATTTGTAGCAGCTGTGAGAAGGCAGAGCAGAGCGTAAATGAAGATAGTGCATCACTCAGCCTCAACAATATCAATCAGTGGCTGGAGCTGATGAAAGTGTCGAAATTGTCAACGCGATGCGAATTCGAGGCAGCCGCAGTCATGAATGCCATAGTGCGCAATGAGCCGCAGCCAGAGCCGGCCCAGCTGGCTGGCATCAACATGAGGCAAGTCACAAGCGGCAACAGCAAACATTATCTAAATGTGCATTTATTTCAGTGAGATTTACAGCTTTTTGGAGAATGCGCTGACTGGGCAACCACAAAAGCAGATGAGCGCCGCCAGCGAAGCCTTCTTTTCCCGCGAAATTGAGGTAGGATTTAAGCCACACTTCAACTGTTTGCTATTAATAACCACGTGTCATTCGTAGTTGCTCATTGCCGAGGCGAACACGGATGACTCGGACGACGTTGCCCGTGACATGGCACAAAACTTTTACAATCGCCAGGTGTACAACTATGAGGCGGAACCAAATAAATGTAGCTTAGATCCTTTATTTATAGACGAATAGGTTAAATATTGAAAGAGAATTCAACGAGTTCATTTCCACACATATTTATTAAACATTTAAATTCAATTGTTTGTTTATCAAGTTAAATTGTACGCGTACATTGTCAGAATCCTTAAACTGTTAAAGTTGCTCAATCTGTATGCTACTTAGATGTAAAGAGACTGCCTGCATCTTGAATGTCTTGTCCGTTGTACGTATTTGTTAGATAATTACATACATAATTAAGTACTTTACTAATTTTGGTATAAACATTTGCTAGCACATTCAAAATCTAAAATAAGGGGGGCACACAATTACTTGAAGTAGTGTATATGAAAGAGTATATTAGTATAATATATATATATTTGTATTATTATTATTAAATTTGGCTTTCTCATATATTATATTTATTGTGCATGATTGTTTTCAAGATTTCTTGTTACCCAAGCATAGACTAAAGTAGAGTACAGTTTACAGTATAGTATATAGTATAGAGTATAGAATTTGTGTTTAAAACTTTAACAGGCATTAAAAGAGTTTTGCGTGCTGCTTGGACTCTCATAGCATCACAATAGATCACAAGAGACAGAGTTGATTTGATACGCCTTTAGATTTTTTGTTTCTTATTCTTTTTTCTTTTTTGCTTTGTGGTTGTTCTTTAGTTAAGGTGTCACACATACAAAAACTGGGACGATCATACATACATACAATCAGATTTACATACATATATAAATACCCATTTAATATTATTCATTTTGTTAAATTATTTTCATAATAATAATCATTATATAATTCTTAAATGTTCAGTCCAGTTTGAGCTTTTGGTTTTCCCCTTTTTATATTTTGTGTTTTACATAAACATTAATTAAAATTAAGTTAATCTAATATTTATACGATTAGCACTAGATATAATGACAATAAATAATATCGATATGCCTCATAAAAGACCCCAAAAACAATATGTGGAACTCAACACAACATAATTTAACAAAGGAACTTAGATATGATGCAGTTTGATTGCTTGCTGGATTTATCTTATTCATCAGATTAACAGACAATACAATTTAAGAAAACAAAAAAACAACGTAAATTCGTCATTAGGCTAAACTCAATACATAAAGTAAGAGCGTCGGTAGAATTTTGATTGTCCCGTTCGTGTTGTTCTGCTGGATAATAAACAGAGCACAGATCATACGAGTATATAACTGTATGTCTTCGGTATAGGTAAAGTTCTCTTTTATCTTTTGTATACATATATTTTTTTATATAAATTCATAATTTGAGTTTACTAAGCTAAAACTACTACAACAATAATAATTGTTCAAATTGCTGTTAATAGTATATTCTTCTTATTTGTTTGTTTCTTTATGTTCTTAAAGTTTTCCACATTCATAAGTATTTAACGATTTGTTTCTGATTAATCATTGTATTTGTATTGCATATATGTTTATCAAATATATTCAATTTCCATGTGTGTATGTTTCAACTTTACAAATTGACTTTAAAACTCGACGAGCTATCATTCCAGTTGAAATTTTTGACCATCAAAGTAGGTGTTGATTGTGAATCGTGGATGCGGTGTGTGTATTCACCTTAGTAGTAGTTTTCTAAACATTTCTGTGGTTGTTTGGAGATTTGAGTTGACCTAGATCTGGGACATAGCAGTTTAGGTAGTTGTGTGCTCTATTATGACCTCAAAAATATTGTTTTCTTTGATTTGATAACAAGGTAATATATCTTTCCGATTGCTTTTTGTTTAAAGCTTTTGGGCCAAATTTATTTGTGTGCTCTGCTGCTAGGTACGCATTAGGTACATGATTCCATTTATATATAAATATCGTATTCTTAATGCGTGCTTCCAAATGTTTTAAGTGTTTTTCAAGTCAATAATTAAATTCAAGAATTCCAACAGACAGAAGAACTAAGAATGCCATAATATTAATAAATGTAGCATACTTTTAGAAGCACTCATAATTTATTTATAAAGTATTTAATTTGGCAAATTATTTATTTGAACTTCTTATAGAAGGCGCATTTCAACGGTAGTCCGGTGTAATCGGGCGTGTTTGCTATCAAGTTCTGGACATAAATTACATATGTAAATTCCAGTAGATTTGTATGTATTGTAGTATGCTTGTATGTATGTTTTCTGTTTAAATAACTCGAAAAATATTACTGTGCATTTGTTTATGATATTAGTATGTTTATGTGTAGCATAACAGTTTTTTGAAATATTAAAGTTTTTTATTCTATATAAATATTTATGTGATTGCATTTTGGTTCAGTTTGTTTGTGGTGGTTTGTCTTTATGTGTGCGAGAGTGTGTGTTTTGTGTTTGACACATTATATGTGATCTAATTACATTTAAATTTGTAAAATATGTTGGTTCTGATTAATTGTTACTCAGATGACATCAAATTTGCTGTCTAATAACATTTAGAGTTAATTGAAATGTTTGCTTTTTTTCTTTGTCTGACGTTTACAATGTTGGTTGTATTGTGTATATATGAATAAATATATTGTATACATATAAATAGCGCTAATATAAGTTGGTTACTGGTGTTTTATTAATGGACCGAATTTGCATTTAAAAATATATAATTATATGCTTTCATTCTATGTTTCATTTTTATTTCGAAAATGTTCTTTTAATTACGTCCGGAGAATAGTTGATACTGTAATAAAGTTGTTGCAAAATAATTAGGCCATCAATTTTGATTTTTCACACGCTCTTTAATATAAACTATAAAGTATGTTAAGTTTTAACTACGATTACGGGGGAATTTTGTTTTACTTTTGCTCAAATATTACTGACGAAAGATATATTGTACTTAAATATGCTCACACCGATCATAATACGGCTATGTTACGAATATAAAACATATATAAGAAGTCAGAGATACAATTAAATAGAGAATTGGAAACTGAAGGGTATACACATGATTATTATTATGTTCGAGTATACATATATAATACTTAATTGGCATAATAAAAAGGACAACGACTAGCAATATTCGGGATGTTGGCACTTGATTTGATTATTTAGGCTATTTATTTTTTGGGATATTCAATGGGTTTGTTACTAGGTACAAAGTCATGCACACATTATATACGACTACAAATCGCGAGGTTCCTTGGATTTGGGATCTGCTGCGGAAACTACACATCGATAGTTATTTACGATTATGTTTAAGGGGTTATCTGTATGTTTGTGTTTGTGAGTGTCTACAAAACTACTACTAAGGTAAAATTGAGGGTAATGGATGTAAGTTTGGGTGTATAACCTGGTAATCGTTTGACTTACAGCAATCTTAACATTTATCCATAAATATACATATATGTATCTAGGTAAAAGTAGTTAGTTTCTCTTCTCATTTCAATGTATATTCAACGCATCTTTTGTATATCAAGTATATATTTATATACTTAAATATTACTTTGAACTCTTAAGGCACATTTCGAAGTTTAAATATAACTTACGGTAACAATAGATTTGTAAGTACGGCAAAATAAATGTAAATGGGACTGGTAATAGAAATAGAAAACAAAACATTTGCAATAGCTAAGCAAACAAACATCCTGAGAGGGGGGGAATACCCAAGTGTTTAAGGGGCTTCACAACACATACAAAAGCAATAAAAAAGGAAAACAAAATAACAAGCACAAAGGCAGCCAAAAGCAACATCATTAGCAGCATCATCATTAAATACGTAGAACTAACATTAAAAATACATATGTAAATAGTTTATACGATACATAAAAAGCAATTACGACGTACAATAAATTCGCAATGACTTAATTGTAAATTGAGTTAAGTAGAAATACAAATGCATATCAACATCGCTAGTCAGCTTATAAGTTTAGTTCAGTTTAGTTAAGTTTTAGTTATAGTTTAGTTTCAAGTAGGGCCTTAGCATTTGGCCATTCGCCTTCAGTGTCAGTCATTCAAATACGAGTATAGAGAGTTCCGAGTACTATTTGTGATTATGTACATGAATAGTTTATGTTCTCATTTAAATATTTCAATTCTTCTGTAATGCGTTGTTCGGCGCTTCGAAATATGATTGATTTCGTTTATTATCTCTGCAATAGTTGTATTTCCAGATATATAGATATATATATAATCTTGTGCAATCAGATGGGCAGAAAGTAAAATGGCAAGTCAAGTAAGTTCTAAATACAGATAGATTACATTTATTTACAAGTACAAGCGAGTATTACGAATATACTCGACTTTCATCTCATTCTGTATTCATGGACAATCACAAAAGATGCATGACATGGCAACTCAGAGATATAATACAATAATATACAAATTTTGTGAGCATGCATTGAATGTGTTTTATTTGATCGGTTTATCAAGTAATCGTTTTGGAATTAAACAGGAATCGATTCTAAATCTCTCAGCTATCACAGTGCTCAATTTGAGCACTTGGAACAGCCCTTATATTATTTAGCATTTTCCTCATTTAATATCATATCTGTGTAAAATATTCTTTGAGCTTTGCATATCACTTTCTTTATTCCAAATATGATCACCTTATAAACCGATTTGAAGGTATATCAGTTAACTTCATATTTTCGATATGGTTTTAAATCTCTTCCAAATCAATTAAAAATATTAAAGATTCATTTCAATTGGGAAATAAAATGTGTTGCGTGAGTTAAAAGCAAGCGAAATACATGCAAATACATTTGAAAGCAGGAATCAACAATTTTTTAATGAAAATTGAAATTGAAATTTATACATATTTACATAAACGTTTATGTAGATCTTGATTCGTGTATACCAATCCCTCTTACACATGTAATACCGCTCTGGGATCAAAAATGCAGCGATTGTCACAACGGTCAGCTTTAATAAATACTAAGGTGTATTATTTAAATTAAAAATGTAGTGCATGTGCTTAATCAATTCATAATTGTTAAATTTGACTTACGTACTGCTTAACTGATAATGTAAATTCATTTGAAACAACAATGATAAGGAGTTTAAATAAAACTAACATCACGTTTGAATGGACTACACTAACTAGCATAAGATACGTTGGGAATTAAGTTTAAATATATTCATTATAATCAACACAGCATATATATATGTATGTGTAAGTGTGTGAGGGAGGACTCTCAATTGTAATGACTAATTGAAATCAACAATACACACACACAATTTTAACGAGAGGACCTCGAATGAATTGACATTCATTTTCATTCACTTCCTCAAATAATGTTTATTCAAATTTCGATGCGTGTGTGTGGGTGTGTGCTTGAGTGTAGGTGTGTGTTTTTCTCTTTTTTGTTGCAATATTGTCTGCATTTTAAATGAGTTTGACATTGTTTTTGCAATTTGCATATTCATTTTACGGTTACGAATGGTAAAACACAAATGGATTTTAACGCAGCAACAACCAATAAGTAGGTTTAATTTTAATACTAATAAATGATAATGCTAGTGGTAAAAATAATAAAAATGATAATAATAAAAATAAAATTGATAATGATTATAGTAACTATAGTATATAACAGTCATAATTTACTACCAAGTATAACAATCATAATAGTAAGTTTAATAGGTTTGATAACGCTAATTGTCTATATTTATTTATGTATTTTTTAAGTACAATAAATAATTTTCATTAAGATTTATCAGATATGTTTCCAATGCGACATTAACATTTATTGTACATTTACGAATGCGTCTTATACGTAATTAAGAAAATAGCAAAACAATATTTGTTGCACATTTTATGAATGTGTTTCGGTTAGTCATTAATTTAAATACGTACGCATGACTAAACTATAGTATAGATTATAAGTACATATATATATATATATATTATGTAATATATAGATGGTATAATTATTTGCATCATTTTACAATCTGCCCCTTTTTTGCATACAACTTTCTTTTAATATTCATTATCATTGTCTTTTTCTCATTTCTCATATCGCATTTCCTTCTCAATTTAGTTTACAACCAATTTCGATTTCTTTCGATTCAATTAGCTTTAGTTCTTGTACTAATATTTTGGCGGATTGAGATTCAAATTCATGTTGCGTTGCTGCGCCCTGTAACGCACATTGTGGTAGTTGTAGTTGTAATTGTAACCGGTGTAATTGTAATTGTAATGGTAATTGCTGTAATCAGCTGGAGCTTGCGCCTCGCCGATTTCGTTCAGGTTATATTATTGACTGAATGTGATATTGAGTGACGGACACTTTCGGACGTTGTTGTTGTTGCGCGTACCATTGACCCGCAATAGCGGCACCGGACTAACCGTGCCGGATACGGAAGTTAATTGTCTTACCATGCCGGATCCCAACTGTTGCAATATCCCCGAACCGGAGCCGAGCGGACCCGATGACAACACCGTCGATGTTCGTCGCGACCGAATCGACTGCATACTGGACGACAGCAGAAATGGTACACTGCTTGATGTGTTGGGCATGGAGCCACCCTGTTTTTGGGAGTACAATAAAGGAGATTTCTTTGGAAGATTAGTCAAAGCTGGTTACCATTGGCGCTTACATATCTGCGAGCAATCTGTGCAATCTGATTAGAATTATTTGTGCTCAAATACATACTATATACAATGTGTTCACGTGTTGAGTGTGCCTAGGAAGCAGCTGGGCTGGTTGAATGACTGATTCCAATAGCTGATAATATATAGTATATAGGACATCTTATAATGCAACAAACAATCAAACAAACAAACTGACAAACTGACAAACCAACAAACAAACAAAAGATGGGAGCTCAATTCAAACTAAAGCCATAAATTATTTAAATGCTCTTTTTTGCAGCACAAACATTGTAATACAAATATAATATATACTTATATATGTATGAATATTAAGTGAATAGTATTCTGGTAAACGGTTATACAGGATTCGAATTAACCGAGTACTCGCATGTACAAGAAATCCAATTGCAACGCGAAGCGAAAAGAAATTCTCGGGCTCAAAATGAAAATAAATTACATTAACATAAAAGTTTAACATCAGCATACACCCATGTCTGACTGAGTACGAATATGTGTGTGTGTGTACTAGAGGCCTGCACGAATACATTCGTTCAGGACTACTTCCAAAATACTCTAAATACAGGTATGCTTGATACCGTAAAATTTACTTCAAACGAACGAAACCAAATACAATCCCAAAGTGTGCTTGGTTTTAAAAATGTTTCATTGAACAAGCATCAGCAAACGAAAACAAAAAATCGGACGAGCACAATAAAATGACAGCAAAAGCATACGAATAAATAAAATATGGTAGTACTTTAGAGTTGATTTGGTACTTTCAAGTACTTTCAAGCACTATTATAATTTTCGTTTTGAAATTTATTATTGTGTCGTTTGCCGAACACAACAGAAGCATTCCTAAACTAAAAAAATGGAAATCTCACGTGATTCAAATGAAGAAAATGTACGTTTTCATAAACAAAAGTATTTTTTATCATTTTTTTTTACTTTTTTCTTTATAATGCATAGAATAAATTTTGTATAGTTGTTTTTAAGTATGTAGTATAAGTGTGTGTTTATATGTTCTTTCTTTTATGTATTTATATGCATATTTATCTATGAATATACATAATTAATGTAAGTACGCTAAATATGATGTATGAAAAATCATTATTATCACAGACGAGACAATTAATTTCGGAGAAGAGATGCAATATTGCGAAAAACTCGGACATGGTAAACAAAATAATGTTTTTAAATAATAATTTAAAAAAAATAAATTAAAAAATTCGTAAATTATTGATATTATTTTGTTTTTTTTTTCGGGTAAATATACACAGTTTTTGTTTTACTTTTTCATAAATTTTTGTATTTTATTAACAAATCCATTTGAATAATTTCCGGTATCACAAGTACAGAGTTGTTTTTGGTTGTATATTTTCCCCATTCACATTTTTCGGAATTTCAAATCTTAGCAAGCATCTCGTTCTTTAAAGTATAAACATGATGCTTACTTTATTCTATTCGGTTAGCTGAGTAGGCTGTGATTCCGGTCAATGTGAGTGTATGAATGTCTCGTTTGCTGTTTCGAATGGATTCGTGCAAGACTCTAGTGTGTACGAATGACGATGAGTGTTCGTGTAAGTGAAAAAGTGAATAGTTGAGAGCAGAGAGCAGAGCGAAATTCAAATAAAATTTAATTGAAAAAAATTCGAAATAATGAAACGTGTACTCACGATCATGCTCCGTGCAAGCTGCAAATTTTATTATTTTATTCGGTTTTGTTTTTTTTTTCAATATAATTATGTCGTTATGGTTTTTTTCGTACATGAAATGGAAAAACGAAAATACACACATGATATAAATACAGCATATATGCATAGAAATGTATGTATGTATGTGTTTATGTATGTGAGTTGTAGTTGTATGGGGGAGAAATCCACAGCGTAAGATGCGCGCTTATTGAGAGTTTGTCAGTAACAAGAATAAAAGAAGCACATACATTAGAAAATACACTCAACGTTTATGTGTCTTTGAGTCGTCGTGTCTGTGTGTGTGTCTGTGTATGTATATGTGTAAGTTGTGTTAGTAAGTATATAGATTGTCTTACAAGTATATTTTATTCGTTCAAAATGACAACGCAACAGGACTAAAGTACAAAACAAACATTAAATCAAAACAACAACTGAGTACGATCGGGACATTTAATGAATAAGTTTCTTGGTATTTAGAATTTGTTGATGTTTTTGTGTTTCATATACATATGTATATATTTAATATCAATATATACAATACATATATATCGATTCCATTTAGTGTTGAGCAACCTTTTACCGTCATTCTCATAACTTCATATTGAACACTCGTTGTTAATTTTATAAATAAATTTGACTTTTTCAATAAAATTTCATTCGGCAACATCCAATATAAACACATAAAATTCACCAGAAATTTTCCTTGTTTTTACAGCATACTTTTTTTATGCATAACCAAACATCGAAATCGAGACAAATTTTCAATAATTAATTTTGTTTATAAATAAATTTAATTGATTCCATTGAAATGTTTACAACAACAAGTATTGTCAGAATCAGCAACGTCGTTAACCGGGGGCAAATCTCATCAAATGGAAATTTAAATTCAATTTGAATCGTTGACCTTTACTTACAGCTCCTTTGCATTCACAAAAAATAGAAAATGTTTCAGCTACAAGTCGCAACAGGCATTACCTCTTACAATATATGCAGTATATACACAACATATACAAAAACAATAGAAATTAAAATCAAAAAGAAGATTGTATATAATTTTAAAATGTACAGCAATAGAATTCAACGGTTTCATTTACACTGCATTAACATAAGCTGTCCGCCTCAAAGAGAGGAGAGTGAACAGGGACAGCACTTCGAGAACAGCCTCTTGAATACAGACAATACAAAATTGTAGCAGAAACAACAATCAAAATAACTGTACAAAAATTTAAAATCAAGATAGTTGCAAATTAGTTAAAGTTGCATACAGAGACAGAAAACATTAGAGAGGAAATCAAAATGACACTGTTGTTGTTTTGGCAAGTTTTCCACAGTAAGTACAGAGTACAAGTATATAATACGAGTATGTTTTATTTAGTTGGGCAACAAGTTAGGTTCAACTTTAAATTCAAATTCATATCCAAAACTCAGTTGCATGTTGCGGTTGCACATATTCAAACAGAGATATACACAGAAAAAGTGTGAGAGCGAGTAGGACAGACACAGAATATGTGAGAGAGAAAGAGAGAGACAGAGAATAATATCAAAGAGAACAACAAGTTCAAACGGACGAAGCGGGTGAGCGGGCGAGCACGACTTCCGGCCGCCATTTTTGAAGGTCACACGCAAAAACCCGTAGCATACATTTCAGAGCTGGCTAAATACTTTTGGTGTGTGCCTGTGTGATTGTATGCGTGCGTGAGTGTTTGTGTGTGTGGGTGTGTAGTTTTGAATTTTAAGTTTGATGTTGTGCAAAAGTTGTCAACGACAACGACAATAATGAACAACAACAGCAATGACAAGAACAACAACAGTTAACAAACACCACAAGACAAGTTCAATATCGTTGCTCTCTTTGATGTGAGATGGATGCTGTCTATATATATTTGACCTAAGCACACAGCGTGTTGTAGTTGTTGTGGTTGTTGTTGTTATTTCAATATCAATATCAAAATCAATTTCAATTTTCAGTTTGCAAATCGCTTTTGTTTTTTACACTTACAACATAGGCTGAGGTGGAGGGCACCGATAGACTCGATCCGGAGCTACCACGAGCGCCGTACTATATATTTTTGTATAGGTTAAAGTATGTGATATGTATATTATATATAAGAAAGCGAAAGAAAGTTGTAAAGAGACAACGACGACGGCGACAACATTTTCATTTTCAATTTCGTTTTTTTTTTCATTGTTTTTGGTTTTGTTTTGTGTTAGTTTTGTATATATTTTTATAATTATTTTGTGTTGAGACGAGCGAATGGACGGGCGGGAAAGTGAAGATAAGATAAAAGAGCGTGTGTTAGAGCGTTTGATATTTTTCGTATTACGTTTTTTATCGTTCATTGCGGGAAATGAGCTGATCATAAATATACAATACAA
Source organism: Drosophila recens (assembly GCA_037043495.1). Lineage (NCBI taxonomy): Eukaryota > Metazoa > Arthropoda > Insecta > Diptera > Drosophilidae > Drosophila > Drosophila recens. The sequence continues at coordinate 58,901 of JBAMBJ010000672.1, forward strand.
AACTCCAAAAAGGAAAATGTAAATCAAAAATAATTAATCATTGAACAGTTGCATGTTTATTGTTCATGTTGTACGCAATGTTTAGCAGCTTGTTGTTGTTTAATAAGTACGAGTAGCTGTAGCTTCTGTTTAGTGACAACTGTATTTGTTGTTAACTTGTAATACGCTAATTGCTACTCACTAGTCGCTATATTTAAATGCAATTTCAAAAGTAAAACTCTATTACACATGTGAACAGGTAACGTAAAATGTAAACCAATAACTGAAAAACCGAAAAGCTGAATTGAATTTGTTGAAAAGCCGTGAGTCAACAAAAAAAGGGATAGCGAAGGATAGCAGAAAGGTCTGTTCATCACAGAGCAAAAAATAGACACAAACACAAAAGAATGCTTAATGAAGCAACCACAACAAACAGAATGGCGTTGGCCAAATACATAAATAATAAAACAAACAAATGAAAAATGAAAGAAATGAAGAGAAAGTAAAAGTAAAAAAAACGCGAGGCGAACACAAAACAACTTACAGTTGGCGGTGACAAATTGATGGTGGAGCCACGCCGCTCCTGGGGTCCAATGCTGGAGTGTCGACGGGTGGGAAGTCCGCTGCCCGGTGTCCCGCCGGGGGATGAGGCGCACGATGGTGCGATGCGTATCTTGGGTGTCATCAGCGTGTTGTCCGAGAGCCGTCGATTGGGAAACACATTGCCGACGCGCAGGAAATTGCTATCCGGCGAGGATGGCGAACAGCCGAACCACCAGCCACCCAGCATGCCAGAGCCTGTTCACAAAATATATAACAAAATGCACATACATTTACCATACATACAACATACAACACACAAATACGATTACAATTACAATTACAAACAAACAAAAAATACAATTACATGGCAACGGACATGAAATTGGACAGTGACCAACTAATTAGGTCTAATAATGTGCAACGAACCGAACCGAAAATGAAACCCCAACAGCTCGTTGCCAACCCCGTCGCCAACCTTCACCTCCACCACCAAGTGAATGCCACAGTGTGGATGTGTGGCAATGTTTCACATTTGTGTGCTGCGTTTGCTTTGTGTGCGTGTTGGCTCCTGTCACTGTCAAGGACACATTCGTATTCGCACAATCTGCGTTGCAGCTGCGGCTGCTGCATATGATTCCGACTAAATGCACCATTTGCTGCAGCTCCCACTCCGTCTCTCTCTCTCTCTCTGTGTCTGTGTCTGTGCCGTTGACGCCCCAGGCCCATTTTGTGGCAATTTGCGTCAAAAGTTATTAACTTGGCCATATGCACACTGAACTGACACTATCACAGTCGCCTGCAATTGCAGCTCTGAATTTAAACCCATACTCAACGATATTTAATTACATGCGATTGCAATTTGCTTCATTAACCAATTCGAATGTCAATATACATCAAACAATTATTATTAACGAATTTTCATGTAAATCAAGTTCTTTAAATAAATTAATTCTTTAATTTTTACTACATTTTTTCAACTACTTTTCTTGTAAGCTCTTCTTGCAGGTTTCTTTCATCTCTCTTTTATTCTATTTTTGAAATGTTTGGCATTATCTCCTTATGACACTTTTGGCTTCATAAACTACTTAAAAGACACCTCTGAGTTCACTGTGCTTCGCTTTTCTCTATCGCATTTTTGCATTTTTTTACCACAATTAACCTTTAACTAGAACAATTGACGTATGCACATTCTCCCCTTTCTCTTCAGTTTTTTCCCAGAATATTTAAAATAAGCCTTGAAGCAAAGAAAGACGTTTAAATGCCGTGACTCACATGGCGTATACGCAATATTGTAAGCCGCATGCGGAGGAATGCAAATATTGTATGTGTTATGATAGCTGTTGAACTACAGTCAATAAACACACACAAGCCCCAGATACAGATGGGGAGGGGGAGTGGGAGAGAGAGAGAGACAGAAAGGCTTGTGTTTGTTTACTGAAACCCACAAAAACCACAGTGACGCCGTCATGGCTTCCCTACGCCCTACACACCCCTCCTTCCCCCTCCGGAACCAATTGCCCTTTCTGCCCTCGACCTTTCAGTTACTTGGAAAAAACATTTCAATTTGCAATATGCAGTTGGCTGTGGTAATTTACCAGAGAGAAAAGCCACAAACGCACACATATTTGGATAGTTGACATTGTGACATCGAGCAAAATGTGAAACGGCGTGGCGAACGAGGCCAAAAATACAAAAAACATGGCCCGAATGTCCTTTGAATTGCAATTGCGCAAAATTAAAAATTGTTCGGTGGACACACACTTGGAATTGTGTTTACCAGCTATTAAGAATATCACAGTAATTCATCGTTTAGGTCGAAAGTTCATTAAGTGTTGCAGGTGCAACTTTTCCGAGTTGACAATTGCCAATTTTCCGTTCCTATGACACATAATTAGTGCTTAAGGCAATCATTGTGGCTGGCTTTGATTTAAATTTTCATTATAATTCTCTTTCTAATAATTTGCATAATACAATTAAATGCGGCGACTTGTGGCACAATTTTTGGTTTGACAAATTATTTAGCTGCTGGACACGAGCCGATTAGACACGCTAAACTGTCACGTTTTATGGATATCAAATAGAAAATTCGAAAATGGAAAACTCGAGTGAAAATGTTCAATTACGCAATACTCGCGGGCAAAATGCCTAAGCTCATTATTCATTATGTTTTAAGAGGAACTGGAGGAAGGAGGAACAGGAGAAGCTAGACAAGCATCTAAAATAGAAACAGATGAAGAAAGAGAAGCAGCAGTTCAAATAGAAACAGGTGAAGGAATATAAAACAGAGGAATAGAAGGAAAAATATGAGAAGAAACAGCAGGAAGAAAAGAACCATTGGCTATAGGATGAGGAACTGCTGCAAATGAAGATGCAGTAGCAGGACAAGGAACAAAAGGAGGAACAAGGGAAAAAGCTGCGATTTAACACGGATTTGTTTTCCGTTTTCTCACCGCCAGAATTCTTGCGGGCCATGTCCTCGGCACTGGATGTTTTCCGCTGATCGATGCGCAAATTGGGTATGTTGAATGGCGGGGCATTCATGTTATCCGTGGAGAACTGATGTCGCAGCGGACGATGGCGTTCCGGCGATGCCATCGACAGATTGTCCAGCTTCAATTTGTTGCGCTGCTGCCGATCAATGGCCTCCAGCATCTGTTGCAGCACCTGCCAATCAAGTTTACAATTAGCTTACCTATGTAAGTATTTGGAAGGGACATTTGATAGAGACTCACCTCGAGTAGATAGCAATATTGATCGAAATTAAGTGCCGGATTGACGGTGTGCGGAATGAGCAGGGGCAGGACATTGGTGGCCATCGTTTCCACAGTTAAGCCATAGGATTTATCCGCAAACAGTTTGTGGTAGATGCCTGCAAATTGTATGCCATATAATTAATGAATGTTAAGCAGATCTCTTAGTCCCCCCTTTTGTTAGACAAATAATGCCATTAAATGGCAACACTCACACACACACACACTCCGCACACTTCTCAGCTTAATTAGTTGTTCTGCTGGTTTGTGTTTTCTATTAGTTTCTGTTAGTTTTATGCAGTCATTTGCAAATGTAACCCCAACTCCGACTGCATTTCATTTCATTTGTTCTACTTACGCACAGTACGCATGATAATATCTGGATCTGGTATCCGCACATTTGCCAGCAATGGCAGCACCTCCTCCATAACCTGCAGGATGCACAGAACAGGACAATGGTTAGTGGATAAAAGAGCAGATCTAAAATAAAATATGTGTGCTAATTAAACGCACCTGTGCACGCTCCATGCGGTCCATGACACGCTCAATGCACATTAGCACATTCTGCACTATCTTCGGATCCGTTATGTTCTTCTCAAACACCAGTTTGACCTTTGGCAGGACCATGCGGCGTATGGACAACTCATCGATGCTATCAAACACATTTGCCACCGCCACAACAGCGGCACTCTGGGAGTAATTTAAAAAACAAATTCAGTTTTATGATCGAAAATCGTATAGAGAGGTTTATTAATTGGGAAATATACGTAAATCAAACATGTTACATTTTAAAATTAACTTGTCTATTTATTTAAAAACATCTGTTATCTGAGACTAATTTATAAATTTAAAAAATAAATTACGGCATATAAACTTTGGCCTTACTTAAGATTTAATATAGAAAACTAGTTAATTGTTGGGTAAACTATTAAATCTTAAATCTCTAATTGAAAAATATAATTCAACAATTTTGTTTTCTAATTCCAAGTGAATTTTATCATACTGTACTACACTTTTAAGCTATCTACTATACTGAAATCTTTTATTGAATTTATAATGCTTACAATTAAATCCATCAAATGACTTAAGTTACCACATAAAAGCCTTAGACTACACGAATTTTCTTCAAAATTATTTTTACACTGCCGAATAGACATAAATTCCCCACAGAATCGATGAGAAATGCTTGAGTTTGAAGTAAGAAAAATGGTTTTCTGATTAAGGGCTAGGTCTAGGGTATAATTACAAATACAATTTGAGTGCTTTGCGTAGGTAATAAATTTCAAGTGGCAACCGAAGCTACTTAAGAGGCATCTTTGTGCCGCAGTTAATTAAGAAATTGCTGCTGTAATTACACAATCAACGCCAAGGCGAATGCCGACTCAACTCATTTGACTTGTCAACCCACTCGAACTCTCTCTTTCCTCCTCTCTCTGCCTGCCTGCCTGTCTGTCTGTCTCTTTCCCTAACTAATTTGCATATCAATGCCAAGTCAGGCAAAAGTGCCATGGAACTTACCTGCACTTGTATTGTGGAGCCGTCAAAGGAGAAGAACAGCATTGGCATTATATCTGTGGTGACATCCTCCGGTTTCGTTTTCTCAATAATCAAATGCAAGTTCTCAAGTATCGTAACGCTCGCCTGGATGGATTTCGGTGTATTATAGACGATTCTGTTGCAAAATTCGAAAAGAAGAAAGTTAATAAATTAAAATGGCAATAGCAAAAGTTTGCCGTCGCTTTAATTTAATGTTAATGTTAATGATGACCTTAAGGCAACGTAGCGAATTGTATTTTGGCATTTTTGTTGCACTGTCTGCTCTGTGTTTGTGTGTGTCTGTATGTGTGTGTGTGTGTGTCCAAAGTTGTTATTTGCAACTTCCATGGAAGTGTCAATAAGCGTCTTACAACAGTCCTAAAAGTTTTTTGCTCCAAGCTGATCATCAACGAGGGTTGTTTGGTATTTTATTGGGCCTGTGTTAGGTATCTATTAATTTATATATTTAATTGTCTATACATTTTCAATTAATTTCTATTTCAGTCTAATTGTTTTACATATTAATCAACGTTTTCAACTGCAAGTAAAAACAATTTAAAAACTTTTGAATAAAATCTTTTTAAAAACCCTTTTTTACTCTTATTTAAACTGTCAAAAAGGCTTCAAATGGTTTTAAATAATTTAGTTTTTTTTTGCGGTGGACTCTATGCATAATTTATGAACGCCTCTCGCAGCTGAATAGCAGCTGTAGTCCTTGTGCTCCAGTGTCCTTGTGGTTCACTAATTTATGTATGTCTGCCGCAGTGACGAGGCCACAAAAGGTGTGCATAGTTCTGCCACCTCGATTCCGATTCCCATCCCGATGGCGACCCAGTGCCAGACTATTCACAAACTTTGCACGCCGCCAACTTTAACTTGTGGTCTATAAAATACAATATGAGCTGTCGTCTTACTTAGTGTGTGTGTGTGTGTGTAAAACGCCATGAAAATTAAATAAAAAGTGTCACAAAAGTTTTTCAATTGTTGAGCAGAAACACAGTAAAGTTGAAGCCAATGGCGTTGACCATTGTTTGCTATAAGTCTGAGACCGCAGACCGCAACCCACAACAATAACAATAGGTCAGCTGGATAGTAAATGGTAAGCGTTCTTTAAGTAGTGTACTATATACTAGAAATGTTTAAATGTGCGCATAATGAGAGACTGGCACTCACTTCATTGTGGCGGACATGAGGGCATCGTATTCGGAGTGCGTGGCCTCCTGCACGAACAGCATGACGGGCTGAAGAACCGCGGCCAGAACCTCGCCATTGTTGATCTCTGATTTGAGCATGGGCCAAAGGTTTTGCCACCAAAGTTTCTGCGAAAGACACAAGACAACAATAGTTATAGTAGTACTTCAACGCCTCTATCAATCCTGACAGCCAGTCGTTAGAATAGCCCAGACAATGGCACATCCTGACGAAGCTCTTGGCCAGAAAACAAAAGGCTGCTGCAGCTGTCATAAAACAGACACGTAATTTAACAAATTGTCTTGGGCCATTAAAGCGTTCAACGCGCAGCTTGACGCCATCAATGATGAATGCTTTGACAACTGCAGAGATCCCAAAATGGCCGACGTCGAGCTACATCCGCTTCCGGCTCGACATTCGACATTTGGCTACTTACGCGCGGTATCAGCGGCATGGCCTCTATCAAGGTGGTCTTATAGAACTGCGACTTCTGCTGCGTGTCCTTCATGTTGACCACGTCCAGGAATTTCAAAGCATTAATAGCCGGATCGCTGGCAATTAAAAAAAAGGAAGACCAAATTAATAAAAGGTCATTTTTACGTCAATTAGAATCGTTAAAATTAATGTATATTTTCATCGTTTATTTAACATATATTTTTATCCTCTTTTTTGTTGAGAAGAAATGGGACTTGAATTAAAATAAATTTATAATAATTTACGTACGTATATTACTTAAAGTATTTATCAGTTATTCATTGTTAATCTGCTTGATTCTTAATTTAAAATGTATATATTCTTCATTTAGTTCAAAAGCAAAAGTCCATTCATTAATTTAAAATCAACTGTATTAAATTAAAATATTTTGGTGGAAATAAACCCAAGACAATTGCGCCATATAATCGTATACATAGTTATGAATTAAAATAATTAAGCAAGAATTATGCATTAAAACTTTCAGTTGTTTTCGGACTTAAACTTTGAGCGTAGCCCAGTGAAAAAAGTTTGCTTCAAATGTGTTTTTATTGTTATGTAAATGTAATTGGCTGAAATTTAATTGCCAAAAAGTGTTTACTTTTCAGTGGCGCACATTTATTTCATTTAATTCGGACAGCATAAATTACCCCTAGCCACACCTGATGCCTTTGTTTTCCATTGTTTCGTTTGAGGCGATGCCGTTGCGGGTAATTGAAAGATTGCCATAAAAGCGAATGCGGAATGCGAGTTAAATTATGTGCATTGGCATTGACAGTGCCCGTGTGGCATTGGAATGTAATAAAAATGGTTGGCAATGCGCTTGGTTAAACAATAAGCGTGGCCATTAAATCACATTGCGTATGCGCCGCGTTGCACACAAAAGTGCCACCAGGAGAAAGTGAAACAAGGAGAGAAAGATTGGAAAGAGATATGTACACGGATTGCAGTCGCGACTGTTGTCTGTTGATACGATTAGCCGTGGGCAGCATAATCAGCATAAAGACCGCTCGTTGAGCGCAAAATCAAGATGGAAACCCAACCCAAGCAGAAACAACCCGTTGAGAACTAGAAACAAACCGGGCTAAAAGCGAATACTCGTACTTTTGCCCACTTGAGCTATTTGCATACGCAGCTAAAAACGCTGAAAATGTTGATAGCATTTAAATAAACTTCAAAGTGCTGCCAACAACTGACTGCTTGACTAACTGACTAACTGACTAACTGACTGTTTGACTTTAGCTCTGGGAGCAGGGCGTGCCTTGAGAGGGGGCGGGGCCAATTGGGCGTGCTGCTGTCAGCGCCTTTTTGCTAAGCAACCGATTTTCGCAGCTCACGGCAGGCCCATCATCTCTGGGTATATCTAAACCTTGCAGTTTGTCTCTAAACACAGCTCATGGCACAGTGGCATAATTATGAAAATTTAATTAGTTTTAAGTAAACTATACATAATAAAGTTATAGAATTAAATGTTATATTTGTTTGACTATATTCCCAATTATAAATAAGAATTATTATATTAACTTACAAAAAAAAAAAATTTTTTTTATTTTTTTAATTATTATTTGTTTTTAAAAATTAATGCAGTGTTTGCAGCTTTGATAACAGTATGTCTGAAATTTTCCCATTTATCCAATTACTAATAACTCTTATTAGCGATCTCAGTTCTTGAACCACTGTGCAGTGCTTGTCTAGCAGTCTGTAAGCTGTTTTTCTTTGCTTTTTCTTCTGGCGGCGGCGGTTGGAGAAGTCGCCTCGGTCTCAGTCTGTCAGTTTACCTAGCAGCTGCTGTCGTCATAAATCCCCGCAACCTCGTTCCCCCACCCATTCCCCCTGCTTCCGAGCAGCAAGGATGTAGAAAAGGATGGGCCGGAAACGCTTGGGTCGCTTTCCACTACTCACAATCAGCTCAAGAGCCTGGCATTGTGTCTTCTTTCAAGCCTGATTACCGTTTTCATTTACCAAACAGACGTAATTAAGGTATGCGTGTGTGAGTGTGTTGTGATTGCATGTGTATGTGTACACAAGTACGTGGGTGTGTGTGTGTGTGTGTGTGAGTGTATTTTATGTCCTTGGTGTGGCAAAAAGTGAATGCTTCAATTGAATTTTAGCTACATGTACAAATTGGCTTAGAGATTGCGTGTCTTGTGTGCTGCTTGCTCTCTCTCTCTCTCTCTCTCTCTCTGTGTGTCTGAATGAGTGTATGTGTGTGTGTTTATAATTGGAGGTGTGTGGGTGGAGGTTGTATGTTTTTAACAGGTGTCAATTTCATTTGAAACTCAAACAAAAAACTTTTGCTAAAACTGCGCAAATTGCTGTTGCCGTTTTCCTTTTCTTTTGCTTGCTTTGCGTTTTAGTTGAAAGTTAATTAATTTACACTACAGAACGGAAGTCATGGGTTATACTACATGGTTTTAATAGCCGGATTAATACTCACATAAAGTACTTAATCAACTGCAGCAATTGTGCTGTTGGTCGCGCTGTCGCATCACGACTGGCCATTCGCGAAGTTGCCTCTTGCAGCGCAATTGGCAGACGTGGCATCAACTTGTGCACATGGTCATCCAGCTGCAATAGGGAGTGGGAGAGATAGGAAGAGTGTGAGATACCAGTTTTGTAGAAAACTTATTTTTTTAAATGAAAATGATTATAAATATTTTAAAATGCTTTTAGCCGTTAATCTAACATTTTAATTCTTACTACCCTAAGTACAACCCTACTATCCTACTACTTAATCGTATTAAGATCAAATTTATGTAATGGAAGTTATGGCTGTTTTTAGAGTTTATTATTATCTATTATCTAGTATCTACTTAATTATCTATTTTCGTACTTAATCGCATTAAGATCAAATATACATAAAGAGAGTTATGGCTGTTTTAAAATTTTAAGCAAGGCAAAATTATGTATTTATTTTTAAATATATACACGTACATTTTATTTCAACTAAAGAAAATCAATCCAATAAAGGCAAAATTTCGGATCAGGATTTTTTTATAATTTCAATGCTGATATAAGTTGTATTGATTAACGAAATATTAAGTTATTTAATATTAGATATTAAAATATTTTTTACATCGTGTGTATTTTATTTCAGATGTTATTTTCAACTTATCTATTTGTATTTTTAAATTATTTTTGAAATTTTTCTTTTCAAATCGAGTTTCTATGGACTACGAAATGCTGGCAACTAAGAAATAGCTATGAATTGGCTAACAAAATCGGCACAAAAAAAGAAGAAAATTGGCCACAACTCTCGAGGGACAGTCGAAAAGTTTTAATGACGTTGTCTGCAGCTTGAGATGGAATTGAAGATTGAAGAGATTGAAGCCTTAGCTTCAGCACCTGGACTGAATAATTAGAGTTTGAAGTGGACTTTTGATTACATTTGCATTTGACAAAGCAGCGAATCTAATTACAGCTAGCAAACAAGCCGGCACAAAAACTTTTACCAACCAATTGCCACTTGCCACTTGCCACTTGGTCTTCAGATCTGGCCGCGGGCACAAGCAGCAAATTAATTTAGCCAGACGAACCAAATGATTGAGGGGAGAGGAATGAATGAGGGAGGGGCAGAAGGGGAGGATGAGGGCATCTCTCTTACCGTTTCCAGTTGTTTGGCATAGTTGGATGTGGAATTGCCGGCCTGTATAAGTGGTCGTCCATTGTTGTAGACCGCACAGATGACCATGCCCAGTGAGAACATATCGCTCAACAGGCTGCACTTGGAGCTCGATTGCGTTTCGGGTGCTGTTCATGAAATAAAATTGAGTTTCTGATGAACTACGAGTATTATATATAGAATGGTATTGTTTACCCATGAAATCCAGATTGGGCTGCGCCATTTTTGATACCCTGTTGCTCCATGGTGTACACGGAATTGAGCTATTCAAATCAGTCTCATTCATTCTTTCTGCAAATAGATACAAAGAGAGAGAGAGAGAGAGAAGGAAAGAAAGAAAGAGAGAGAGACAGACAGTGCAAGCAAATATGAATACAAATCGACTCACACAATTCACAATTCGTTTCAATTTTGTTGCCGAGTCTCATTCAGCCACTCACCCACATACTCCATCCCGGCGAGCTTCCAAATGCCTCGCTTGGTTATTAGTATAGAGGATGGACACACATTTCGATGAATTACGTGACCGGAATAGTGCAAATAGGACAATGCCTCCGTTAGCTGCAAAATGGAAACAATCCACACACCAATAAAATTCACATATCTACCTTTTTTCACACACACTCTCTTTCTCTTTATCTCATTCTTTCTCTTTTTTTTCTGCCTGGTTGGCAGTTGTTTATTTTACCTGTAAGAATCCATATTTTAGCTCCATGTCCAAGAAGTTGTATTCCTTTGCATGCGCCGGCCGTTGAGGCTGTGTTCCCGGCGCAGGCTGCGTCTGTGGCGTCCCCCCTCCGCCCGCTGTGGCTGCCACGTTGGCATTCTCATACGTTTTCGACTCCTGCAACACAATGTGGCATATACTCGTTAGCACTGACTCCACGTGTAAACACGTCCCATCTTCCTCCTCAAATAAAAAAACGAGCTCTCTTTGCATTTTATGGCAATTTCTTTTTCAATATTTCTGGCATCTGACTTTTTTACCTTTTAGGGCCTCACAGCATGGATCAAATAACTAGAGCATAAACACATAATCTTGTTTAAAATTGCAACACATTGAGTTCCTACAGCTAGAAACTGAGCCTTTAATACATTTTTGCTTTAAATTAAAAACTGACTTGCACTTCATTTGATCTCTCTTTCTCCCTGTAGTTGAAACTGCTCCTTTTTTTTCTAAATTTTCATAAATTACAACATGTTTATATTTTCATATGACCAACATCTTTTTCCATCTCTTATATTTTCAATATTTCTTTCAATTTTTTGTTTGTTTTGTCAGACAATTTTGTTTTTTGCCTAAGCAATTTTCAATGTAATTTAACTTGAATCGAGTTTTTGTTGGCTTTGTAATAGTTTTCCTTTCACTTTATGCTGTTGTTGTTGTTATTTTTATGCTTGTTGTTGTTTTTATCGTTGTTGTTGTGTGCAGCTCAATAAACTAAAATATTGTAAATACAGGTTGGTCCTCAATGCAGGCAAAAACAAAGGAAACAAATGGAACTACTCTTACACCATAGACAATGTATGTGAGTGTGTGTGAGTGGGAGTGCAAGAGTGTGTATGTGGGAGAGTATGAGTGTGTGTGTATATCAATTTCTGAGCTGCAGAAGTAAGCCGAAGCACTTTATTGACTCAATCTCTACAGCGTAAACTTTGCAAGCACGCACTGTAATTCGATTTAGTTGTGTGTTAGTGTGTGTATAAAAGGGAGTGTGTGTCTGTAAGAGAGTGTGTGTGTGGGTGTGTAAGTGTGTTATGCATACCCTCACATTTGCTTTTGCCTGCCACTTGAACCAAAAGCCAAACTATGCAGTTGACTGGCTGCCGTGTTATGCGAAACTTTAGCAGAGCGCAAAAAGCACAACAACAACCACAACGACAACAACAACAACAACGACAACAACATGGAATTGTCGCAGCAACAACAACAGCAACCGGTTAAAACAACAATTGATTGAAATAGATGCTAGATAAAGGCATATGGTCGAAACTAACAATAGAGAAGCAGGCGACAATGAAAAATTGCATGCGCTTTTTGACCATGAAGACAGCAGGAAGGAGCTAGCGAACCGAACTGAACCGAGCCAAAAATTGAACTCAACTGAACCAAAAAGCCAAGCAAAATGCAGCGAAAAGCAAGACGAAACTCACATGAAAAGCCAGCACATTCGAAAGACTGGCGAAAATGGGCTCGGCGGCAAAGGCCAAAGTTTCCGCACTCTCCTCGACTGTGTGATAGATTTGTAGTATCTGTAAAAATATAAAATGAAGAGTACAATTTGATTTTAACATTTCCACTAATTCTTAAAATTAAAACTTAACCATTTTATATAATATGTAGAATAATACAATTGTACTTGAACATTTTCGTCAATTCTTAGCAACACAATTTAGTAAAAATTTAATTCATTTTCAAAATTATTATTATAATTTAGGAAAATAACTACAAATAATTTTTTAAAAGGAAACATTTTAGAAAAGTTTTGAAATTTTCAATAGTATTTGTAATGAATGCATGCATTTTATTTTTAAATCTTTATAACAATTGTGAAAATAATGTTTAAAAATGTAATATTAGTTTCAAACCTAAAAATACAAAAAAAATTAGAATTTGTATCTGAAATATGCACGAGCTTTTGACGAGGTATTATTAATGTTAGTTATATTATTTTGTTAACAGTATTATATTATCCTACGGATTCAAGAATTCTAAATTAAAATTTTATTATTATAAGTTAAAATCACTATTAATAAAATTCTACAATAAAATCATTATCAATAGCGAAAAAACTAAATCCTGGTGTGATTATCATAATAAAATATTTTATGAATATTCGATTAACACTTTAATTGCTTTTTAAATGCTTTTAAATGCTATACGTATGATAAAAAAAAATATGATAGATGGTGGATATTATTATCATCTGCTCAATAAATATTTATAGATTTATCTGTGTGGCAATTGCTAACTCACCCGTGGATGACGAAAGCGTTCCAATGTCTTCACTGAGCTCTTTAGCAGCTCCGTAATGGTTTCCTTGCGACGCGGCTTGTGCAGCTTCTCAGCCACTTTTTTCTCGAATATAAACACAGAGCATTCCTAAGGGAGACGGGAGATGGAAAAAGAGAAGAAGCAGAAATAGGTGGAGGGGTTCAACTAGTTTCTAGTTTCATTCTGTTCTGTTCTGTTCGCTCCTGTTCTGTTCTGTTCTTACCTTGTTGTCACTCTTCCGATAGCCATCGTGTATGCGCCAGATGAGCTCTGGCCCGGCACAGGCAACCGGTTTGCCAATCTCAAAGTACTGCGTAATGGGATTGCCATCGGCGACATTCTGCATGGATGTGGAGACCGCCACATTGGCGCTTTTGAACTTGGCGAACATTGTGCCAGAGGGCATACCATCGATTAGCTTTGAGAATACATTCGAGAAGCTGCCCTGCCGTTTGCAATGTGGCACGCTGCCACTGCCACTGCCACTGCCGCCTATCGTTGGCGCCGAACCACCTGCACCACCAACAGCTGCACCACTTGCTGCCAAATGCTCGCCAGCTGCAACACCAGATGCGGCGCTGATGGACAAACGTTCGCGCAATGCGATTCCCAAGCTGCTGGCCGTTGTGACAGGTTGTGCATTAACCGAGCTTCTATCCTGCGGCACGTTCCTGGCCGAGACACCACCGACACCACCAATGACACCACCGCCGACTCCGTTATATGTATCGCATTTCGGGCTCTCACCGTAGCCATTCACATCGCCAGCGCCTTGATGTCCTGGAACGACGCTGGAGAACTTGCGCGTGTGGACACTGGGAGTGCTGTGACTTAGCTCGAGAATTGTGCTGGCGCTGCGATTACGTGCTCCACCACCAACATTGCCCACGCCCACGCCCAGTCCAGTGCTTGGCGCCAGTCCCACACCACCGTACACACCCACACCCACGCCCAATCCGCCCACTCCACCCACGCCCACACCCACACCCACACCGCCGCCTTGAGCCTGCTGCTGAACCACTTGCTGGCCAGCTCTGGCTGGTGAACCCGCTGCCACCGCTGACGCTGCCACCGCTGCACCACCGCCGGGCGTTATTCCAACAGCGCTGCCACTGCGACTGCGTTGCACCTCCTCGACACTATCCAAACGTGAAAAAATTCTGGCCGCCGTTGTTGCCGTGTTTAATGCCTGCAGTTCGACGCACCGACAGCCGAAAGCCGACAGCCAACTAGTTGCTGCTCTCTTTCTCTTCCGCTTCCACTTCTGCTTCCACTTCCACTTCCGTATCCGGTTCCAATGGAATGCCAAACACCAGTTATCGTTATATATTTAACGCGCTCACACACACACAGCCAGCTGCTGTTCAATGTACTCTTGACGCTCAAGTTGAAGCTGCAACAAAATAGAGGCAAGAGGCAAGAAAATTTCATTTTAATTGCGGTCACTTCACATCCTTCATACGCAACGTTGAGCAACTGACAGCGCTGACCGCGCTGCCAACGTCGCAGTCAACGTCGCTGCTGGCACTCAACAACTACTTCAAGCACCCTGTATCTTACAATTAACAAAATGGGGTATATTATGGTTAATATTCTTTGCAAAAATAATACTTTAACCATACCTGTTAAATTTCGATTAAAATTACTAATCAATTAGATTATTTTTGGAAATAATCGTAGTGACTATATTTACTGCTGAAAAATTTGTGATTACAATTACAAAAATTTGAAATAGTCTAAAATTATGACAATTATTCAGAAATAATAAAAAAAAATCTTTCTGATTATTTCGGATTATTTTTTATTTTTTCTGATTATTTTGGCTAGTCATAGTCAAAAGTCATAAATTATCAGAAATTATTAAAAATAATCAGAAAAAAATCATATATAATCCGAATGCTCAAAAAGATTAGTTTTGATTATCCTTAATTTTTTTTATTATTAGGTGCGCAACTAAGTTCCCGCTGTTTGTCAATAGACGCTGCCAGCAGTGTGTGCTAGTCGATTCTAACGGAATTCTAACGTTATTAACCAAGCTTAGACATATGGTAAACAAACTGCTTTGACACATTAGTGATTTTGTTTTTGTATCATATACTTTTCGTTTTGTGAAAATGTCTGATTTGGTGCCGAATAATCGTCATTTGCGGGAAGTGTTAATTTTCCTCTTTCATTCGAAAAAAATTTTTTTTTATAAACTGCTAAAACCAAGCGAAACCATCACTGGGGATCGGTATCGACTTCAATTGATGCGATTGAGCCGAGCACTGCGCGAGAAGCGGCCGCAATACGCGGAGAGGCATGAAAAAGTGATTCTGATTTGGCCTCACGTTGCCAAATCCGTTAAAACCTACCTTGAAACGCTGAAATGGGAAATCTTAACCCACCCGCCATATTCTCCAGATATTGCGCCGCCCGATTATCACCTGTTCCGATCGATGGCACATGGACTAGCTAACCAGCAGTTCCATACATATGAAGACATCCAAAAATGGCTTGATTCGTGGATAGCCTCAAAAGATGGACAGTTTTACCGCGACAGTATACGAGATCTGCCAGAAAGATGGGCAAAAGTAGTAGCCAGCGATGGGCAATACATTCAATGATTCAAATGTAACCATTTTTTCAGAATAAAGTTGTACTTTCATCAAAAAAACAGCGAGAACTTAGTTGCGCACCTAATATTTTTGAATAATTGTAATAATTTTAGACTAATTTAGATTTTTTGTAATTGGGCAAAACCGAAAATAATAGTAAGTTAATTTAATCATTAGTTCGACTTAAGAACAAAAATATTTTAATTACTAATGATTATGATTACTAATCATTATTTAACAGGTATGATTTTAACATAATAATAACAACAAAAATATAATTAAATAAAATTAATATTAAATTTTTTATAAAAATTAAGTTTTAAAAAAAATACTTAAATTACCAATAAGAATAATATAAAAACGTTTTACTTTCCGTTTGTGCTATTCATTTTATGCTTGCAAGAAAACTTAATAAATTACAAAATACCATAGGTCATTAAAAATTACTGAATTAAATTACTTAATTAATTGAAATATTTTGTATTTATTAACATAGATTATTCTCAACATTTCCGGTTCTTTTTTCAAATATTTAAAGCTCTTTTTTGCTTTTGACCCAACTTCAAGCTCTCCCAAATAGTTTTTCTTGTAAGTCCAGAGTATTTTATAGTCGTGTTAAGTGCCGCTTAAAATGACTGCTACTTATTGTGCACTGGCAATTAATGCGCTTATTGCCGGTCTGACTTTTATGTTAAATTTATTTTCGTTTTCATCGCGTTCTTTCGCCAGCTTCACACAAAACTGCACAATTAAAAAGTTAAATGAGCTCACAGCTTCATTCAATTTGTTGTTGTGTTGCTGCCAACAATTCATAATTGTATGAAAATGAAAATGACGCTTAAGAACATAATCTCTTTATTAATTGTTTTAAATGAAAAAATATTTTCGTTTTTTTGGCAATGAGACAAATTGAAAATGAAATTCAATTCAATTTGAATTTGGAATGTGTCAAGTGTATCATAAGATTCCGTCATGAATTTAAATACAAATGCAAGACGGTAGTTTACTGACTGCACTCACTGTGCAGCAGGATCTAAAGCATCGTATTTGAGTTTCTAACTGCCACTTGGCATCTGCCACCTGCTGCTGCTGCTGCTGCTGCGTCGTTCACCTGAATTATTCAGTGCAGGAGGAAATAGCAAACATTTTAAGTACACAGAGTAGTTGAGCACATCTGTCTGACATTGGGAGCCCCAACTGATGGCCACAAATTGACTTGAGACAAGTTTGGCAACAGCAATGCCAACCAGTCGAAAGGCCATCAAGACCAACATCAATTTGAGGGCAAACGTAAAACTATTTAGTACAAATATTTGACGCTTCCCTTACGATTGCGTCTAATTTTTCGTTCATGGCAAGTAAATAATATATAAACCTGAACTGAACTGGCAATGGCAACATTTGGTGGGCATTGCCCCAAAAAAGCCTGAGGGTCAAACAGACAAGTGGGGGAGGGAATTTGGCCAACTTACTGGGTCAGCAGTTGCGGGCTTTAAGCCAGACCCAAACGAAAATAAAACGAAAATGAACGAGTTTTGGAACTTCAAACGTTGAAACACTCAAATCATTCGGATGCACATATGTAGATATGGTAGATTATAAAGGCTACAACAAACAAACTCGACTTCAATTGGTAAGCCTTAAAATCAATTGGATTTAGCATGAAAGCAGCGTGAATTATCCTTGAATCCTTCGAGTGTTTCAATTTATTATTTGTTGTGTATATATTTAGAACAGAAATTTAGCAGATGATTGATTTATTACTTGAACTAAAGTGACAGCTATACATATATGCAAATACAAATATACAAATTGCTACATTTTATATCCTATAATCAATAAATATTGAGCGTGGAAATGGTGAGAGAATATTTGTCTAAGGGTAACTAATCGTCTTCTCCATACGATTTTATTTTCAGTGACATTCAAACTGCCTTTCTAATTGAAATTTTTATTTAAAGTTTGATTTATCATGTTGTCAGAAAGCATTCTCGAATTTACACATCCTTAAATAAATAATGAAAGGTCACAGCAATTATAAAATAAATTTGAGAAACAAGTCAAAGGTCAAATTAACTAAAATAAATTAATAATGTATACCATGATTTAGGTACAAACATTTTGGTTTGATTAAAGTTTTATATGTTGATACATACATATTCGGGTGTGCTAAAAAAATCTCTTTCACTTGAATTTGACGTTAATTTGTATGAAATTTACGTAATTTTTCAGGTGAAAGAGATTTCTGTAGCACACCCGATTATTAAAGAATCAAATTAATTTACTAAATTTTATTTAATATTAAAGAGAACATGACCTCTAAAGGAAAGCTGATATGCCGGTAAATGCGAGTCCTCTTTTCTATTCCTCTTCTTTGTTGGAAAATGAAAAATTGAAAAATTATAGACCTCATTTTATGTTCAGCCATTGGAGCCCGAGTCTTTAATCAGTGCAAAATATTTACACAGACAACACAGCGGGCCATCATTATTATTATCACCATTATCTTCATCAGCATTTTGCCAACATGATGATGATGAATTGCTAATAAATATCAATACCAAAATTAGCGTGAATTCGAGTTGAAAAAATCCGAATTTGAATTTTACAAATGCGACCACGTAACAAATCGAAGAACTCGCATATCTCCCAGGCACGTAGCCATGGTGACTAGAGCGGGAACTAAGGGTAGCAGAGGGGAAGGACCATGGGTCACTTTTATTGATTTGCCAAAATTAAATGATGAACGCGAAGGCAAAAGAGAAAGCGAAGCAAAAATACACAACAAACGAACGAACGTAAAAAGGAACAAAGCGCGAAAATTATTTTCGTTGTTATCATGTGCGGTGTCATTATATTTGTAGTTGTTGTTGCTGTTGCTGTTCTCATATTTGACAATGTGGCATATAGAAAGATACACACACACACACACATATATGGTAAACATTGTATCTCTGTGTATCTGTGTGTATCTAAGGCAACAAGCTTTGTGAGTTTAATATTTTTAGCCCAAAGCCAAACGCAGCTAGGCACAAGAATAAGCAACAATAACAACAGAGCAGGCAGAGCAATATGTTGCTTAGCGCTAACTGAAGATAAACACACACACACACAACACACAGACAATACACACACACACACCCACACCGTTAGCCGCTTTGACAGAGGCCAAAATAAACGTTGGCTGACGTTGAGACAGACAAACACAAACAAAGACACACAACGATGTCTCAATTAAAAAAAAAAGTGATGGTCCTTTTAGTCGCACACACGCACACACAAAAGCACAAACACACACACACACAATGACTCAGACACACCATGGTAGAATTCAGTCTGGCACATGTTTTGTTTGCTTTTGCCTCATTTATTGTTCGCCTGGCAAAAAAAAGGGACAAAAACAGCGACTGATAAACGGTCGAGGCTGTCGGTTTGACTCTCTGCCTCACACTCGTATAAACGCATACATATGAGCAGGTAGCATACGAGCGAGGGTTAATCGAGGGAATTAAAAAAAAAGAAGAGAAATTCATTATAAAATTTAAATTTAAAATTTTATATCTTAGCATGTCTTTATTAAATAAAGTTTATTTTCAATATGTATTCAAGACATAATTGTTTAGTTAAATTTATATGCGGATAAAATGGATTAAAATAAAAAATATTTTATTCAATTTTGAATTTCCGCGTATAATATTCCACCTTTTTTCCGTGTACATACTGATTGAGTAACCCTCGCTGGATGTACACATACATGACTTTCATGTACGCTTAACGACCACAATAAGCAGTCATAAGCATAATAAATGCACAAACACATACATGGCAAATAGTTGTGGGTGGACACTTTGATTTTATGCTCACGGACTGTCATCGTTCATTACGTATACGCAGCGTGTGTGGAGATCAGCAGGAGCTGCTTCCGTTGAGGCTGTTGTGGCTGCTGCTGCTGCAGCACTGTTAATTATGTGCTCAAAGCAATTCGCTTGAGTTGCTGATTGTCTATTTCTGGCTCATCGCATTGTCCCAGTAATATGATATAATACAATTGATAAGGGTTTCCACTTCGAAGTTCGACGTATCATCATCCATCCAGGCAATCGGACATTTAGACATTTGAGGCAGTTAGTATCTCTAATAGTTAAGACGCCAGCAGACGCTCCTTCAACGACCGCAGGGCCAGTCAAAGTTGACAGCAGAATCGAGCACGCTCTCGCGTACATTTGCATATTACGCATACGCCAAGTGAAACGTGCCACAGCTCGTATTGGGGCTTATGTTCGGAAATAAGGGTGGGTCGGAGGTCGGAGGGTCTGAAGATGGTTCTGCCTGTGGCTTTGGCTTGTCTGTCTGTTGTTGGCACTGTTGCGTTACGGCTGCTTAATTAAATCTTTTGCGTAATTTGTTTAGTTATCCCCCGTAGTATGCACTTGAAAATTGAATGGATTTTGCCTTTGTGTGTGCGCGCCACTCGCTTTATCTGTATGTGTCTGATGTGTGTATATGTGTGCGTGTGTGTGTTGGTATGTGCTTGTGTTTGGACCAAACAAAAGCTGCTCAAGTGTTGCAGACGAGCTGCGGTAATTGAATTGCTTCTAACTGCAACACAGGCAGCAACAATCATGCCATAATTATAGGCCGCCAAGGGCTCTAAATTGTTGTATTTATTGTTGTTGTTAAATAAATGAAATTAGGCCGCCTCATTTCGGCCGAAACAAAGAGGCGTATAATTGTGGCTTGAAGTAAACCTAATTATGCTGCCATATACAGCATATATTCAATCATGCAACAAACTCGCCACAATAATCAAAACGGAGTTTCACTCTTGACCAAATCTTAGCCAAATTAGTTGGGCAACATTTGTTGGCTTCAGTTGTTCTTCCAATCTGTTTAACTCGGCGGCTTAATTGCTTGGCAATATATGCGTCAGTGGCTCAATGACTTTATACGTTTATTTATCCAGCACTTGTAATCAGTTTTCAATAAGTGCCGTCAGCGCTCAACTCTCTTTCAGCTCTCTTAGTTCTCTTTCTGGCTGAAGTATTAAACGGCTTAAGTCTCAACTTCATGGCAGGATGACGCAGCTCAAGGTCATGCTTCTGGGCGTGCTTTGTCTGCCAAAAGGTGTGTCATGCTTAAGTCGCCGATTTCATGAGTCGACTGACGACTGGATAACATTAAAATTAATTTAATTGCTTATTAGTGCACACGCCACATGAATTTAAATTTGCATAAACATATGCCGAAAATTACATTAATTTCAACAACCAAATCCAATGGGCAATAAACACATCTTAACATTTGTTTAGCCACAAGCCATAAAGTCTTTCAACAGAGAATACATTATTTTAAGGAATTAAATTAATTAAAGGCAAAGGGAGATGCAAATAAAGTGAGAGATATACGGACAGTGGTTGAGTTAAATCCAATATTCCTGGAATCATTACACAATGCTAATGCTCTTCAATTTAATAGGAATTTTGAAACTCTTTGTAGATAAGTCAGTCTTATTCAGAATTTACAGAATACACGGAGCTTGGCATTTAATTTGCAAATTTTGAAACTATATTTTGACGAAATACATGGGGTAAGATAGATGATTCTCTTCTATTTATATTAAAGTATGATTTATATTAATTCAACAAGCTTTAATAGAACTCTGAAATCCACGGAGCTCCCAAAATAAAGCTGAAATCTGAAATTATTCTGTGCTGAATTTATGCTTAAATTCGCTGCGAAATTGCTAATTCAATCACATTTGCAACTTTATGGAATTTTTAAATCATTTTGTATATCACTG
This sequence comes from Drosophila recens, assembly GCA_037043495.1. Lineage (NCBI taxonomy): Eukaryota > Metazoa > Arthropoda > Insecta > Diptera > Drosophilidae > Drosophila > Drosophila recens. The sequence goes on from JBAMBJ010000672.1 coordinate 80,385, forward strand.
TGTGTTTCTGTGGGTGTGTGTGTGTGTGGCACAGTGGGGGTGTGTCGCAATTGCTTCGCGTTGAGCATGCCACAGCATACATATAAATTTATAATTCATCACTTGGCTGCAAATACAAATTGTTGCTGCAACGCTTTGGTTTTTCGCGAATTAAATTGAATATTATATGGTGATGAGATGCAAATTGTTGCACAGCTTAACAGGACATGCCACCAAATGTGGCAAATACATTGCAACACTCGTATGCTGTCAACAACTAATTGCGCTAAATTGTCAGCTACATATTTCCTAAAAATCAAAACAGATTCAATGCTGGTCCAAAATCGGACAATTGGTTAAATTGGCACGTGAAACGAATTCGCTCAGCTCGTTGACATGTGAATACAGGGTGTGTCGTTGCGTGTGTTTGCAACATTTGCATATGTTTTAAAAATTAGCCTAAACTAATGGAAAAATAATATTTTAAATGACCGTGCAAATGTTAATGTAGCTAAAAAGCTGGCAATTAGGTTGATTTATCAACAAAGAAATAACCAACACAAACTTGTTAAAAACTTAATCATGCGTGTCTCAACATGTCACAACATGTCCTTGCATGTAAGTACTGTGTAACCAAGGAAAATGCTGGGGAAAACCGCAGGAAAAGCTTTTGCCATTGAGTCGTTTTTGTTGGAACTCAATTATATGCATAAATGTGCAGTGCCACACACACACACACACACACACACACAGATCGCAATAACAGCAAAGTCATTCACATAACACACACACATATACATTTACACACACAGATGCACAACAAAAAATAATATGCTCTGGTGGCTGAGAAGTTTTTCCTGCCCTCGAAACGACTTAATGCTTAATGCCATTTAGGGCAGCAATGGAAATTATTTTAAATTGCAGCCTCCCCCCCCTTTCACCCTTACCCCTTTCCACTCAACCCCTTGAGCTCTCTTTTATTCCCTCTCCTTTCTATGGCTTTGGCCTTTGTTATATGGCAAAGGGAATTACAAATTATGCCATGGCACAGTTCACTTTTTGTTCGACTAAAAATAAAACATAATTTAGCGACACTCAGCACAGCAACAACAACAGAAACAACAACAAGTTCAAGCACAAGTACAGTTATTTAAAATCGCTTAAAATTGGCAACATGTTTAAGTCTCTCTTGCATCTCTTTCTCGCTTGGGAACTTTTGATTTCAACGAGCGTCAAGCTAAAATTTGCATAAGTTTTGTCCGACTTTATGCGCAACAACAACAACAACAGCAATAACAACAACAAAAGCACCAGCAACTTGTGCAACAAATAGGAAGAGAAAAAACAACAAGCTGCCTTAAAAGCTGCGAAACGCTTAAGTTGATGCATAAAAAATTGCATGGAAATGAAAAAATGCTCTGACATTTCATTTTTATTTTCATATTTTATATTTGTTTTCTTCTTGGTCAAAACAAGTTAACTGTATTCTGGCAGGCTTTTAGCCAGCAGTGCAATTTGCCCCACAATTTGCTTTCCTTTATCAATATAATTTTTTTGAGTGCAGCCTCTTGGAATGCCTTCAATTTGCAAGTAACTTGAACATTTTCAAACTCAACTAAGTATATTTCAGTGAACTACTTTGTTTCAATATCAATGAGTTTACTTTGTATTCAATTTCGTAATGATTAAATTCCAATATAATGAAAGTGTTTGGTTCGGTAGAGACAAGAAATGGGAATTTAAATTTAAATTGCTTCATTCATCACTAGGGAATGAAACTTAATATGGTTTCATCTAGAACAATTGAAAGGAACAATCCATCGATGTAATAATAATTAATTAATTTAATTTAATACATTTATTTAAAGCTTAATACTTTGGCTTTAATTAATAATATTAATACAATTGTAAAAATTATCCGTAACTAAAATTTTTTATTATAAGTAATTAATAAATTTATAGAAAAAAAACTCCAGTTTCTGCATGAAATGTTTATAGGCTAAAAATTCTACTTAAATTGCTGCTTAAGGCCTAATTAAATATTTACTGAATTCCAAGAAATTACGTTTACATTTTCTCTTAGTAAATATTAAATTAAAATTTGTGTTTAAGCCAGTTTGAATTTGGCTTGAGGCAACCAATTGTCTAGGCTAAAACAATAATTGTTGCCAACTTTAATTAAATTTAGCAAATTTCAATTAAACTCGAATAACATGAGATTTATTTTAATGTTATTGTTTTGTTGAATTAACTATTTAATTTTCACGCCTCACCTGAAGCAATTGTTGCCGTATACGTATACGTAATATTTGGTCACTTAAAACACTGCGAAAAATAACAATGAAAAAGAAAAACAATTTGCCATTAAAGTTGAATTAAAATATTTTATTTAGCAGAGCTGCACGGAAATCAATTCACATTTTGAGCACTTAATAAGCGAGACACATTAAAAATGAATATGGCACATTAATGCTTATGAGTTTTTCAGCAGGTTATTAAGAGTAGTCTGGGGCAAAACTGGGTCCCGGGTCTTGGGTGCTAAGTATCCAATGCAGCCATTAAAGCGTTCCACAAAGATGGTAGCAACAACAGCGACACTTTTACATTAATTAAACGCGTTTTTATATGCAACACATACGACAAGTGCGTGTGCTTAAGAGTGTATGTGTGTGTGTCTTATGTGTATACATCACGTATGTGCATGTTATACCTGTTGTAGGTATATTTCTGTGTGTTGTTCGGAACATCGCCGACGTGGGTTTCAGTTTAAAGACGGAGACGCGTTCGTTGTCAATTCTCGCACGTTCGCACCGAATGAAGTCCCCAAACAGACTGAGACTTGGACTCGAACTCGGATACGGACTCGAGCTCGGATGCGAATGCGGACTCAGACATACAATCGGACACGGACACGACGCTCGAAGCAACAGCTAGCAAATGTCCCAAATTGTTGAGCATAAAAATGCCCCAAACTGTTGCGCGCAGGGGAAAGAAAATATAAAATAAAAAACATATATGTATATAAAAAGCCCAGAGGCCCAGGTCCGGTTGCGGCTGTTCTAAAAGCTTAGACTGCGCAGGCGCCTTCTAAAAAGGGGCAAGATTTAGGGCAATTTTATTGCCAATGTTTGGGGCAAACGTTGTGAAAACAGCTGAGAAGCAACAGTTTGTTTTTCGAAGGGGCAAACGGGAGGAGAGGTGTAGGTGGTGGTGTTGCAAGGACAGCCAGCCGGTTAGTCAGAAGTGGGTCTCTCAGTCAATGTCACACTTGCGACGCGCTTTGCAGCGCGCACTTAACACAAGTCACACAACGGAAGGAGGTCAAATTGGAGCTGGATTTTGAGAGGGAGAAGAAGAAGGAGATGGGCATGTGGGCAGATAGAAATGGAAAATGGATGATGGAGGAGGGAGGATACGAAGACTGCGTACGAGGCCATTGGCAGCTGATTTGACTTTTACGCTTGTTGCTTCTTGCCCCACAGCTCTCAGCCACCTCTATCTTCTTCTCTTCACCTCTATTTATCCTCCAGCAAAGTGCGCTTCCTTTCAAAAACGGGCAATTGTGCCAAGGAGCCCCAAAGTCGTGTGTTGTGTTGTTGTCCTTGTCGTCGTCGTCGTCGTCTGTTGCAATTAGTATGCACACCAACAGCATTAACGCCATTTTATTTGCACATTAAATAGCGCAGGTGACCTGTGACCTGAGACAGCGAAAGCAACACCTAAAGCAGACAACGACAACGACAACTTCAGAGACGTGGCCGAGACGTGACGCTCATGCATCAATTCCTATTTAATTAGTTTACCCATTTTTATGCGACACATAAAGTCGCCGTTGCAAGCATTTATTTTATTGTATTAACAAGACGATCGATTATTTTATGGAGATTGCCCAACTCCCTCACTTTAATTAATTACGGCAACTTGATAATTCAATACTCAGTTTATTTATGATACAAATTTAAAAATAAACGCAGTCTTTTTTTGATTTAATTTTTGATTAATTAACAATTATGGAAAAATTTTATTTATTTATATTTATGTTTATTCTGACATGATTATTTACAATAAAAATTAACCATCTTAGAATCAAGTTTAAAGTGCTTTTTTATAGTTAAACGTTAAGCTCGAGATTTAAAATAGCTTTGCATCCAAATGGATTCTAGCGAAAACAAGTTTCCTTTACGAAAATAATAATATTTAAATGCAGAATAAATTAAGAGTTCAGTCCAAGATCAAAATGATATTCCGTTGGAAATAGGTTTATTTTTCGCAAAGTTATCACCTTGTCATTAACTGACAATTATCTGTTAATTAAGCGGTGGCATCCCTGATAAGTATAAGCACATTAATTAATTACAGCAAATACAACAACTAATAAATATTATCTACAATGGTTTTTATAAGTGAAAGTTGCCAAGGTTGAGCTAAACTTATAGTGAAGGCTAAATACGGAGTCATCTCTCAAGCGTCAGCAGCAACTGCAACGGCAACGGCAACTGGAGAAAGTCCATGTTGCAGCATATTTTCTTTCTTTATAAATAACGCCAGCAATCATGTGGCATAAAACGATTCGTGTGCCCCTCAGGCAAAGGAAAACAGAGAAGGAAATACTGTTATGCGTGGAGGTAAATGTTGAGAGGAGTTTACGCTGCTGAAAGAAATATGTTGGTAATGCATACCAGAGAGGAGATGGTTCTAGTTAAGGCAAAGAAAACTACCCTAGAAGAGCCATGAATATATAGAGTTATCTTATAGTTGAACACTTATTTACTCTAAAATGTTTTATGAATTAAGCTTGGGCTTTTTTTTCTATGCCAAAAATAGTTAATGTCAATTTATGGTGCCATTCCTATCTCAGCCGAGAGAAGTGCATACATGCCATAAAATATTGTCATCATCACAGAAAGATAGTTGACATACATTGTCAGAATTGTTGAAGTGAAGGTTAACAAGGGCAAACAATTGATAAAATATATTTTTTTAAAAAAAAAACACTGGCACTCAAAGTGTACAACAGAGGTATCCCAAAGTCAATCACAACTTTTTCAGCTTTTTTAAAATATATTCTCTAATGTTTACCTGTGGCTAAATCCCCACATTCTCCTTTCTCTCATGTAGCACAATAGTTGCACTTGTTTACTCACATCAATTTTCAAAGCGACTGGCAATTTGCAATTGAAAATAAGTTCACATACTCTACACACACACACACACACATGTTAGAATTGTGAAATTGTTAATAAATATGCTGACAACTCGAATGGCAGGCAACAATTTCAAATGGCAATAAAAGTAGGCGACAGGCAAACAAACAAACGCAACATTTGCACTGTCATTTCAATGTTATTGAGCATAAAATAATATTTTGTTTGGATCCTTAAGTGGCCTTTTTGGGGCTTTTAGTGCATTGAATTGTTATGAATTTTTTATGAATTTTAAAGAGAAATCAAAATCAAAACCAAAACCGTAAAATGAGTACATTTTATGCGCAATTCGGGCAACAACAACAAAAATAGCAAATAAATCATTTCCGTTTCCGCTGTGCCTACAAAAACAAGTCATGCCTGAAATTTTACAGCAATTTTATGTGTTTTCTTTCATCCCCGTTCGTTTCTCTCTTTCTGGCACAGTTTAATTGCAAATCGAGTCGCCAGCACTTGGAACTAGAATCTCAAACCAGAGTCCAAGCTCAGTAAAAAGTTTTTCCATCAATAACAGAAAATAAAATACGAATAGAAACAGAAAACTTTGTTTCTTGATTTCAGTTTGAATAAACCAACATTTGTAATCCTCTCAAAATTAACTATACAAAGCGCATTTGATTGAATTCAACACTTTCAAATCAGAGACAGAGATTTTAAGTTTAAAACCATTTTGAATATTACTAAAATTGATACACTGATTTTGATAGGAAAGATTAGGAGAAACATTTACTTTAATATTTATAACTTTTAACTAACACAACATTTTAAATGTAAATATTAAAATATTAAATACCAGAGCAATGCATAAAATCGAATAGCGACTCATGTTAAACTAACGCAAACTTGCTTAAATTGCTTTCGTATAAAATGAAGGAAATATTCAATGTTTATTTACTAATTTCAGCTTTTAAACTAATGCCGTAATATGATAAGATTTTAAAGTAGAAAGTCGACATATTCAACTAATTGTATACCACAAATATAATGGCTTTCAGGAAAGAAGCCATACTCATATAGACGATGCAATTATTTCTGTTAATTAATGGCCAAAATTGCTTTCCGCCTCAATGCAAATGCAAATGATTGAAGTACATTTTCTGAGTGCCTGACGCTTGTTTTGCAATAATCTTGGCACTTGGTAAAATCCTCAGATTTGTCAGTTTGGCCAAACTCAAATTTCCAAATAACTTTTGTTCTCACACAAAGACACACACGCACACAAACACACATACAGACTTAGAGACCACATTGGCCAAGTGTAGTGTGTTTTTTGGGTTGGCCAATTAGCTTTTGGGAAAATGTTCATGTACAAGCATAACTACAATGACTTGGCTGAGACAATGGACCACACATGTGGCATAATGGCCAACAACCACTATTAACTGGAGTGAAAGGGGTGGAGAAAGAGGTGGAAGTGGGTTGTTCAGGTCATTTTAGACTCGGATAGACAAAACGGCTAATACAAACATGAAAGTTAATTAAAGCGAAACTCGACTGACATGAATTTATATAGACTAATAATATGCCACTGGCTATAAGCACAAACACACACACATGATTATATTGTGTGTGTGTGTATGTGTTTGGTACATGTGCCTTACGCTTCGCTTAATAGTGTACCATAATTAAAACTGACAAGTAAATTAGTTTCCGCCGCGTAGTTGTACAACAAATGCCGAACGAGCCGAAGACGTTTAGTTTAATTTTTATTAGTTGGCGCCTTGTCGTTGTTGTCGTTGTTGTTGACGTGTTGCAAGCAAGGCTTTAACACAATGAGCCGGAACCGATGCGGGGATATGCGAGTTTCCGGACTTCCGACGGCTTTCGGTAACTGTTTCGCACCTGTACACACACATTGGCAACGTTGTATCGTTTTTTCGGCCATGTTTTATTCATGCGACTATTAACTGATTTTATCACGCAACAAATATGCACTACGGGGCGTATGCATAATAAATGCGCTATTGTTGGCATCCTCGTTTAATAACTGCAGCTGACGATTCTCTCTCCTGGCTGCTGTGGCTGCTGCGCTTCTTCTCTGGCTATGAATTTGAATCTGTGCCCCAATCTGTGGCGCATTTTACGCGCTCCTTGCGACCTGGCACACACACAATTTTATGACCTTGTTTATCCTTGTCACATGGCAGCTTCTTTAAAAATCGGCCACAACTTTGATGAACTCGTAAAAGCAGAAATCTCAAGCAAAAAAAAAAACTGAAAATTGCGTGTTGCTTTTAATAATACCCCAGTAAGAAAGAGAGAGAGGGAAGAGAAACAGTCAATTGCGCGTGGTGTGGGCGTGGGAGGCGTGGCATTTGTATAAGGATGTCAGGCTCTACAGCTCTGCATGAATGAGCGAATAAATTCCAAAAATGATTGTCAGGCAAAAGCGTCTGAGAGAAATTAATGATGACTTTTATACGCGAGTAATTCGTGGTATTTTTATAATAAACCCAGAATCTCCTACCCCCATACTACACATACACACACACACACGCACACACACGCGCACAGATGGGCAGCAATAATTTGATTTCTTAGAAGCATATGAAAATGTGCTAAAGATAAATAATTTTTGTGAACGCATGCAGGAAATATTTGTTGATGCTGACGGCAGAGATACCGAAATAAATAAAATAAAAGAAAAGGAAACACACACAACAAAACTGTCTTAGTGTGTGTGTGTGTGTGGGTGTGTGTATGCGTGGGTGATTTTTAAAAAGCTTTTTTATGCTCGTTTGCGTTCATTCTGATTTTTATAGCGATTTAAGTCTGTTTAACAGTCATCAGACAATAAAACAATCGGACGTAACACAGACAAATATAAAAAAGAGACAGAGAGGGTGAGAGCTTGGGAGAGAGACAAAAGGACACTAAGAGGATAACACAAATTGACAAATTTCTTGGGCAACTCTCTCAGGTTGGCGGTAGCTGCAACAGACAAAGTTTCCCAAGTCCGCAGACCAACTTCAAGTATTTGCCACAAAAGTTTTTAGAAAACTAAAAGCCAAAAACCAAACAAGGCCCAGTGAGAAATGTGACAACTGTAGCGCAATTTGACTTAGTGGACATCTGAAATCAAAAAGCTGTGGATTCCACTGGGAAACCATAGCTCATTCTCTGGTTGCAAATAACTTATTTGCGAATTGCAAAAAGGATTTATAGGTATTATTTTTACTCTCCCTTTCTTGGTTAAAAACACAGCTTAGCCTTGACTCGAGGCAGAAATTCCATGAAAAGTATTTTTCTACAAATAACTTTGAATTATTGTCAATGAGCTTCCTGGAATATCAACTTTTTGCAAATCTCTCTTACACTTCTATTTAATGACTTGTATAAATAAATATACTTATACCTAAAATACAACAGCTTTTTGACAATCATCAGTCCATTTCTGGAAATGGTATAAATAAATTAATTGCCTGTCACAATTTAGCAGAATTCGTGGAAAATGTGATTTTTTGTGGGCGAAACAAAATCAGAGGAAACAATTATCAAACTTGACCAAGCAATAAATTCAAATTTGTATCAATTTAAATCAAATTTCATTTATAAGGAGAAAATCAAGTTATTCCTAGAATAAATATCAATAAATTGAATGATAAAACTTTCAGGGGAAAAATAAAGAAAACTCTGTAATTTGAGTTGGAAACAATTGATAATATCAATAATAAGCTTTAAATTTGTCAACACTAGCAATTGTTGAATTGAATAACATATTGAAACTGTTGACTTTCAAAAGAAATAATAAACTTACTTGGTTAAATATTTAGTATTTGAAGTAATGAAATAATAAATTGCATTTGATTTGTGTCTACGAAGAACACTAAAATTTTATTCAAACACTCAGCAGTTCAGTCGTAAATTGGCTTAAGGCCTATTCGATTTCAGTTTTGTGGGATTATCACATGCTTGAAATCCCAATGTACGTTGTTCACAATTCTCTCGTTATGCGAATTAATTCCATGGCTGAAATAAATTTACTAATAAATTCACTCAACCTGCATAAATTAGTCCCTTTTTTTCTTGTCTACTTTCTTTACATCTTCTTCATCTTTGTGTTTTTCTGCTTAGTTTTCTCTTTAATTTTGTAGGGTCCAAAGTAATCTTGAAGTCGTCACGCCTCTCGCCAAAATGCAATCAGTTGCAAATTGAAAATTCAATTTTCGTTAATCGGCTTTGGCTAACCTCACGGCATGCCACGCCCCTACGCCTTTACGCCCAACCATCCAATCCAACTGAATATGCGAATACATTTTTTTCATAACTCAAATATTCCCCATACATGTGCATGTTTGTGGTGTGTGTGTGTGTGAGATTTTTGGGGCTGCAGCTGCAGCAGAATGTTGTGATATGCCACACTAACAAACTACTCGTACACCAACTGCCTACAGGCAGTGTCTGTACGGAATGTGTAGACAGGTGCTAGCAACGCTGCATATTCTGTTTATTTTGTATACTCTGTGAATTGCCAAAGAAAAGAGGGTAAGACAATATTCCAGACGAACAGAAAGTTTACTTGGACCAAAAGTAAATAAAAAAGGGTTTTTCTTTTTCAAAGACTTAATACCCCCTAAAATACCCTCTATTAAAGTAACATAAAGCATACTTAAGTTAAAGAAACTTAAACTGAAATTTATTTTCTTTATGGAGCTTAAACTGTTGTACTTCAACAACTTCAACTCAACTTCCAAATGTGTAAGCATAACGAATTAAAAATCTGTAATACTCTACGTAAGGGTATCAAAAGCTCTCTGCCAGATTTAATGGCAGCTGTCGAACAGGCCCAAAGGGGATGCCGAAAGGGGATACCAAGTGGAATTTTTAGCTGTTAACTGAGCTTCAACGGTTTGGCATTGATTTTGGCATTCAGAAATTGTAGCTACATATGTATAAGTACATACATATATACATATATTCCATATGTGTGTGTGTGTGCACATATGTTTGGGCAGACAGAGGAAAATGGAAAATGCAGACTCAAGGTCAAAGCATTTTTGTTATTGCCATTCTGGGCTGGGATTTTCGAGTCTTCTGCTTTTGCCCTTTTCTATTTTACGTATACTGAACTTTTAATTAGTTCGCTGACTGAACAACACACCGGAAATTAAGCGAGTGAGCTCTGTCTGTGTGTGTGTGTATGTGTGCAAGTGTGAATGTTGTATTTTCTTTCGGCTGCCAACACATACACATAGAAAGAGTACCCTTCATAGTGCTCTTCAGTTCGTTTGGCTTTGCCTAGACTACACTTGAATAAAAGCGTAATTATGTTAAGAGCAAGGGAGTTAAAGAGAGAGAGAGAGAGAGATTTGAAGAGAGAGAGGGAGAGTGAGGGAGAGAGAGTCAGTTATTTTTGCGCTGATTTCCTGTTTCCGTGGCAACAGCCTCATCCATTTGCCAGAACCTCTTTTTCGTTTCTTTTTTATTTTTTGCCAATTCAATTCAATGTGTGTGTGTGTTTGTAAAAATGTTGGCCATTAATTAGCGTTTGTTTGAAAGGCAAAAAATATTGAAATGCATTTTTCATGGCCAACAGATTGCAGTGCATTTCATGCATGACACCAGCTCCCTTTGCCTTCTTCCCTTCTTCCCCCTCTTGCCTTTTAGCCTTTGAATAATGTATGAGAATGTATATGTGCATGCAAATGCAGCGGCAACAACTGCACTTAAACAACAACAGCAACAACGACAGCAACAACAGCAACAGCAATGGCAACAACATGCTTGTTGCTTGTTGCTTATTGCCAGCAGCTGCAACAAACTTTATTTAAAGTCTCTCAACTCCAGTCTGCAACTTCCCTCCCACTCTCTCTGCCCTCTTTCTCCTCTCTCTATCTCTCTCACCCTTCTTTACTACTGCTGCCAAAGCTTTTCCTGAAATTCTCCGAACATGTCGTTAGCTTCGCACTTTGCTGCTGTCATTTTGTGTGGGGCATGTGGCACGTGGCAGACCTGAGAACAACTGCATTATTTACAAACTTGCAACAACTGCCACTTCCTATCTTTCCCTTCCCCCCTCTCTCCCTCATTTGTCACATCGTAAATGTGGACTGTAAAATATATATTTCAGCTCATAATGTTTGTCGAAAGGAGGTCATCAAAGAAACACTCGTAGAATGGCCAAGAGGATGCCACTAAAAACACTCCACTAATTAGAGTCACGCGAATCCTTTTTATGCCTTTTCTTTGCGCGCTTAATTCGATTTCCGGTTTGATGCGTCGCCACGCTCGATAGCCGGAAATTAGTTTCGTTTATGCTACGCTTTATTGTTCACACTTTCGGTCAGCACCTATTTCCGGTCAGCCGGAGTTGTCTTTTTCATGGGATCCTTCAACAACCAGTTCCGAGTGTTCGTGTTCCTTTCACTTCATTGCACACTTGTTACTTGCTATCTATTTATTGCAGTGTAACTGCTGGAATCTGTTTAAATCTCTCTACTCTCTTTAGTCCTCTATTTCCCTCTCACTCAACTGCAGCTGCCTTACAACTTCAATATTTGCTTGGCATCACTAGAACAGGCACTTTTGTTTGTCGACTCTGCAATCAATTTGCACTAAAAAAAAGGGATGAACAAAAATCGAATATACATATATCCTGCAACTGGCGTGTGTGCAAATTCTTTACTTGCAACATCAGCTGCAAATATGTGTGCATATAACGAGCTATGCGAAATAGCCAGCATTTCTGCAGTTGCATTTGCAACATTTAATGTTTGCGCACTCAGTTAATGAAAATGAATCCCAGTCCAACAGTTTGTGTTTACTCCACGAAAATTAGACTCAGTCTAAAAGCAAATCCTCAAAAAGTAGGAATTATGAATGCATAGCACAGAAGTTATATTTGAAAATCAGTAATGAAGCGAGTTCAACCGACTATCAAAATACTCTTTATAAACTTGAAATATTTAAGGAATTAATTGCTTAAAATTGCAAAAAAAATCTTTATACATTTCTAAGAGTAACTGCAAAATTGTTCAAAAAAATTTTTCTAGTCTTTTTAAAATTTTTTGAAAATTGCTTAAATGACACTTTTTGTATAAAAAGGAGGAAAAAGTAGGAAAAGGGGTTAAAATAGTAATTTTAAGCAATTTTCAAAAAATTTTAAAAAATTCTAGCAAAAATATTTTTAAAAATTTCTTTTTTGCTGTCACTTTTAGAATTGTTTGAAGAATTTTTGTCTGCTGAAAAATCTTAACAATTTATATAGATTTTGCATTTAATTTTAATTAATTTGTTTTGGTACGATCTGGGAAAACAAAATTAATTTTATTTTTGGTGGTAATCCAAAAGTGAATGGTGGCAAGGCTTAAAAATCTTGAACACTTACATATCTACAAATATTTACTTAACCTTAAATTTTAAATACAACAAGTATCTATTTGGACAGTCCAAGCCTGTTATGTAAGCTACAAATCTCTCTTAGAGCCGCAAATAAATTTCGAGTGGTAAAACAAATATTTTACTTTAAGTTAAAAGCCGCGGAAAATTAACTTCATTTTATTTTGGTTTATTTTTACACACGTCTAATGAATAGGTTTACCACTCTCAATACTTTTACGTACCTTAAAAAAGAAAAAGAGAGATTCTGAGTGAGCATATGTGAGTGTCTGAGTGTATATTTGAGTATACTCGTATTCATTGCTTATTTTTGTGCCCGCATCCTTTTTGTCTATTGTAAGATGCCAATTTGCGTCAGACCTCAAATAGACGACACTTCGCCAAAGAGACACAATTTGATATTGGCCCCATGACATTTCTCAAGTTAACTTGACACACACAGACACATACACACATACCCACAAAGAGTCGCACTCATACATATGTAAACGCTCAGATTCGGTTTGGGCTTGTTAAAGTAAAATAACAATTCCTAGAATTACAATAAAAATCACAGCAACAGCTTATGGCATTACCCTTTGCCCCCCGTTGCCTGTCGCTTCGCCTCACCTACCCCCTCCCCCGACCTCTTGCCACCTGCCACTTGAATCTGTTGCTGGTTCCTCGCACTCTGAACTCTCGTTTCGGTCTGCTGAGAACGAGCTCTGGTTAAATCTTTCTAGCTCCGTTTCTCCGCTTCTCGGCTTCTCTGTGGCTCTCTCTCTCTCTCTCTCACTCTTCCACCCATCCTCCTTCTCTTTCCTTTGCTCACACCAAACTTAATACAAGAAGATTAAATGTCCTGTCGCAGCAGGCTTAAACACTAAGCTGAGGACTTGCTGCTGATGCTGCTGCGCTACACGTTGCCATTATGCCCCGTGCCCCATGTCCGTATCCGTGTCCATCTGTCCATCGATACATACATATGTATGTGTGTGTGTGTGAGAGCGAGTTACTTTGTGTTTGTGTTTGTTGCTGCTCTCTCTGTGTATATATTTGTATTTCTACTTGCTTTGGCACAATACTTTAGCGAAAACATACTTTTCTTTTCTTTTCCTTGCTTTTCTTTTCGCTTTTTCTTCTCATTTGTAGTCAAGTGAAAAGTTGTGCTGCTGTCGACGCCTTCGCTTGCGACTCCGCCCCCCATTCCCGTTACCGTTCCCGTCCACGCCTCTGAACTCTTCAATTGCCGCCACCGTTTGTGAATCAAAATAAACATTGCTTTTTGGTTGCCTTTGTTACTTATTATATGGCAGCGTGCTCTCTATCTGTCATGCCACACACAAACACACACACGAACACTCACACACATACATAGAGTGCGTATGTTGACGTCTGCACTTTGGCGAGGTCAACTTTATCAAACTTGAAGCTTAATTACAAATATTTTTGGCATTAACAATAGCCATAACTTTGTATATTGGAAGGAAAAGAGTTTGTATTTTTTTTCATATAATATTACAGCAAATTTTAAATGCTAAGAACATTTTAAATTTTTTTAAATAGACAGCTTTTGTCTTTTATAATAATATTTTATTAATATGGTAAAATCCAGATTCTTTGATTCTTTTGAATTTAACTTTTGCAGAGTGCTTCATTTGATATCATACTATATTAATTTAAAATTTATCAAATTTATTAAAGAAAAAAATAAATAAAAAGAATAAAAAATGCTACAACAAATTATAAAAGCTGAACAAGATTGATTTCCTGATTAATTGTTTTCGAAAGTTTTGCTGAATCTATTCCCAAAAAGTGGGATATTCTATGTGATTAAGAAGAATTTTTAAATACAGCGCAATTTGTCTGTTATTATTGAGATATTACATAAAGTTATTTGAGAAGAGAATACATTTTTTAGGCCTGACTTTAAGGGGTCCCTATTTTATGCTGACTGTTTTGTTTTTACTTTAGCTAAGTTATGGAACTGCCCTCGCACTGTATGCCGTTGCTGTTGCTGTTTCTTGGCTCTCTCGCTGACTCGTTGGCTTTTGTGGCCAGCTGTCAAGTGCGTGCCGTCGTCGCCTGGATGTATGCAATTCAATTTATTTCTGCACATGTGTATTTAGCTGTAGGCTCTTTTTCTTTCTCTCTCTATCTCACATTCACTTTCTCTCTCTCTGTGAGCTTTTTAAATTTGATTAAAGCACTCATTTTGCCTGAGGTGCTAAGATTACATAATTAATTTGCAGCCGGGCCACGACAATTAATTAAATGTCTCATTTAATAACGCTTTGTTGGGCAATTTTTTCACAAATGACTAAAAAGCACAACAACAACAATACACGCACACACACACGCACACAACATTATGACAGCGTATAAAATTACGCATACGCCACGTGGACGACGGCTGATTTATTTTTAACCTCAAAGCGTCATTCACTATAGAGATATATTTTATTTTTTTGGTTTACGAGCCACAAAAATAAAATCGTTTGCCATTTTGTCTTTTGTCGTTTCGTTCGCTTCGCTTTTGGTTACGTTTCGGTTCGGCGAACGCGGCGTATGCGCAACAATTTGTACTTGTTGCGGCCGCTCTAGGCCTATGCCACAAAATGTGGAGCGTGGAGAAAGTGCGTGAAGTCGCATCCGACTAATCGACCAATTTGTGGCATGTAATTTAATATGCGAGACCAGAGCTTTAACATGCCCAGCACGTTGCTCAGCCATCTGTTTGCCCAGTCGCCACACACACAGACAGATAAACACATACACGCACCCACATACAAAGGACACACACACACACACCTGTGTGTCAACAGGCATTTAAATTTTTAAAGCACTTGAAACGGCTTTCGGTTCATTTCATTTGCTTGGCTTATGCAAACAGCCAACGAGAGTTGTCTGCCACTCGAGGAGCCAACAATTTACATTGCCATTGCCCCTGATTTGAATGCAATCCACCCTTGGCAGCACAGTGCCCTCTTTCCGACCCGTTTCTCTTCCTCCCATCACTTCTACAAGTATTGCTGTTGTTGCCCACCTTCTGACACAATCAATCAACGCGTTGAACTTGTTGGTGGATTGGGATTGGGATTGGGATTGGCATTGGGACTGTGTCCCGGGTCCCGTTGAGGGTCCTGGGTCCGGATCCGGGTCAGAGACTGGGCATCCGACCATTTGCTTTGTTCTCTTTGGCACACAATAAATGCAAAATAAAGGTACTCGAATCGTTCAGAGGCAGTGGCAAGAGGGGCGGGAGAGGCGTTGAGTGGCAGCAAGACAAAGCAAAAGTTCACACTGTGAGAAACCATTTCTATACGCATTACTCGTAAGGCAAAAAGGGCATATTGGATTCGTTGTGACAGGGAAAAGGACGTGTGTCAAGCCCCATAAGATACATAAATATATACACTGCCGATCAACTGAATAGGTTCATGATTGCCGCTGTAGGAATTGGGCTGTAATTCCTAAACCAGTGTTCCGATTTACATGAAATCTTTTTTCTATAACTCTCTGATCCTTTAATAATTAGATGCCAAAGTATGATTTTCATAAACTTAATATTTGTTGCTTATTTATTTTTTTGTCTGAAAGAGTAACAAAATTAGTGCTTTATTTTTCGTTCAACTGAATAGGTTCAGCTGAATGAAGTTTCATTTTGTGATGAAATTTCGCGATAAATCGACAAAATTTGTTTGTAAACTTGTAATTTAATATATTTTATTTATGTTAAATGAAAAATAAGTCGTGAAAATCAAATGTCCGAGTTCGAAAGAGGCCAAATCCAGGCCCATTACAAAAGTGGTCTTGGCCATATCCAAATCATTAAAAGAATTGGTCGGAGCCAAAATGTTGTGAGTAACTTTTGAAGAAACAACGCCTAATATGACAAAAATATTAAAAACGGAGTAAAACACGCGACCCCTGCGGCGGACAGGTGACATATTGCTCGAACTGCGTCCGATTCCCACCTCTCAGATCCTAAAACTAAAAAAATTTGAGGTGTTAAAGCAAGTGTATCAACTTTAAAACGTGTGATTTTGTCGGATAATCATCTAAACTGATTGAAACATATAAAACAACCACATTAAAATCATCTACGTAAAGCTTCACGACTGCATTTTGGCAGTTACTAATTCAAGCTCGCAAGTTCCATAAGGTGGTACTGATACCCACACCATAACGCCTCCTTTAAACGTGTTGCGACGGCTCAGGAAATGTTCTTCTTTTCGAAGATCATGCTAGTAATAGTTGCTACCATATACTTCGTCTGAAATAAATATCTTTTCGTCGGAAAAGACGACGTTGTGCCATTCCTTCGTCTAGCGCATGTGCTTGCGACCAAAATGCAGTCGTGAAGCTTTACGTGGACGATTTTATTGTGGTTGTTTTATATGTCTCAATCAGTTTAGATGATTATCCAACAAAATCACTCGTTTTAAAGTTGATACACTTGCTTTAACTCCTCAAATTTTTTTAGTTTTAGGATCTGAGAGGTGGGAATCGGACGCAGTTCGAGCAATATGTCACCTGTCCGCCGCAGGGGTCGCGTGTTTTACTCCGTTTTTAATATTTTTGTCATATTAGGCGTTGTTTCTTCAAAAGTTACTCACAACATTTTGGCTCCGACCAATTCTTTTAAAGATTTGGATATGGCCAAGACCACTTTTGTAATGGGCCTGGATTTGGCCTCTTTCGAACTCGGACATTTGATTTTCACGACTTATTTTTCATTTAACATAAATAAAATATATTAAATTACAAGTTTACAAACAAATTTTGTCGATTTATCGCGAAATTTCATCACAAAATGAAACTTCATTCAGCTGAACCTATTCAGTTGAACGAAAAATAAAGCACTAATTTTGTTACTCTTTCAGACAAAAAAATAAATAAGCAACAAATATTAAGTTTATGAAAATCATACTTTGGCATCTAATTATTAAAGGATCAGAGAGTTATAGAAAAAAGATTTCATGTAAATCGGAACACTGGTTTAGGAATTACAGCCCAATTCCTACAGCGGCAATCATGAACCTATTCAGTTGATCGGCAGTGTATAGACTGTAAGAGCTAGAGTAACCAAATTTGACACACAGAATAAAGCGATAGATTTGGGAAATAGTCTAATTATATATCACAAGGAAAAACTACACCACACTATCCATTTTTAAGATAATAAAAATTCCATTTTAATACTGTCAATTATTCCACTTTATCGCATCATGATCGTATAAATAAAATCGTAGTTATGGCTGTTAAAAACTTCTAAGCAATGCAAGCGCCAGAATGTATGCAACACATTTTTATATGTGTTTAAATTGACTCAATTTAATTGCGTAATGGGTATTTAATAGTCAAGAACTTGACTATAGCATTCTTTCTTGTTTTTTTTTCTCTCCTCTTTTTTTGTATTATTTTCCTTTATTTATTGGGTAAGCCCGAGCGTCCCTCGCGTCCCTCGCGTCCCCCGCAGCGGGCCAAACAAAAAGGGTTCAAGCGACGCCAGCGACCTGCATAATATTACGACAAATGTTGAAACTTTTTCAATAAGCAAAACTTTTGCATGCACTTGCGACTCGCTCTAAGAGTTGTTATCATTGTTGTTGCTGTCATTATTGTTGTTGTTGTTGTTTAGGTGTTGGGGTGTTGGCAATTTGCATAGTTGTCGAGCAGACACCAAAAGCGAAAAGCAAACTAAAAAATTCATAACCAAATTGGATGGCGAATAGTTGGTGAAAATTCAACAATCATCAAAAAAAAAAAAAAAGAAATAGTAAAAATAATAATAATAACAAAGTTCTCTGTCACTCGCGTTGCCATCTGTCGAGCTTTGATGTTTCTAATTTGCGAAAATAACGCAAACACACTGAGAGAGAGACAGAACGAATGAGTGGTAACAGAAAGAGATAGGGACATCATGTGCATACGTCAATCATCTTTTAGCTGCCTCCCTTTCCCACCTCACCCGCTGCCTTTGTCAGTCGCCGGCAGCTGTCGACAGTCGCATTGAAATGATTTGTCAACGCGCCAAGCGTCGCCGTCAGAGTCCATCAGCAAACCTATCCATCCAACTGTCTGTCTGTCTGCCTGTCTGTCTAACTGTTGCTCTGTCATCTTGCATCTCTCTGTGTGGCTAATGCCATTTTAGCACTGCTCTGTGGTAGTTGCAAGAGCTTTGCATTAGAGTGCAGTTTAATATGCATGCTTAGCACATGCTGACAACTATTTTACAATCATAATCATATGATTATTGAATGGTAATGCATCACATATTTCGACAATGAATGACTGTGAAATTGAAATGAAAGTACACTTCGGAACGGCTCTCAAATCGATGAGCTTCAGAAAGCAATAATTGGTGAAGTGATATAATATGTCTCAGCTGTCTCTACATCGATTTCAATTATAAATATCTAAAACAACGCCTAATTAATGCAATTTAGATATTAGATAGATATTAGATATTTATTAGATATTTAAATGTGTGTTAAATATCAGCACTTATTTAAAAGTATAGTCAACTTAGAATAAAATGCTTTCTTTTCTATTATCACTAACTGCATGATAATCTTTTTCATGTCAAAGTATGTTCTCTCATCTCTGCCTAATGAAATCCACATGTTTCGATAAGTTCACTTATAGTTTTCACACTATAAGTGGTTTCGGTTCCTTTTTTGAAATACAAGAATCACCTAATGGATTCCAAATGCATCTCTTTTGGTCTGTTCAGAAATAGTTTATCCCTATGAGAATCGACAGCTGCAGCACTAGAGGCAAAATAAGAGTAGAGAATGATGGGAAATCCTATCCTTTCCTATTTCTCTTGCTCTCTCTCTCTGTCTCTGCAGAGATTAAACAGCGAATAAATCGAGCTGAATCGATTACATTCGATATCCATTAGGCTGATTTATGCATCGAGAGTGTGGCCTTAATAAAATGGCTTGCAACATGTCCATTCAGTTGCCTTAATTATGCAAATCGGACAACTTACAACTCGGCCGCGGGGCATGCAACAAGGGGCGTAGGGGGGGCGTGGCAACTGCAGTTGCAATTTATGATGAGCCGGATTTATGGATAGCTGATGACATTGACAATGAGAAGGCGAATGAGATTGATAATAACGATGACGTTGGCATTATTATTATTATTATTATTATTAAATTGAGAATGTGTTTATGGTATAGTACAGTCAACAGTGACTGTAGACTACTCGGTTACAGCTTGTCGTCTGCATATTTTATAATAAATGAAACGTGTGTCAGCAATGCTTAACTTTTGTCCCCGTGCCACACCACATGATGCCACCGTGCCACATCTTCGTGCCACAGATGTGCTTCTACTGCCTGTCAACCATATATTATTTAAATGGAACGCTGCAACTAAGCAACAGACAGACAGACAAGTAGACAGACAGACAGACAGATCCCCCTCTTCAACGACGCCATTGTGAGTGAGAGTTTGTTGAGCTACTGTAAACATACATACATAGTATATATTTTGAGTTGTTGTTGCTCACAGGAAGTGTCAACTATACAATGATTACAGTTTCAGCTGTTCCCACATGGACAGACAGACTGTGGAAAGGACACGCACTTGACACATACAACAGGCGCATTGATTAGTGCCCAGAGTGTTGTGACCCGACAATTCCCATCTAGATATACAGATATATATATAATAATAGTTGTAGTGCACACATTTGGCATTGAGCCAACAAAGCTCACGTCTGTATATTAATATGGTCATTGATTTTGATTCGTAGTACGATTTGAATTCGTTTCTCTCTTAGATATGGCCATGGATTTGGACGTGAATTGTGTGCGTGCTTTGGACGCCTGCCTCAAGATGAAGCCGTAAAGTGCCATAAAAAACCATAAAAAGCATTGGGCCGTGCAAAGTGTCGCACAGGAACAAAAAAAAAACTAACGACCCACTCGACTGGCCAATGGCATAAGTACGAGTTGGCTAACACAAAAAAGAAGAACGCACAGCGCCAAACAATCAGGACAGGACAAGATCAAAGCAGCTGCAAAAAAAGGCTGCAGGCATAACCTGAATAAATCTCGGACAACCAACGAAAAAAGGACCCCATTTTTTTTTGGGACATTTTTCCAAGTATCGCATTATACCCAGCAATGCAACAAGTCAAGGAGTTTATGGATTAAGTAAAATGACTGAAATGGATTGCATTATTGTATTATTTAAAATTTAAATAAATTTGATTTCTTGACTGCTTTTAGTAGACCCTACAAAAAAATAAAAAAAAATATTTTAAAAAAAATTGTATTTGTAAATATAGATTATTTTGTGCTATTAATTACTATTATACATATATTGAAAAATAGTTTTAAGAAAACTAATAAAGAATTTATAATAAAAAACATTTATTTATTATTATGCTTTTCAATATCAACTGCTTTTCCAGAGTAACTGCTAGTCCAGCAATAGTTGCAACTACATATTTGTTTCCCCCTATACATAATGATGATGTTAATTTTGATGATGATCAAAAGCAGAGCAAAGTCCATAATTAGGCTGGCTGTCAGCGGGGCTAAAGGACACGTGGCAAAGAGTGTGAGATGGAAAGAGAGAGAGAGAGTGACAGCGACAGGGAGAAAGAGAGGAAGAGCTTAGGCCAGACAGCTAACTAAGCAAGTTAAAGCCGCGTTTTGTTCTGCACGAGTCCAGGGTAGAAAAAGTTTTTAATCAGGCGGTGAGGTAAGTCCAGTGTCAGTCAGCAGAGTTTCCAATCCCCAAAGTTCGAATAGCAAACAAAGTTGCCAGTTGCCAGTTGCTAGTTACTCGTTGCCAGTAAACCGTTGCCAGTCTCTGGACAGGTGGGGTCATGTTTGGCCGTGACGAAGTTTTTAATGAGCAACGCTTTGCGGCTAATAAACATTTGTGCGGCATTTTAGTTGGCCCTGTTGCCATGACGCCATATTTTTAATTGGCAGACGCGGCTGTTTGGCCACTGCTCCCGTTTGGCCCTAATGCGCCACGGACCAAAACCAGAACAGACTCGACCCTTGAGGCGGCACAACAGTTGACGCCACCACATGGTCCAGGATCCTTGGTCAAAAAAAAAGGCGATTGCATATTTTATTAAATTGCCCCAAACAGCTATAAAGATATATAAAGGGAGCTACAACAACGACAACAATGAACACATTATTCTGTCACAACAATTCATTACACAAAATGCTAACAAAAATGAAGGAGCAAAAGTTATGAAAAGCATTGCGAACCGTTTGACATGACGCATACGCCACGTTGCCCAAACAAACTTGACTCCTCTTCCTTTTTCCCTCTCTCACTCTCACTTTCTATACACTTTCCTTGCCTGGGCATGCAGGCATTGTCTGTGAGCTTAGCATGTAAGCATTTAATAACTCGAACACACAACGGCGCTTAACGCGCGCTTGGCGCCAGAACCACTTGGGAATTACAAGCGCAAGTCATGTGCAAAATTCATGCTGAGCTGCGCCTAGTTGTGTGTGTATTTGTTATTGCACACTTGGCTAACTATTATACTTTATTTATAAATATAATTTACATATATAATTTTTATAAACTTTTTCGAATCACTTTCAATGAGTTTTAAATTTATATTTAAAATATTTGTAAAGCCTACAACGTGTTCCGTGTGCTTTTCAAGGGTATTAAAGTCTTTGGCGCTCGCCAAAAATACTTAATAACATTTCATCCATCTCTTGTTTTTCCCCTGTTGTTGTCGTTATTGCTGCAAGTTTTTTGGGGCATTTAAATTTACTTGGCAAAGTTTTTGTTGGATGAAACTTTTTTGGGAGTCGCGCTGCCTGCTTTCCGGTTCGCCCCTTTTTTGATTTTCCCGGCGCGATTGTTGCTCTTCTTATTGTTATTATTTTTGTTACTCTTGGCAGACAGCAAATCAACAAAATTATGATAAACAGCTGCAGGTAAAGAGACCCAAAAAAAAGCCCTAGAATAAAAAAAAGTGGAAAAACAAATCGAAAAAATTGACCAACTGTGATGAAAAGTCTTCGTCAACAGAACCCTCCACATTTTTTTTTTTTGTTATTAAGGGACATTTAAGGCCAATACAAAATCATTTTTTTATTATTTTATGTATTTTGCCTGCAAATTGCAAAACGAAAATGTAAAAAGAATAGAAGGCAAAATCAAAATCAAATGAAATTCTAATAAAATCAAGTAAAATATTTGCACATGTTTACTGTAGCTTGTTGCAAGCTTTTGATCTTTATTTTGTCAGTCTTGTTTGTGTTGTTATTAACGCTATCACATATATGTATGGTATGTATATTTATTTGAGTGGCAGCGTCAAGGTGACAGCCTCCCCCTTCCCCTTCCCGTTCCCCTGAGTTACCCAGTTTTCCATCTTCCCTAAAGAGGCAACGCCTTCTTAACATTTTCGCATATTGGCTGGCAAATCGTTTGGTTGCTTTTGGGACTCGTGTTCCCTCAACATTTTTCACAAAAATTTTCTAACGTTTCACTTGAGCATTCATAGTCATCCAAGACACAAACACACTCCCACACACACATATATCACACACACACAGAGACAGAGGCTTGGTTAAGCGAGTTTAGCGTTATTTTCAGGTAGCAGCCGAACAAATATTTGCATATTTGATATTTTGGTAACAACAACCTTACACAGAATGTAGATTTTCCTATCGATTTTTGTCATGTTGCTGTCGACATTATTCGTTGCTTTTATACCCTGTTAGAGTATACATAAATTGAGGAAAGAGAAGGGAGTTTTAGTAAATATTACAAAATATTTTGTAAAAAGGATTATGATCTGCATTTAAATTGAAAAAAATCTATATATTTTTCTCATTAGCTCTTACAGGTTGCATATTAATATCATTTTTGTATTGTAAGACAAATGCATACCTTATCAAATCTGTTTTTAATTACATTGAACAGGGTATCACAATGGTAAAAAATTTTGAGCTGTTAAATTTTTGACTTGGATTTATTAAGGACTCAACCAGGACTAAACTCAGTTGTTTTATCAATTTGTTATTGATTTTTACAGGGTGTCTTTTAGTCATGCAGTGCATTTGAAGCTTAATTTTCACTTGTTAGTCATTTTGCACACACTTGTTAATGTTTGCTCTTCACTCTGAGGCTACGCAGCGGCCGCACCCACACAGCGTGGACTTAAAACAACAACAACAACAACATTGCAGAGAACAACTACATTAACAACAACAACATTAACGGCAACAACAATGGGGGAAACACTGTCATCATATTTGCCACGATGGCGAGCTCCGCAGGATGTGGGAGTTGAATTGATCTATAAATAGACAAACTGGACAACTGGCCTAGTGTGTGGGAGCAAGGGAGAGGGCAAAAGGAAAGGGGAAAAAACTGCAGGCATTGAAACCTGAGCAGAGTGGGAAAACTTTTCACTGTGCGCGGTTTTCAGCTGAATTTTTCCGTCGCACGCAAACGAAATCAATAAAAAAAAAAAAATGTGTAACGAAATTACCAACAAATCAAATTGTGGCAACAATAAATTTGGAAAATCAACCACAAGCCAGCGCATTAAATGTGGCATGCAACAAGTACAGCAATTTTGACTATCGACATTTATGGATTTCAAGTTATTGTCGAGCCTTAGGTAGCAAAGTCTTTACATTAAACTCAAACTTATTCAACTCACAGAAATCTGATGTCTTCATATTTGGGTTTGCCCGAATTAAACTTGTGGTTTTAGCAACCCGCCTGGAATTTGCATTGTTGTGTATGAATATATTGTATCAATTACACATGCACACATAAATATTAACTAACACATTTGTGTTGCCTTCAATTACCTTAAAATTAATAATAATCCATAAATTATAAGTATAGCTCGAGGCAACAGACCTGACACTTCATTTGCCAGCAATTTGAGCTTATTTCGAAAGCTTAGCTCTGGTTTACAATTCGTCAGGCTCTTCCAAATAGCACAAATTACACAGATTTTGACAGCCCTTGGCTTTTGGGTAACTAAATATGGTTAAAATAATGAAATTATAATATTCACATTGCAGCAGAAGTATTGGTTGGGAATTTTAAATGAGAGATCATTTTGATATTGACATTCGCTTCTATTTATTTTACGTCAAATATCTTTTGATTAGTTTATTAAGAGCTTAATGAGTTATTGAATAATCGACTAAAGTGTGTAGTATTTTATTATATTTCATAAGCTTAAATTTGTAAGTAATGAGTCCATATTTATTTGAGAAAATATGAAAGCTGCACTCTATCTTCTTTGTTTAAATTGAATATGTACAGAGTGGAAATAAAAACAAAATATATATTGACAAAAATCTGCGAAACTTTGTGAACTATAAATGGAAAAGAAAGGAAGGAAAAGTAAATCAATCAGTGAATTCAATTTTAGCAAGCAAGAGTGCTGCAGCACCGAGTGCTGGACTAAAAGATACTCTATATTCTGTTGTAAGATAATCTTTATAGACATTTTCAATTCAATTTGCTCGTAGAGAGATATCCTATTAAAATAAAATCATATTAACTCAATAATAATAATATTTCCCCTAACTTCTTTTGTGTTTTTAAGAGAGAGTTCTTGCATGCAAGATACCCTGTAAATTAAAAAAAAAAATACTAATACAAAAAATATAAATATTCATTGCATATTCAATTTATATCCTTAGGAACTTTTTAATAAATCTTAAATAATTACAGGGAATAAAAAGTCATTCGTATCCCAAGCTGATTGACTCTATCTTTTGTCAGCTCCTCCGGAAGGACACTTATGGCAGCTGCATGGCTAAAATGCAGTCGACATGTTCTGGGCAAGAGCTTCTAAGCCCGTCAGTGTAAGACTCGCATCTAAGGCTATAGTTATCCTACCTGTCCGTCCGTTCGTCTGTCGGTCTGGATGAGCACAAAGGATCTGCGAATCTACTATGCATTACAAAATGAATTACAAAATTTGAAATGCGTGTATTCACAATGCTTCTTGTGCGCATGCAAATTTGCGAATATGTTGAATATGTTGACTGTAGGTAACATATAGGTTGAGTTCGTCGGTGATGGTTTCAGTGGATACGTGAAAGCATTGAAGCATTTTATAATATGCGCAAAGGTACCATACACACACACACACAAACATAAACACACACACACAGAGAGACATAGAGAGAGCGAGGAGCAATGTAAACGTTGTACACATATTGAACCCATAAATAAATCCTTAAGCAAAAATTGTAAATGTCGGATTAAGTGTATCACGAGCACACCGCACATGATAACATACATACATAAATATACATGTGTGTGTGTGCTGCACTAAAAAACTAAATGGCAAAAAATACTTTAAGCTGTTGCTGCCACAAAATGTTGTCAAAACGTGGCTAGATCGAAACAAAGTTAATTCCTGTCAGCACTTACAGCAAAAACTCACACCAAAGAGCTACCGATAATAATTACTTGCAACATTGTAATCCTCTTAACAGGCAGATTTACAAGCAAGTTAAGTGCCACTTCAATACATCATTCCCATACCCATTCCCTTCTTCATTCCCCAACTCCAACTGTTTCATGGTGTAAATAACATGAAGCGGCATTTTATTGTTACGCGCCGTAATCTATTTACTTACGATTTGTCCACAAAACAAAAATATTAAGCACAACTGGAAACACACTCTCGATTTCTAGTTGAACGCGACGCGAACAAGTACGCTATATGCTTTAAATGATATATACATATATTTTACAAATATATATATATAAATATATGTTGATTTGTAGGCTAAACCGATTATTATTGCGCCAGACACGTGCGAACGCTGTCAAGTCCCCAAGAAGACTGAAACTGACTCTGGCTCGGCAACTGTTGCTCGATTGGAGCACGGAGAAACGGAGCACGGAGCCTGTCTCTGAGTTCTGGTTTTTAGCCAACGCTTAAACTCAAATTGGAGTTCGGTAATCGGTAAACGGTAATCGGTAAACGGCAACACGAAGTTGCTGGGGCACAAAACTGTTGCGTCGCAGGGGAAAAATATCCTTTGGGAAAATTCCCTCCAAAAAAAGGAATTTTCTCCTTTAGGTACTTAACTGTTGCTCCGCCTACCATGGGCCAAAAACGCAACAGTTTGTTGGCATCAGGGTCAAACAGTTAACCAGGCGACATGATGATGATTATCAGGCAACAATTTCATCATCGGCTTTTTTCGTATGCGTATCAATAGTTCAAAATATTTACACAGCAACAAAAAAAAAAAAACGACGCGCGCATGAAACAGCTTTATCAATGTCACTACGTAGGCAATTGTGGGCGGGGCAGAGACCAGGCCGAGACCGAGGGTATTTGTGGCAAGGTGCCAATACACAGCAACTAGTGGTCGCTCAGTGGCTCACATTTCACAGCAGCAGCAACAACAGCTTCACAGCAGCTACAAATTTGTTTACGCCTAATTGGGCTACGCTTACAAGCCGCAATCGCCCGAAAAAGTATGCTACATAAATTTCAACAGGGCCACATACCCTATACATACTTCATCATATCTGTAAGAATGAGTCTGCTTATTTACTACCGCTGCTTGGGAACATTACCAAATTAAGTCTCAAATATGAAATTTAAAAGGTGTGCTTTATACAATTTTTAAACAATAACAATAACAAAGTTTATTAGACAAGCTTTATACAATAGAAGTTTATTTTAAAATTATAGAAAATATTCAGAATATTATTCTGTCACTTTTTACAATATCTTAGTTTACTTATTGAAAGCTATTGTGTAAAAAAATGTATGTAGGCTTAGAAAATAATTCGGATCTCATATATAACTGCAGCATGAAAAATAAGAATAAATTAGACTTAGCTTAAATACATTATAAATTTAAAAATTCCACAGTTGAAAAAGTTTGCATTGTCAACTAAAAGCAGATGAAAAAAATAAAATGTTGGGTTATAATTTAAAACCAAGTTTACAAATGAATATATGCAATATAAATAATGCTTATCTTTTTATAACTTTAACTAAGCCAATCTTTTTACTAATCATTTATATAATTATAGATATAAGCCATTGAAAGCCACAATAACTAAAAAATCAATAATGGTTTTCTCAACACATTAGTCTACTGTTCATTTGTGCCTTAAAGTGCCGGCTAAAAGGGCTAAAAACGCATTCAAATTTGCATAGCCTATTTTAGTGCTGATTGTAAATTCGCCCACTCGAGTTGGGAGTGCAGAGTGTAAAGAGCAGAGAGCAGAAAAGGCTATTTGCCAGTTGAACTTGCCACATTTACAGCGAAATGAACGATGGCACTCAAAAATGTGGCAATGTCTGCATAAGTTTTTGTGTCTGTGTTCTTTTGTGGGGCATAAATCAGTGAGTGGCCCCAGACAATGGCCTGTCATTGGCATGTTGTCTGCCCCACACACATGTGTGTGTATGTATTATATATGGGCATTTCCATACTCGCGCACGGGACATTCGTACACATTCAAAGTAAAAAAACGGTAAAAAGGAAACGGTTTTTTTTTCTGATGAAGGGCTTAACATATAGCATTTGATTAGCTCTTTCATTGGTGCAAAGAGTGATTTTGGGTAATTTTTCATTTTAAAAATAATAGAAAAATTCAAGTGATTCGCACGGGACACAAAACGGAAGTGACTTGTGAGGTCAACCAATTCAAACGCCAATTTCAGCGAATCCAGAGGCAATATTTTAATGCAACTTATTTTTAACTCTTGTGCATTGATGCCTCTTAAAAATGGTTATGATTTTTTTCAAAGATGACTTGCACTTTTTTTTTAATTCAATTTGACGTAAATTCGCACGGGACATCGCGCACGGGACATTTTTTACCATCACTTTTTAATGTTCTTTCTGTCTCTCTATTCAAAAATTATATGTCCAAAACAGCCCGAAAAACTTATTTAAATTAAATTTTCAATTTATTTCTTTGAATTAAAATGGTTCGTGTTACAATTTTACTGTCCTACTAAGTGTAATCGTTAAAATACAAACGGTCCATTTTGGAAGTCAATTTTTAAGAAAATTGACATAAATATGAAAAAGTGAATTTATTCCAATGTAGAATCTATATGTTCATCCTATTGAATTTTTTCCAGTGTATATTGCTTAAATAAATAACTTAAATACATTTCTGGAAGAAAATTTCAAAAGATGTGAATTTTTGATCAATTTTACGTTTTTGGCCGCGGTGGACCTTTCTGTGGAAATGCCCATATGTATTGAGAGTAAGTACGACACAAAGGTGCGATGTTTTTTTAGCATTTGTGTGCCTCGATGGAGTCATAAAAAGTTTGCTCATGGCTTCAGCTCGTTTCAGTGGGCAATTTATAAGGCCATCGGCAGCAATTTCTGTTTCTGTTTGCTACAAAGCGGCAAGAAGCCAACTTTCAGTTGAATGTGGCTTCAATTAGTTAAAGTGCAAACACACACGTCAAGAGAGAGAGAAGGAGAGAGGGTGAGAGAGACAGATAGCTAGTTGCACTCATTGTGGCAACTAATTGAAGCACGTTGCAAATCAAATGCAAAAGCAAAGCGTAAAACGAAATGGAAACGATTGGCAAAAGGAGAATATAACAATTGTTCTGTTGCCATTGGCCAAATCAATTTAATTAAATCTCTCTAATGTCTGCTAATGATGTGGCACTTGTCGACATTCCCCCCTGCCCTGTACCCACTTTGAACAATTAACAGGATGTTGCAGTCACAGTTGATTGATCTGGTTGCAAGGTATCGTATTTTATCTTCACTTGCCACTTCAGTGTTGCACACTAATCAAATTCATTCATTTCGAATTTACACTTGGAAATCGCTGTCGATTATTTATAGCTGCCAGCGCCGGATGTAATGCCAGCCGGAAGTCAGCAAAGATGGCGACGGAGGAAGCGACGCCATTGCCATTGCCGCAGTCGTTGTTGCGATTGCTGCTTCTGCTGTTAACAAGCGTCGACATGACCTCCGGGCTTTCTTTGTGTGTGTGCTCACGTATGTGATGTGAAGTGTGTGTGTGTGTGTGGAAAAGGTCGCTTTCTCTTTCTCTCTCTCTTACTGTGTATTAAACCAAATTATGCCTTTTATTATTGCAGGCTACGCAACAACGAAAATATCCCAAAGCAGCTGCACGACTTTTCTCTTGTTGTTGTTGTTGCTGTTGTTGTTATTTGCTTTACGTTGATTTTGCTTTTACTCCACAGAGCTGCCCTCCCCTGTCCCCTTTTGTCCTCCTCTTGTCTTCTTCTGTTATCCTGCGTGTGCTATTCGGCTTTCACCTGCACATAGGCAAACTCATTACGAAAAATGAGCGTCCTGCGGCGTTCAAACAAAGCAACAGTCCCGTACCAGAGGCCGTTCCCCCTCCCCCCTCTCAACCTGTCTCCCTGCCACACACCCTCCCTGCACTCATGGCCAAGTTTATGTGTACATTGCTTGTTTATGCCGAAAATCACATACACACACACTCAGAGCGAATCCAAAGAGAGAGAAAGAGAGAGTGGAGAAGTCAAGAGGAATAACACCAACAACACCACCGCCCACAATTATCGATTTTGTTTGATGTTTAGGCCAGAGCATAACGGCACAGGACACACCAGGATCGCCACCCCTCATCCCCCCAATTCACAACAGCCGCACCATCATCATCCACATCATCATCGCCAGCTCCCGGATTCCTGCTTCCGTTTGCATTTACTTTGCCGCCTTATATTACTCCGTCGCGTGCTTTAAATATTTAAAGTGTGTAAATGCCGAATATAGATACTTTAAATGCTTATACCGGGTGGCCATTAAATTAGAGTAGTAAAAATTCATCGAAAAATCGACCGCACGATTTTCCCGGTATAGATTTTTCGGTACTTTAACTCGATATTTTGTTTGACCATTAATCGAGTTAAATGATTCGATTTTTATGAAAAATCTAAAACTCACTAGAGTAGGTTCATCGAAGTTAATATGCAAAATTAAGTTCCATTAATTATGACAGCAGTTAAAATGTTAAAAAAGTTAAAATGTTAAAGCTTGAGGTTTAAAATTTTGAATGTTTGAAACAGTTGGGGCTCCCCCTTAAATCGATATCTTTGGGCAAAAAATTATTTTAACGCAATGTATTATGTCCAAATCGAAATTTAATTCACTTATTTCAATTCATTCGAGTTCTTTTTCTAGTTTTCAAAGCCTAACTACGCTTAATCTGCCCTTTTCTCCTTTTTTACTCTACTTTAAGTTTTTGACACATCTATACGTTTTCTTTACTTCATTCAATAGAAAACTGTCAAAATTCAGTTTATAATTTATACATTTGCTAGAATTTTTCCTCCTCTCCCAAACACATGTCAATCAAGTGGAGTAAAGACGTTTTTCTTTAGTTAACAGCAATAAGAGCACAAATCGTTTTTAAAGTCTAGCAAAACTACCCCCAATCTATTTTAGCAATCAATGGAACACCCTGTATTGCAGATATGCCAACATGAAAAGTTTCCGTTTAAGCTTCTTCTTCGACTCTGTTACATTCTTACGAGCTGTTTGGATACATTTTTATGCGAAAACAATTATACTTGAGCTTCCAAATGCTTGGCCGAACTGTTGTGGAATTGTTGCTGTTACTGTAGTTGTTGTTAGTGTTTTTGTTGTTGCTGACATTTAGGTAGTTCTCGTTTTGTGGCTTGCTGCGCTTATTTTAATGTTAAAGTTGTTGTTGCTATTTCATCTGCAGCCGATTGACGCCCTGTTAAACTTTACACACACACATTTTTATGTACATACGTACAGTTAGCCACGTAATTGCTCTCACAATATTAAAAATTAACAAATTTTTTTTTACAAATAAAAAACAAACACTATTTTCTCACATATTTAATTGTAGTTGTTTTTTAGAAAAAGTTAAAAAAAAGCAGATTATTTTTTTTGATAGAAATTCAGATATGTGAATTTATTTTCTTAAAAAAACAAATGTTTAACTACCTGTGTAAGCTTAAGCAGGTGTTGTTGTTGCTGTTTTCGTGGCTGTCGCTTTGCTCAGTTAATTAGCTCATGTGGATTTTTTGTTTTCCCGTGGGAGTTCATTAAGGCACAGCAGCAAATTCTTCAAATTGCTTTAAAAATACCCGACTCAAACCCACACACACACACGGGATAGACACACACCCACACATTTTTATATGTATGTACATACGTATGAATATATGAGGCTAGCTTTGTGCTTGCGCATTTTCATTTCAAACGGCAATTGCATTGTGCCATTCCCAATCCGCTTATGGCTGCTGCAAGTTGCATGCAGCCTTCGTGGAGCTGCAAACCAGCTTCACATTTCCATGCGACAAAAACAAACAATGCACTCAGCCCGCAACACCAACAACAATAGCAACAACAATAACGAAAGCAGCACTTGCCTGTCCACGAGTTATGCTAGAGGGAGACGGAAGCGTAGAAGAGTGTGGAGAGTGGGAGGAGGTGCACTTGTAAGTGCTGTGCGTTTGATAAAAGCTTGTGCCATTTGTTGCTGTTATTGCTGTTGTTGTTTTTGTTGTGGTTGCTGCTGCGCTTTTCATGCTGGAGTTGTTGTTGTTGTTGTTGCTGTTAGTGCTGTCGCTGCTTATGAAAAATATACCCACTCAATGCCAAACACTCGACGCCGCTAACCCTTAGCTCACTTCGAAAAACAAACAACAACAAAATAAAGAGAAAAACCAAAGCACTTTCATTAGCTTACCACTCACGGTCGCCACACACACACACACACAAACACATAGCCGCCTCCCAACTCCAAGCCGCCTCCTTTGGTACCTTTGCCAACTTAAATCCCAGCGTGTCGCAAGGTCAGCAACAGCTTCACTTGTTACCTTCAATGTTAACGCACAATTTTGTCCCTTCATAAAGACAGCATAAATTCCATGGGGTAAATAAAGTTCAGCCTAATACGCACCGAAAGTGTACTAAAAAACTACCACAGGGGAAAGCCGCAATGAAAGCTGCAACTGCAAAGCTTTTGATGAGTTTACAAATGCAAGCATTTGTATATGTATGTGTGTGTTTGAGTGAGTGGGTGAATGGGTTTGGTTGTTTGTGTGTGTGTGAGTGTCCTTGGTTTAGCCGCTGACGCAGCGCGCGCCCGCCTTATCTAAATTAACACAAATATTTTGCTAATTAATTATTTATTGCACATGAGAGCGACACAGAACTTTTTGACGCTTGACTTTGAAGTTGATGGCGTCGTCTACGCCGTTGTTGACGTTGTGTTTGTAGCTGAGGTTGAGGCTAAAGTTGGCATTGAAATATTGCCAAGTTTGCATTTTCTATTTAAAACTAATAATCTCTTTATTTATTTATAGCCAGAGCATTTGAGTAAGCGAAAACTAAAAGAGCACGCAACAAATAGAAACCACAGTGGTGTTGTGTGTGTGTGCCGTTGTGACGTTGAGATCATTCAAAGTCCACTAGGCACCTCTGTCTGTGGATTTTGCTGCCCACAAGAGAGCCTTAGCTAGCATGAGTATATCGAGCCCTATTTGCGACAATAACGTATGCGCCAAAACGCAATTTTACAGGAGAGAGTTTTTTAGGTTTCGTTAAGTTGATTTCTTCGTGTCATTTGTCGCTTACGTTATTATTCACAGGTCAATATCTCCGTAAATATATAAAATAAAAATGTAATATTTTAGGTGCAGATGCGGGTGGTGTTTATAAACATATTGGCATAAGAAAAAAAATTTCGGAAAATGGCGCATACGTTATTGTCGCAAATAGGGCTCGATATATAGTGTGTGTGTGTATGTGCAAGCTGAGAGGAATAAGGAGCGCTATAGTGAAAGCTAAGCATAAGCATGGGTGTGCGTGGGAGAGTGCCAACTATTGTCAGTGAAGGCTTAGCATGAGTATGTGCGAGTGAGATCAATTTTGTGTGCTCTCCAGCCTTGCCAATTTAACTATTTTCCCGACAGATTTAGTGAGTTGCAACTGGCAAATAAATATAAATATAAAAATATGGTAACTGTTTTTTAGATATGTTTTGTAGCATTCTGTTATTTTATTTCTACCTTCTTTCCATTCTATTTCAGAAATAAAATAAAAGTTTGCTAAAAAAAGTAGTACCATAATTTTTATTATTTCTTTAAAATTTGACTATTCAAATCTGGCTATTTTTTAACGGACTAATTTTGGCAACGCTGGTGCTCTCCCACACACTTTAAGGTCACGGGCAGCTCTCTTTAATTGCTTTCGCAAGACGGCAAGTTACAGAGCTGAAGTGGAAGTCAAATTTCGGAAAGGTAAACGTAAGTTAATCGCTCTTTTAATTGTTGTTTTATTAAACATATTATTAATGTTATTATTTTCAGCATTTTTCATACAAACCCTGAACCCATTTCGAACGCAAACAAAATCAGACGACAGTTAATTTCTAAATATATTTATTTTAAGATATAGCGTGTAATTTTCTCTCTCTCTCTACTTCATCATCTTGTTTCTGTTGGTTTATAACATTTACAATTAATAAATTATAATTATAATTTTAACAGATTTTTGCATTTTTACATAATTCGTATATTCATGTATTAAAAATATAAATCAAAAATTATATTTTGTTTGTATGGTGTACATTTAACTAAATTGGTGACTGTCGCCGTTTCTAGTCAGAAGTTGTCTTTAGCTTAAATTGTAGGTGATAAGTGTAATTGTCACACGCTTTCTATAGATCGTTCTCTCTAATGCTACGAGTATTTGTTGCTTGTTATCTGTTAGGGCTGTAATACTTTCGACTCAGCTGCACTTATCGTTTTATACTACACACAAGCTGCGTGGGATTTGAACTTACGCACTAAAGTCAGTCATGTCCAATATATGTAAGTGTATTGGTAGTCAATGTACATGTGTTAGTGCACTTTCGTTCGTTTTTGTGCCTTGTGCTTTGTGAGCTTTGAGCTAACAAAGCGTCAGTGTCCATGTGCTGTGTACGTGAGCCAAAGGCAAATGGAACAATCAGGACATGACTGATCTAAATATACAATAGATTTTCATGGATGTGCTAATTGCGGCTGTCCAAAATGATGGAGAACTCGACAAAAATTGAATGCCATTAACACACGAAAATCAAACTCTGGATTAATTCGACTTATGATTAAAGTTAACATACAAGTACTTAATAAGGCGTTACATGCTGGGCGGGGCTGCTTCAGACATAGTCAACATACTACATATATAAATAATTTCTGTGTTATTTATAGGTAATATCGTTAGATCGTAATATCGTTAATTTATACAAGACATTTAAATGAAAATAAATAAAAGGGCAGAAGAGCAGAACTTGTAACTATAACATTAAACTGAACAAACTGTAACTGTGGTGGATGTTGTTGCCACAGCAACTAGAACGGTGTATGTGCCACTTGTGGCAAGCAGCTGCTACTCCGCCTCCAGCGTTAGCCGACAGCCGTGTCCAGCCAGAAGGGATGACTGCTGCTGTGCCAGTCCTCCGCCTCCTCCGACAGCTGCTGCTGCTGCTGCTGTTGCTGTTGCTGCTGGTCATTGACGTGGTTGCATCGGCGGCGCGTGCTCCCGATATGTCTTCAGCTTTGTCTCCATCGCCTGCAAAACAACAAGAGATGTTCGTTAGGCAACAACAACAATTATAAAATATTTGAATGATAACGAAACAAAAACAAACATAGAGTCAAGTTACAAAAATTATAAATTATTTATTAACGAAAGCAATTAATAAATGCAAGCGTCAAGTATCAAATGAAAGCCAAAAGCAATTACAAATATCTTTAAACATATTTGTGTGTGTACATGTCGGTGTGTATGTGTGTGTGTGTGAATGGGTCACAGTGCCGTCGGCTCTGGCTCAGACTCGGAGTCCTGAACGCTGCGCATGCGTTCCGCAAAGCGCTTAAAAATGTTTGTGCCAAATTGCAGGCTACTCAAACTGCCGCGACGCTGTTGCATTGCAGGAGGATTGCAGTCTGTTGCAGTCCAGCTGCCGTCGCTGCTGGGCGTTGTTTGAGTGGTGGTGGTGTTAGTGGTGCTAATGGTGCTAGCGGTGCTAGTGCTGCTGCCGCCAAAGGCGCGACGAAAGAGACTAGATTCGCTGCCCGACGGCAGCGCTGGACGCTCGCAAATGCAACGAAACTTTTGACACTCAGGACATAACAAGGCCTTGTCCCACTAAAAACATATAAACCAAAAACAATTTGACACAACAACAACAACAAAATAATCAAATAGAAACATGTAAAGTACATATATAGATGGAGAGATCGATAGATAGATTGGGTCATCATCATGGCTGGGGACTTACGTTCAGTTTTCTTAACATGTCGGCCACAATGTTGAGGGCGTTGGTGCGGGAGCTGGCATTCATGGCATTGCCATTGATAAGGTTCTCGGGATCTGCAAAGGAAGCACACAACACAGCCTGGTTAGTCATTAAGTTGAGTAGACTAGGTCTAAAGTAAACAGTTAGTTAACGTGACTACAAATGATTGTTAGTTAAACATTAAACAAACACACACACATGAACACACACAACTATTGCCTACGAAAAATGTTGCAAATGTGAGAATTTCGCTTACATTTAATAATTTTGGTGATTACAAAAATACAAATAATGTGAAACAAATAATAAATGAACTTAAAATATATGTATTATAAAAACCAAAATGATTTGCAATTTATGTGTGAGAACGCAGTGTGTTGTGTTTTTTTTTCTTAATAAACTTAAAAATCTTCTAAAGTGGAGATGTGGGAATCTTTTTCTTTAGATGGCGACATGACTTCGATAGTTTAAGTACGCGCAGTAGCTTACTTTTAAGCGAATGCTGTTGATTATATTCGTTTTTAGTAGCTAAACTGCCATTTAGCGCACTGACGCTAATGCTTGCGGCTTTCGTGGCGGCGTTGTCATGTTGCAGCAATATATCGCCGTTGCCCACCATCCCATTTGGCAGCGATGCTGAGGAGTTCATCGAGGTGTTGCCAGCTGATCCTGTCGTACCATTCGCTGGCGTATAGCGTGACTTGACATTGAGCTCTTGCTTAAGATCTGCAAACGAAGCAAATAATTTTAAGATATTTACAATAAATATACAAAGAGTTGTTTCACATACCGCGTGTCTCGTCCATTAGCCGTTGCAGCTTCTCCTGCAGCATTTCCTTTTCGTCCACCTCCATCTCAAGGAGCGCATTCTTTTCATAGGCTTTGTCCAACATCTTTTCAAAGTCGACTATGCTCTCGTTGAGTATGCGGTGTGCACGCTCCAGATCATCATTTTTCTGCTCCAACTGTCGCAGATAATCCTTCATGGAGTCGCGCTCTTTTTTCACCGTCTCCAGCTGTTTATCCAGATTTGACATTTCGATGCCCTGTGTATCCAACTTGAGCTGCATAAAGAGAACATGGTTATTATGAGAATGCAGTTAAGTTAACACACACACATACCTTCAGTGAATCATTTTCTTTTTCTAGCATATTAAGCTTGGCTCTGAGATCTTTGATAATACTCTGCTTTTGCTCCAGAGTGGCATCCATTTCGGCTTCCATTTCCCTTGACTGTTCAACATATTCATCGTACTCCTGTTTCACATCTGTCCATCTGCAAGGTTTTAAAAACGGTTATAAAGGATCTCTCTCTCTCTCTCTCTTTCTCTCTCTCTGTTGCTACTCACTCTTTGTGGTATTGTTTTGAGCGCTCTTTCCAATATCTGCACTCATCCTCGACGCTGTTGAACATTGGTGGGGCCTCCATAATTATGCTTAATTTGTTGTTTATTTGTCGGTGGTCAAACTGGGTTTGAAATCGGTTCGTTCGTTCGTTGCTTATTCAAATTTTTAAAACAATCTTTTTTATCTTTCTATACTAAAATTCAAATTCGTTTCATTGGCCTGTTGCTTTTGTTTATTGTGGCACCTCACTTGCGATTTTCCTATTACAAATGCCAAAACACAGTTGCTGCAGTTAAGTCAGTGATCTGAAAATGTGAAAAATCAATTAGGAACAGGTGTTCTCGGCACTAACTATTTTTATTGCTGTTGTTGTTGTTGCTGTTGTTGTTGTTGCTAGTCGCCCTACATCACCGCACGCTGTGCCAACTAAATAAACATTTCTGCGCGTCACTGACATCGCCGCCACATTGACTCTGCGTTTCCCGTACCTAAGCCAACACTAACAACAACAACAACAACAACAACAACAACAACAACATCGTCATGCAAAGATACGACGAAGTTTCCAATACAACAACGCGCAGCAGCAGCAGCAGCACAAAAATGAAATCATCGCACATTTTCACACGCCTCTTTTGTCATAATTCAATAGGTAATTGATATTGCAACACTTGTTACCATTGTTGGCATGCATTACTTACACTTTAACAAATATTTGACTACATTTACTTTGGTTTATTTACATAAAAACCGCATAAAAATAGTTATGCCTGTAAAAATTTACCACTACTCCAAAATACACAAACCAACCTGTAGCCCTGGCGCAGTGTTGTGAAGTACCTTAAACAGCCAGCCCTGCACGAGTGCAGTCGATATTTTTTCGTTGCAGTTGATTTTTAAATGCAATATTTTTTTTTCTTAAATTATAAATATATATATTATGACAAGTCTACATTTCTACATTGTTTTATAAAGTATTAACTGTTTTCGAGTTTTACGTCTACGTATTGTTTTTTGAACGCCAAAATCTGATTTTACTAAGGGCCGTCCAGGAAATGTGATGTGTTTTTTTGCTTCGCCATCACTGCTGCTTTCATTGGATATATAAAAGTCGGTGTCCACATCTATATCTGAACTGTCGTCAATAATTCGCGATGCGTTTAAAGTCATATCACGTATTGAACTTGGATTCGCCGTAAGGGGCTCCGCGTCCTCCTCCTCTCCCACAATCCGCACTGGCAATGCGTTATAAGAGAAGCTTTGTGTTAGCTTCCGCAGGCGGGACTTTCCTTTTAGGCTGAGATTGATTAGTTGTGTCTCTGTATCACTGGAGCTACAATTTTCGTAATCATTGTCCTTTGAAGTAGTGCTTTTAGATTCGCCGGAACAGTTTAAAGCAGGTTCTTTTTTATTATTTTGAGACATTTCAATTTCTGACCGCAAAACATGTAAACACGAAAATCAGCTGGCCAAAAGCGACAACTCTGTGCGCCAGGGCTGCATAGCCAGTTGCAGGGTAGAAATATGCAGTCTGATCAATGTGACCAGAGCGAACTAGACAGTGTGCCCAACTGAGTCAAATGTACGTCGACGGCAGCAGCAGTGCAATTTCAACAAAATAAGGTAAAATATAGCACACAAAAGACATACAAACATAAAACAATTAGCAGAGTTGTGTACGGAAACTTTACAAGTGCTAAAAATGGAATTTGTATGCTGACCTAATAAAGGCGTTGAAGCCGAAACGGCCATAAAATTGATTATTGCGGCGCATGCCGAAAAGGGAGGATTCAACAGCAAACGAGTGTAAAAGAGAAGAAAAAAACAATGTAGGGAAAAAAAACAAGACATTGCATCAAACAAAGAACAAAACGTTAACTACAATTGAGTTGCTATAATTATGCAGAATAAGCATACTGATAAACCGTGTGCTTTTTGCTTTTCGTTTCTTTGCAGTTGAAACAGTTGCAGAAAGAAAACTAGCAGCAGCAACAACAACAACAACAAGGCTAATTGCAATTTGGGTGCATTACTAACGGGAGTTGCTTTGTGCAAAAGAGAAAAAGCAACAGCAGCAACAGCAACAACAACAACATGGCCGATCCCGAGAGGCAAAGCTTGATCGCCGCGGACGCACCGACCTCCTACGCATCCTTTCCAGATGATGGCGCCGAAAATCCAGGCAGCAGCGCTGTGGCCACCAACGAAGATGGTATGTATGATAATTGTAACAAGTCCGTTCAACTCGACGCAATAAGCGTAAAGCCAATCGGTTTTCCCTCCCCCCACGCCCTCCCGCATGTGCGTGTCACCGGACTTTGGGATCTATGCGGGTCCAATTGTCTTCGGTTGTTGCTATTGTTATTGCTATTGTTATTGTTATTGTTGTCGTCTCGCATATTGGAAACCCAACAAGTGTGCGCTCCAGTTTGCAGCCACTGTGATTTAAAGTCGCCAAGGCCTAGTCTTGCATTTCATGCCTAGATTTTCACACTTCCCCTAACTGAGTCATAATACCGTGGGTGCGGGAGTGGGTGGAGTGGAGTGAACGACACAGCTCCCCTCCCCTCCCCTCCACTCGCGCGTATGCGCGGCATTCGCAGAAAGTTCGTAACTTGATGCCGAATCACAGTCAAATTCGCAATGGCAATCTTTTTACTATTAAATACGCAATTCCAACTATGTTGTGAAGCTTGTCACACACATACATACAAACATCAATTATTTATCTAGCTGGAATTCTGATTGGAATCGTGGGCAATTATATTTTATTATTTATTTATTTTGAATTCTGCACATTGCAATCGATTATTTATCTTTATCAGAGTCAAATTTATTGCTTAGAAATACATATCAGTTGTGTTTAAAACAAAACTTGTAAGGAATGCGATTAGAAATGTTTATCTCTGATTAAAACAAAGCAAACCCATATTTAATTGATAGCTATTTTTGTACTTTTGGAAACCTATAATTACAAAATATTAGTTGCAAATCTCTAACGATTCTAAATAAATAAATAAAATATAAAAAAAATAGATAAAAATAAAATATATTTAAATCGATTTGTGAAATAAAATTTGGTTGAAATTTTTTGGTACTATTCACTTTGTGGGTTAATAAGGCCGATGTGGTTCATTTTTATAATAAATTACATTTTATTTATAAAAATTGTCCTCCTACGCGTTTCGGCGACATTTTTCGCCTTCCTCAGGGAGTCTGGATTAAATAAAATTATTTATACGTGTTTACATTACACGAAACAATTATTCAAAGAAACACTTAAAATACATACATTTCAAACTTAGTGGTTAACATTTATTCTGTGTGGTGTTGTCCAATCCTATCCTATTATTGCACTGTCCTTTCTGGTTCATCGTCAATTGTTTATTTAATTTAGTTTTAATTTTAGTTTTGTCACCTTCAATTCGATTTTGTTTATTGTATAAAATATACCAATAAATATTTTTAGTTATATTTAAAAGATGCTGACGTTTATGACTTCGAAACATATCCGTAGAATGAAAACTGAATTCTTCTATCTTTATTTATTAAAGCTGTTTGAAATGTAAGTTTCAGCTGTGCTTAAAGAGTATGCAAACTTCGGCAACTTCTTCAGTCTTTGACACTCTTATTGTTTTGTTTATGCTTTCATATTATCACCGCAGAGTTGCGCCGTCAGCAGCGGTAGCGACGTCGTCGTCGTCGTCGACGTTGTCGTTTTCGCTGTTCAGCTGTTTAATCAGCGACGGCAGCAGCAGCAGCAACAGCGATGCGATGCGATGGTTGGCAGCACTCGAAAGGCGTCGCATGATGACTCATCCGAATGCTTTCCATTATCGCCGGGCTGACAACAGTGCGAGGCTTCCCCTTGCGCCGCTCTGCACTATCGAAGGGTCTTTGTTGTTGTCAAGAACCTGATCATTGCATACACCCTTGCATACCATAAGCGGGTCCAAGGCTGTGAGATATTTATAGCTATCGTTTAAGTCATGTTCTTGCTCTCTAGATTTGGCTTACACAAAGCTCGAACTTGTTTGCAACCGCAACAAGGCAACTAAATGTGGCACAAATGCCGGTTTTAGTTTATTTAGTTTTTGACCCACTTGCTTTTATCATCTGTATGTTGTCCCGCCCACATGGTATCATCTCTCTCTCTCTCCTACGGCGACTTTCATGAGGTTCGGTTTCTGTCGCAGCTTCTTCTCTAGTGCAACAACAGTTGCAACTGCAGCAAGATGTATTTATTTTACACGAAAGGTATGACAGTCTGTAAAGTTGATTAAATTTATCAGGCCACAGATTGTTGAGAGATTAAATAAAACTCAGAATTGATTGAGAGTTTAATCACATTTAGAATTTATTTAAATAAATTGAATTAATTTTATAATTAAACAACTGGGCATAATTATTTAATGCATATACTTTTAAAATAATAAATAAATTAGTTGAAATTTGAAATAAATTATATGTTGCTTTGATTTGTGACCC
This sequence comes from Drosophila recens, assembly GCA_037043495.1. Classification (NCBI taxonomy): domain Eukaryota; kingdom Metazoa; phylum Arthropoda; class Insecta; order Diptera; family Drosophilidae; genus Drosophila; species Drosophila recens. The sequence continues at coordinate 122,042 of JBAMBJ010000672.1, forward strand.
AGACTTTTCAGCAACACACCCGATTAATCTAATTCTTGTTTTCTTGATTATTTGCAGGCAGCACCGCACAATCGGTGCCATTTATTGGACCCGATGAGCTGCCACCGCCCTATCAGAGCAGCGGCACCGGCGGCGTGCCAATGGTCACCTGTCGCGTGTGCCAGAACATGATTGACATAACTACCAAGCGGGAGCAACATGTGGTCAAGTGTACCCACTGCAACGAGGCAACTGTGAGTAGTCCCTAAATCACTGAATATTTATAGAATAATGATTGGAATTTTATGTTATTGTAGCCCATACGGAATGCACCACCCGGCAAGAAGTACGTGCGCTGTCCTTGCAATTGTCTCTTAATCTGCAAGAGCTCCTCGCAGCGCATCGCTTGTCCACGACCCAATTGCAAGCGCATCATCAATCTGGCTCCCAGTCCAGTGACACCTCCTGTGCCCACCATGCCGGGCATGTGTCGCGTCACTTGTGGCCACTGCTCGGACACATTTTTGGTAAATGTCAATGAAATATTAGTTAAAATTAATAATTGTAAACATATTAATGCTTTCTGTTATTTAGTTTAACACCTACCACAACGCCCTGGCTCGCTGTCCACACTGCAGGAGAGTGTCCTCGGTGGGCGCTCGATTCGCCAACAGTCGCGGCATTCTGTTTGGAATTTTCGCATTGCTCCTTATTCTTGGCAGCATTGGCCTGACCGTGGGCACCATCTCATACGCATATGTACGTATCAATTGAATCCAAATATCACAACTGTATTAAACATATATTTATATCATTAACAGGATCACGGCGGCATGTATATTCTTTATATTGCACTCTTTGGCATTGCGACTGCCATGTTGGCGCGTTCCGTTTATTATTTCCGGCTTAAAGTGAGCGCCATCGATGGGCCCATGTAAGATTCGCGGTGTGTCGATTAATACGCAAAGGCATTGTTTTATTTTTATAAATATATATATATATTTATATGCATATAATATATATATATCATTCCTTTTGATATTAAACGAAACCCGTAAATCGTATAACAAACAAAACAGCAAACAGAACACAAAATTGCAACAATTTCAAGCAATTCTCACCTCATTCTCATCTGCAGAGCCCTCAGCTCCTTTTCAATTATATATTAAAGTTAACCGTTAAAAATGTAGTTTTGTCGCGCATTCAAAAACGAGTTATTCGTAAACAAAACTTAGCTAAATCGCCGCCCCATTTAAAAGCATATTTAAGACTTTAAGCCAAGCGCATAAAAACCTTATAACAAGCAAATTCATTCATAGTTCTCTAAGAAGCAAATGCAAAATAACATACAAAATTAGTATAAAGTAATGATAGCAGATGCTTATAAGGGCAAACATTAAAAGTGCTAAAATGGAAACTAACAACTGTAGTCAGTTCTTAGACCAAGTGACCGACAGACAGACAGACAGAATAACAGACCACATTTATAGCATATATATAATATATAAAGCAAATTTTTTATAAATAAATAAGCGCTATTTTTCATATACTTCTCGTTTTTTTTATACATTCGTTTGTGTTCTTGATATGTAAAAATCTGTTTTCTGTTTGTGTTTGTCCCTCATTATTTTCGGTATTTATTGCGCATAGATTTGATTGTTTTTTTTAAACTTTGCCTTTTTCAACATAATTGTACTAAGAATTTAATAATGCACGTTTCTCAATTAACGAACAACCGAAAGATGTGGAAAGTTTTTTAATTGGGGCGTTAGGTATAATCGAAAGCGAAATCTAATAGTGCTAATGAAGGTATAACATAATTGCATATATATACATACACATATAACAAACATACGATTAACTAAATATTGAACAGCAAAAGTAACGCTCGCTCATGCAACAACAATTTAGACAGCAACAAAAAAATACAACAAAATAAAGGCGGTCAAAAACATCGTATAAATTATATGGAAAAAAAGGAAAGGTTTACTTTTGAAATATATATATATATATATACAACAAACATTTATATTTAGTTATATATTTAGCATATATACACATACACTGTAAATAAAATGAAATAATAAAAACTTAAACTAAAGTATTTTTGACTGTTTGTAAAGGGAAATAAAGCTGGGAAAATAATTATTTATTGAAACTTCCCTCTGGGTTGAGGGAAATATGGTGCTTGAGAGAATTTCCCCGTTGTTAAAGGGAATTTATACTGCCAAAATGGCCGCATTGTTAGAGCGAAATGGCAATACGAACGGCACAAAGTGACAGCACTGACTGTCAAATGGAATTCTCTTTTTTCACATTCATCATTCGAGGCACAACCAGGTCGCAGAATGTCGTTAACTCCTTTTCCCATTGGCACCCAGTTGCATGTGGAGACGTGCTTTGGCGATGAACTCACGGGCGAGGTTCTTACCTACGAGCACAGCGTCAAGATGCTAATATTGAGATGCCGCAGCAAAGATGCCAATGGCAAAATTTCCAACAATCAGTGCATTGTGAATTTGAACTACTGCAAGGACTTGAACATCATACAGGAGGCGAAAGCAGCAGCAACAACAACGCTGGATAAGGTCAATGAGTCGCCAGCACGTCTCAATTTATCACGCGTAGGTTTGCAACAATTTCATAAATATTTGCTCATTTATTATTATATTTGTATTCGTCAGCTGGATCAGCGCTTGCAGCAGTCTGTGGTGCAGCGCGAGAGCTTGTTGCGCAGCAGCAATGCGCATGCCACGCCCCGTGGCAGGCAGCTCTTTCAGATGCTCGCCAAGCATTTTGGGCACAGTGAACTCTCCTGGCAGAAGGACAAGATCGTGGTGCTGCAGCATTTAACCATCAAGCCGCCGTACCGCATTTGCGATATAACAAGCTCGCAGAAAAGTCCCAAATTGCTGAACTACGTGCAGCGGCTGTTGGAAAAGTTCAATGAAAATGCCGCAACTGGCGACAAAGAGCAATGACTTATATTGTAGATACAGGCGTGTGCAGAATAATAGGAACAGCTGAACTTTATATGTAGTTATATCTTAATATGTTCATATTTTCAAGTTACTTATTACAGTTCTTCAGCATTTTCTGCTTAACATTTCTCCAATGCAGATGTTCTTATTATTTTGCACATGTCTGTACATCAAGCACACACACACACACTCACGCATTTACACCCACACACTGAACACGCTTCGAAACTGTTGCCTGGCGCTTTGTTTGTCAACAAAAACATTACGAAATACAGAGACAGACACACATTGCTTTTGATTATTTATCAGATAAATTGTTGTACATATATAGTATATACTTTAGCTATTGTGCGAGCATTTAGCTATAGTTCCAGGCAATGGCTGACGATGAGGATAAACCAAAGAGGCATACGCTCGACACGCTCTTCCACATTTATTGCAATCACAAGGTCAACATTGTCTATGCATTTCTATTTAGATAAATAAGTATATATTACAGGTAATACCCACGGAACTGGATAATGAGGAGTTCCATAGTATTCTGCTCTCTCAGCTCGATAGTTGGCTGGAACAGGCCAAATTGATGCCGAATCCCATAACGCGAGTGCAAACTGGACTTATCTATATGCGATATAAGTAAGCACACAATCATCATCATCATCATAATTCCATTTGATCTTATGACACATCTTGTGATTCAGAAAGTGGCGACTGGAATATGAAGATTTTCTCGAGGTGCTGCAACAACTTTGCAGCGATGCCGATCTCAACTATGAGGAATTCAAGGAAACTTTGGTCGCAGCCGGTCCACCCACTGGAGGCACCGATATCGTAGTGGTCAAATAATTGCATTTGTACTTGTACTCACAACACAATATTCCATTTAATTAGCATCGATTTAATAATACAATTAAGTTGAAAAAGTTTATAACAATTATAGCATAGGTGCAAAAACATTTAGAGCCGGTTCTATGATGACTAATGAGTATTCTTAAGTAGAGCTATTTATTTAAACATTAAAGTCTCTACTGCAAACCATAGAAACCGCTCTGCACATGATTCCTTGCGTTTTTCCCATTAATTTTTGAGTTATTCGATATTTAACAAATATATAAAAATTGCCGATAAATGTATTTTGATAGTGTACATCTGGAAACACTTAATATTTGCTTTATATATAGTTGTGGTTTTCTATTAGTTTATTTCTTTATTTAATTAATAATGCACATTTCATTTTGTACTGGCTGCTTTTTGGCTATGGTCAAAAGCATAGAATGTCTGTATTTGTGGGCTATGAATATGGGCCCAAAGCAACTTGGCCATTAGTCATTTTGGACAGACACAGTATAGACACGCTATATATACTATATATACAGTTGTGTATACAGCCGGCAAAGTTCTGTTGCTTTTCTGGCTATTATTTCTCTCATTTTTTGTTTGTTTGCCTCACATCGTAGTTTATCGTCAAGGTTAATTTAATTTATGTACACATGAATTTGTATTTCCGCCTTAGCTGTGTGTATACTGTAGTTAGTTGATAAGAGAGACTGCTGTGGCGACATCATCATCGATATCAATGCATCATAAGTAAACGTGGCACTTAGAATAAGATTAGTGTAATTTTGATCATCTTTAGTGGAAACTTCGTTCCATTCTGCCTAAGAGTAAATGGTGCGTTCCAGCCAATCGTCCAGGTTGAAGAATGCCGTGTCGGAATTGTCCGTGTCCCGTTCGCGGAACATCTCGATGAAGGTCTTCACCTTGATGGCGCACATGAGGAAGTCGTCGAAGGGCACCTTGCCCTCCCGGGAGCCATAGCGATGTGCCAACGCATTGAGCAGGCGATTGTTCAGATGGTAACCCGCCGAGTTCAAAGCACCGCGCAGATGGAAGCCATCGATGCTGCCGGAGCGACGGGTGTCGTACAGCTTGAAGACCGCCCGCCACTTGGCAATGTCCGTGAGCAGAGCTTCGAACTCATCGAAGCCAAGGCGTCCGGAGCGATCCTTGTCGAGCATGGCGACCATGGAGCGCACGGCATCCTTGGAGAAGCCTTCGTTGCCCACCATAACATCCTTCATCGAGTGATCCAGTATGCGCTTGAGCTCCTGCCAATCCACCTCCTCATCATCGCCAGCGACGCTGTCGAAGAGTCGCTTCAGGGCAATGCGCTGAGGATCGTCCTCCTCCTTGGGCGTGGGTGGCGGCAGAGCGGGCGCAATGCGATCGTCTGTCTCGCCGAAGCCGACCTCGTCGTCGTTCTCCTCCATGTTGTTCATGGTCTCGGAGAAGACGCGTATGATGAACTCGCCCTCCTCGTTGGGATCGAAGGTCGAGGGAATAATCAAATAGTGACCAGGCGGCAGCTTGAACCGAGCACAGACCTCGCGGGTGTTGATGAAATGCGGAGATCGGGCAACCGAGGCGCGATACTTGAAGAAATTGAGACCCTGCGGCTTCACCTCCATGTCGCGATCCGTCAGATGGTAAATGGCGAATCCAATGGTCAGGCAATCGATGCCCACGTTGCGTTTGCTGCGACGATTCTTCTGCATGAGGGCCACAATCACCGTGCACTTGCCGTCGTCGTCCTCCTCGTCGGGATCCTCCAGCGAAATGATGTACTGCGGATTGTGCCAGAAGGTTTCCAGGAAATTACGACATCCGCCGGCTGTCACTCCCGACGTCCATTCACCCTCGAACATGGACATCTCCCACTTGCGACGCGAGTTGTGCTCCTGCTCCTCGGTCAACGAATCCGGCGACAAATTGCAAATCTCCACACGATCGAATTGATTGAGGAAGTCCTGGAATGACATCCAGAACTCACCGTCGCGATCGAAGTTCAAGCCAATCTCCTCCTTCTGATGCTCCGGTATGAAGCGCCACTCGGGCGAGCTGTCGCTCCAGGGTCCACTCCACTCGGCGTCGTTGCCCCAGGGGTTCCTCATGCGTATCATGGGCAGCTTGCCCTGCCGGTTGGGCGTCGAGATGTCCAGCAGACAGACCTTGGTAATGGAGTAGGCGTGTCCACGAATCAATCCCTCGCGCGTCTCAGCTTCCAGCACATGCGGATCCGGCTCCAGGGAGCAACCCATCATGGAACCACGCTCCGCTGCCTTGGTCATGATGCTGAAGAGATTCGGCGGCGCATCCTTGATGTCGTACCACTCGGTGACGCCGCCAGTGAAGTCCTCCATGGCCTCGCACGTGGTGCCACCTGCGAAAAGTGGAAATAAAGAATTTTACAAGTGATTACAATTGATCTTCCTTGAATCCTTACCCTTCAAAGCCTCGTAGGAGCCGTGCAGCTTGGCGTACGCCTTCTCCAGCAGTGCGCTCCAAAATTCGTTCTTCTCCGTGGAGTGCATGTAGATCAGCTCGCCGTTGTAGGTGGGCAGGCGGTCATCGATGACGACCTCAACCCACTTGCCGTATTGCCAGAACTTGAAGTGGAAGATGCCCGCATAGTTCTCCTGGAAGTCCTGATCCGGCGGTATCACGCGGAAGAACAGCTTCGCGTCCTGCGTCAGATTCGCCGCGGCGGCCAGCAACCAACAGTCGCCCAGTTCTCCCTGCTGCACATCGAACCGGGAATAGCCCTCGACAAAGAACTGAGGATCATCCACAATGTCGCCTGGACGGAGCCATTCGATGTAACGATCTGGACGCCGGGAGAACATCAACGAGGCATCGTTGGCCGGAAAATCGGGATCCTCGAACAAGGTGCCATTGCCCACACAGGATTCGCGTAGCGTGGAGAAGTCCTCGCCCTGGATGCTCTTCTGGCGCGTGCTCGTCGCCTTGCGTCCCATCCAGAACATGTTCTGGTTCTCTGGCACTTTGACGCTCGTGAACTGCAGCTCCGTAATGCCCACGGAGGGCTCTTCCTCCTGGGTGGGCGCACTGGCCGGTGGTGCGGATGGTGCCATTGGTGGCACCGATGGATAACCTTGCGGCGCTGGACTGCTTGGCAGTGGCGCATAGGGCATGGGCATGCCCGGCATGCCCATTCCTCCTCCTCCGCCTGTGGGATACGGCAACGATGGATATCCTGCACTGGGATAGGGCGTGGCACTCGGATAGGGCGTGGCACTGGGATAGGGCGTAGCACTTGGATATGGAGTGGCACTGGGATATGGATTGGCACCTGGATAGGGCATAGCACTGGGATACGGTGAAGCATTCGGTATGGGCGCCAATGGCGTCGATGGATACGGCAACGGAGCAGATGGCAAGCTCGGGTACAAGCCCGAGCTCGGATACGGCGCTGCCGACGACGGTGGCATGCCCATGCCAGCACCCTGATACGCCGCACTCTGCGCCTGCACCGTCTGCTTTACCACGTACGGCATGCCGCCCACGGACTCCGATGAAGGGTAGGGCAACGAGGGATACAAGCCCGATTTCGGTTTGTCGCTGACTTCATTCTTGCTGTAGCCCAGGGCTGCCAAGTTGACGAGCCCAATGCCACTGGCATGATAATTCTTTGGATAATTATCAATGCCGTACATTCTGTTCTTTTTCTTCTAACTTTTGCTGGTATTTCCTTAATAAACTAAAAATTTTATTACTTTATTTTGTGTTTATCGATGGTATGTAGCACTTGAAATTATAAACAATTACAACGAGAAACGCAGCCTCACGCAGTTGCCTGAAAACTGCTGACTCGACTGGGGAAAAATACGTTTTAAATGGGAGAAATATCCAAATTTAACTTTTCTTGGCAGATGATTCACATCTTTAACACTTGTGTGTGTCTGGATATTTCATCATGTAAATTAGAAACAATTATAAGTCGGAGCATTTAACACAGAAACTTATTTATGTATCAATTCAAATAATTATAATATTGTATTTAATAAGTAATTATAAAATTTAACAGCAATTAAACAACATTTATCTTAATTTATTATTTTTATCATGGGATCAAAACAGCTACAGACGCCAGAACAGTGTTAAATGTTGTTTAAGGGCTACATTGCGTATTACAGAGTTGCCAAGGCGCAAAATTAGAATTAAATTCTGTTGACGCGCAATTTAAATGAAATTAACTACTACTTAATTTATGCAAGAAGGTTTTAATTATTGAAATCATTTAAATTATAAATTTGATAGAAATAAATGTGATAATTTCAATTACTGTTGTTTTCTCGTTAATTATTTAAATTAATTAATTTTAATAAAATATTATCCAAGGCTGCCACTCGTTTAATCTTTTTTTTAAGAACCAAGGCTGCCACACGTTAGAAAACTGTCCGTGACTTGAAGAAGAAGAGTCAAAGTGAAAAAATAAACAATGCGGTGATCCGAGATAAAAATATACAAAAAAGTTAAAAAGAGTGCTTTATTAACGACAAATCGCGATGGAAACGCAAGCCGATGTGCCCGAGGCACCGTTACGTCCATTTAAATTATAAGTATTTCCGCTGCATTGCAATAAAGTAGCCAATTAATGTTTTCTCCTCCTCGACGACAGCACGGCGCATCAGGTTGTGAGTCTCACCGGCATCAGTTTTGAGCGTCGCAGCATAATTGTAAGAATTGCCGCAAATAATGTGCACAATATGGTGTTTATATGATCAATGATTCACAGGGCATGGTGGAGCTGACCATAGTGCCGAACAATGAGAGCTTACGTTTAATCCGCCTCAATGCCAAGCAGCTGCGAATTTACAGTGTCGTCCTCAATGACGTTTGTCAAGCGGAGTTTGTTTACTTTGATCCCTTCCAGGACATTTGTCACAAGGAGCCAAAAAGGTGAGTTTCGCATTCGTCACACAACTGTAAATCACACTTGATATTTTGTAGTCGCTCCTTGGAAGTCTTCTCGAGAAATCATTTGAGCGCAGCGCAAACAGTCGATCCGGATGTGAACAATGGAGAATTGATTATACAGGTGCCGCCGGAGGGTTATTCCCTCATACAGGAGGGTCGAGGTCTGCGTGTTCGAATTGAATTCTCTGCGGAAAATCCCAAAGGTGGCATGCATTTTGTTATACCACCGACATCCTCGGATGATGACACGGCACAGCTGAACTGTGCACACATGTACACGAACTGCTATGAGAACTCGACCCGTCTTTGGTTTCCCTGCGTCGACAGCTTCGCTGATCCCTGCACATGGCGGCTGGAATTTACGGTGGACAAAAATCTGACGGCTGTTTCCTGCGGTGAACTGGTCGAGGTCATTATGACTCCAGATCTGAGGAAGAAAACCTTTCACTACACGGTTTCGACGCCCGTGTGCGCACCCAACATTGCTCTGGCCGTGGGACCCTTTGAAATCTACGTGGACCCGCATATGCATGAGGTGACGCACTTCTGTCTGCCTGGCATGTTGCCTCTGTTGAAGAATACGGTTCGATATTTGCATGAGGCCTTTGAGTTCTTCGAGGAGACGCTCTCCACCCGGTATCCCTTCTCCTGCTACAAACAGGTGTTTGTAGACGAACTGGACACGGACATCAGTGCCTATGCCACCATGACGGTTGCTTCCGTCAATCTGCTGCACTCCATTGCCATTATTGACCAGACCTACGTCTCGAGAACTTTTATGTCCCGCGCTGTGGCCGAACAGTTCTTTGGCTGCTTCATCACCTCGCATCACTGGTCGGACACTTGGCTGGCAAAGGGAATAGCCGAGTACTTGTGTGGTCTGTATTCCCGCAAGTGTTTTGGCAACAACGAATATCGCGAATGGGTGCAATCCGAGCTGGCGCGTGTGGTCAAGTACGAGGAGCAGTATGGTGGCATCATACTCGACTGTAGCCAACCGCCGGCACCGCTTCCCGTGTCCAGCACGAATCCAGCGGCAGCTGCCAGCAAGCAACAGGAGATTGTCCACTACTTTCCCATCAAGAGTCTGCACACGGTGTCGCCCAAGTATGTGGAGGCAATGCGTCGCAAGGCTCATCTCGTAATTCGCATGCTGGAGCATCGCATTGGCCAGGAGCTGCTCATCCAGGTGTTCAACAAGCAACTGGCCTTGGCCACAAATGCAGCAGCCACTAAAATTGGCGCCGGCCTCTGGTCACAGCTGCTCATATCCACGAATATCTTCATAAAGGCAATCTTTACGGTCACGGGCAAGGATATGTCCGTGTTTATGGATCAATGGGTGCGCACTGGAGGCCACGCCAAGTTCTCCCTTACCTCTGTGTTCAATCGCAAGCGAAATACCATCGAACTGGAGATTCGCCAGGACTTTGTCAATCAGCGGGGCGTGAGGAAGTATAATGGACCGTTGCTGGTGCAGTTGCAGGAGCTGGATGGCACCTTCAAGCACACGCTGCAGATTGAGAACACGCTGGTCAAGGCGGACATCACTTGCCATTCGAAGAGCAGGCGTAACAAGAAGAAAAAGATTCCACTGTGCACTGGAGAGGAGGTCGACATGGATCTATCTGCCATGGAGTAAGTTAAAGCTAGGTTTTAAATTCTTTCCGAGCTCAATTTCTTTATCCGCCCACAGCGACTCACCTGTGTTGTGGATACGCCTGGATCCGGAGATGATACTGCTGCGGGATCTGATCATTGAGCAACCGGACTTCCAGTGGCAATATCAGCTCCGACACGAGCGAGATGTGACTGCCCAATTCCAGGCGATACAGGCGCTCCAGAAGTATCCCACGAATGCCACGAGATTGGCATTGACCGACACCATCGAGAGCGATTCATGCTTCTACAAGGTGCGCTGCCAGGCGGCGCATAGCCTCACCAAGGTGGCCAATCAAATGGTGGCCTCGTGGAGCGGTCCACCTGCCATGCTCAACATCTTTCGCAAATTCTTTGGCTCCTTCAGTGCACCGCACATCATCAAGCTGAACAACTTTTCCAACTTTCAATTGTACTTCCTGCAAAAAGCCATTCCAGTGGCCATGGCGGGTGAGTAGATCACAAATCTTACAGAGCAACTGTTTCATCTGTTGGTTAATTGCTTTCTTTAAAGGCTTGCGCACATCTCATGGCATTTGCCCGCCGGAAGTGATGCGTTTCCTGTTCGATCTCTTCAAGTACAACGAGAACTCGCGCAATCATTATACGGATGCGTATTATAGAGCGGCTCTGGTGGAGGCACTTGGAGAGACACTCACGCCTGTGGTATCTGTGGCAATGCATGGCACCCAGATCACAACGGACAGCCTCTCCACGGATGCCAAGTAGGATTGCCATCAATTCCCTGACGAGCTCATTCTGATTTAATCTTTCCTTTGACAGACTTGTGCTGGATGAAGTGACGCGACTGCTGAACATGGAGAAGCATCTGCCCTCCTACAAGTACATGGTGTCCGTCTCCTGCCTCAAGGTCATCCGCAAGCTGCAAAAGTTTGGACATCTGCCCTCGTTGCCGCACATTTATCGCAGCTACGCGGAGTATGGCATCTTTCTGGATTTGCGCATTGCCGCCATGGAATGTCTGGTGGATTTTGTGAAAGTGGATGGACGTAGCGAGGATCTGGAGCATCTGATTACGCTGCTGGAAACCGATCCAGATCCTGCAGCTAGACATGCTCTCGCTCAGCTGCTCATCGACAATCCTCCCTTTACGCGGGAGTCGAGAAGCCGCCTGGACAGACCGAATCTTGTGGAGCGCTTCTGGCTGAGCATTAACACCTTGGCCTGCGACACAAAGCTCCGTTGCGACATTGTGGATCTGTACTATGCTCTGTACGGCAGCAAGAGACCAAACTGCATGCAGGCGAACGAGAATCAGAGCTTCTACAAGGATTTCATGAAGGAGAACAGCAATTCGAGCAACACATTCAAGAAGAGCGAGACCAAGGCACCGGAGAGAACAGAGAACGAGCCGCTGGAGAGGCACAAGCCAGCGATGGTTACCATCAAGAGAACAGCGACCGAAGCCTTCGAAGTTGGCGATGAAATCATCAAGCTGGAGCGGAGCGAGGAGATCACAGTGGTGGATGAGCCCATCGATGTGCAAGCGTACGACAGTGAGACCAGGATTAACATAATGAATGCTGATGACGCTGCTGGTGATTCCCAGCACACGTCGAAGCGGATGAAAGCTGAAATCTATGGAGAAGACGACAATTCGATGATGGTGCTCGATGTGGGCGAATCGACGCGCTACGAGAGCAGCTACGACGAGGCCAAATTCAAGACGGACGGCAGTGTCAAGAAAAAGAAGAAGAAGGACAAGAAGAAGCATAAGCATAAACACAAGCACAAACACAACAAGGACAAAGACAAAGACCGAGAACGCAAGGATAAAGATCGCAGGGATCCGCACATCTCACGTCTGCAGGCAAGGGAGGCGGCCACGCCCGAAACTCTCAGCTCGGCGGACAGCAGCAACAGCAACAGCAATACCGCTCTTGGCTTAAACTAAGCGAGGGTCAATTCAACAGTTAGCAGATTAAGTACAGAAAAATACTATTTTAAAACACGTAAATGTCAAAAGTTAATAAACTAATTAAGTTGAAAATTGTGGAAACACCGTGTAAATGAAATCTTGGGGAATTCTTAAAGCCCAATTTACACGATCGGTTTCCGACCGACACTTTTTGACCGATGGAAAATGTTGCCATTCAACAAGCACCAAAAAATGTCATTCTTACGTACAATGTTTGCTTCGATGACAAACCGACGCTCTAAAATTTTGCGTGCTTACACGAGACCGACGATTTATTAACGTAAAGTGTCGGTCGGAAACCGATCGTGTAAATTGGGCTTAAGAAATAATTATGTTAACACATTTTCAGCATTACTTAGGTAAGTGTAAAAGGCAGCACAAACGAAAATCTTGGCTATTAACCGCTATTGTAAGTTCTCATATTTAAAAAATAAATTTGGAAAGATCCTTTAAAATCCGTTTGAATGATGAAAAACTTTCCTTAACCCATTGAGAATTTTGTAAACGTTTACTTTTAAAACTTTTTTCATCGATTTTTTAGAAAAAATGTTTTGATGCAGAAAAATTCTTCAAACAATTCTAAGAGTTACTGAAATTTTTTCCCTAAAATTTCTTATGATTTTTTGAAAAAGATATAATTATCTCTTAAATAATAGATATGAACTTTGCAAAAGTGAAAAAGAGAAAGTACTTTAATACTTACCGGTTCAGCTAAGAGTTTTCTAAACAAAAACTCTGATTTTAAAGAGTGTTTTCATAATTTTCTTAAGCAAATAAATGCCAATAGAAAAATTGGCCAGAAAATAACAGAGCGAAAAAAAATGAAAAATATAAAAATAAAATTGTTTTTAAAATAATGTCAAACTAAAGTATTCAGCTGTACGTTGAAAAATCGCAACATAGTTTAAACTTTAAAGAAAAGTCCTTTTTTTATAGTGAAAATGTAACAGCTGAAATTGTTTGCCATTTCAAGTACCATTTTCATGCCTCCAATTCCTGCTGGGAGATCAAAGTGCATTGTAGTGTTTATAGTTTATTAGTTTATAATTTAACGTTAGACAAGTGCTGAACATACAGAAACATTTTTACAATACTTATAACTAGGCAAAGGGCGAGTGAGATTAACTAAAGGATTGCAGCTCATTGAGCCTTCGTGGGCTCCGGATTTGTTGCCTTCGTCTCGCTGCCAGCGACAGCTGTGTCCTGTTCGTCGCGCGGTCGGCGCTGCAAGTAGGTGATGCTGCCACCGCCGATGCCGGTGGCCGTTTGCTGCGCCTCCGCGGCCGTGGGCGTGGAGATGATCTTCACCGACGGCTCCGAGGGCGAGGCGAGTGAACGTTGATGCGGATGGGAGTGTTGATGCTGATGTTGAAGCTGATGTTGATGTTGATGCTGTTGCTGATGAGCTGCCAGCTGGCGGGAGGCGAGGCGCATGATGTGGGCATAGTCTACGGGCGGATGGTTGCGATATTCGGGATGATCCTTGATGTACTGCTCATAGGGCACGGGCACGGGAACGGGCACCGCCTTGACGGGATAACCGGCCTCGACGAGCGCCTGGAACTCGGCCTGGGTGAGGGGCTTGCCATTCGGAGGCGGCAGATTCAGCTGTTTCACCTCGTCCAAGGTGCGCAGCTTGTGCAGCGCTGCCGCAGTGGGCGTAACACGCGAGGGCGTGGCAATGCCAGTTCCCTGGGAGACATAGATGCTGGACTGCGAGGGCGCCGGCTGAGCGGGATAATCGATGGGCAGCGCTGTGGGTGACACCTGGCGATGGGGCGACGCATGCTTGAGGGGATCCGGTGGACTGGGATAGAAGTGGGCAGCAGTTGGAGCCAGAGCCGGAGCCTGGGTGCGCTCCGAGTAGTCGGCATAGAGCAGAGCCTTCTCGTAGGATTTGGTTGGACTGGGCGTGGGCAGCTTGTAGTGCTTGGTGCGATAATGCTTGGGCTTGGGAGCTGCTGTGGGCGCCGTCTCCTGGTAATAGTACTGCGAGGGCTGTGGCTGAGCAGGTGCACCCGTTGGATAAACAACGGGTCCTAGTCGCTTCCCCTCGTGCTGCTGCTGCTGGCCGGGATAAATGGGCGTCGGCTGCTGGAAGCTGCTGAACTTGAAGAGCGACGGCACAAACGGTTGATTGTTCGCATCCAGCAGGGAATTGGGCGTGCTGGCCAAATAGGCCTTCGGCTGGCGCAACGCTGGATGGGATGTGGGCGCGGCTGGATGCTGTGGGGGCGGAGGCGGTGGTAGGCGTGTCACATGCTGCTGATGATTCACCAGAGTCGGCTCATTGCTGCTGTCCACATAAGCTAGCTGAGTCTGGCCAGGACCTGGTTTATTGGCCGCCAGCAGCTTCTCGATCTCGCTCTCCAGCGAGGATTTGGCCAGCGGATGATTGGGCAGCGTCTTGTAGCTAATCTGTGGCTGATAGTACGCGATTTGAGGTGGCAAACCAATCAGTTGCTGCGGTTGCTGATGACGCTGATGATGCTGCTGCAGGGAGGGCGGCGGAGGGGCATCATCCTCCTCCTCCTGCTGTTGCTGCTGCTGCTGCGGCTGTGGCAGATACTTGGGTCCGCCGCGGGAGTAGGTCGGCTGCACCAGCTGCTGCTCGGCGACATAGCGATCCCGATAGCCACCTAGACCCAATGCGGGCTCCGCCTGTTGCAACACCTTGTGTGTGGCAGCTGTGCTGTGAATGGCCAGAGGTTTGCCCTGCGCACGAGGCTGGGATTGAGGTTGTTGCTGGTGCTGCTGCTGCTGTTGCTGCTGCTGTTGCTGATGTTGCTGCTGTTGACGCAGCTGCTCGTGGTAGGCGCGCACTTGGAGTTCCTCCTCCAGCAGCTTGAGAAACTGCTCCTCGGGAATGATTTGATAAGGCTGTTGTTGCTGCTGCTGTTGTTGTTGCTGATGTTGAGGCTGCAACTGTTGCTGCTGTTGTTGTTGGGCCAGCAATTGCTGCTGATGTTGGTGCTGTGGTGCAGCCAGTGGCAAGGGCAGCTGGTAGGGCCCATAGGGACCACCGCGAAGATTATGTTGCTGCTGCGGCTGTTGGATGGACACCGCATAACGCTGCTCCGCCTCCTGTTCCTGCTCCTGCTCCTCCTCGGCCACTGGGGTCGCCTTCTTGGCAGCCGTTGCCTGCTGTTGCTCCCGTGCAACTGCAGCCTTACCTTGAGTGGCAGATGCCTTGGGCTGATGTCGCTGTATATCTTGCAGATAAACATAGTGCTGGATCTGGGCGTGGGGCGAGACAAAGGTGTTTTTTAAGGGGGTGTGGTTAGTAAATTATGCACCATTTATGTGGGCGTGCGAAGCAGAAAGATCAACGGCCAATGCCAGCGACAAATGGCAGCTGTTAAATGTGGAGCCCACTTCAGAAACAACGACAACCACAACTAAGAAGACCAAATTCATGTCAGGTGCCTGCGGGGATTGGAAGGGGCAAGCTGTGAGAATCGCGTGGCATCTAAAAGTTTATATAACACTTGTGTTGTTTGTTGTGTGTGACGTTGATGTCTATGCTAACAACAACCACAGGCAGCAACCACAGGCAATCTTCTCTCCCCGCCCTCAGCTTCAGCCTCTGCCTTAGGTAAATCTGGCTTCAGTCTTGACTTGGTCGACTGTTGCAATCGATGCGCATGTCGGCAGCAAATAAAATTATTTACATTATTACACTGTGCAACAAAATGTAAGACCAAACTCAGAATATACATATGTAAAACATCTTATTTTAAAGGGAATCTAATTATTCTGCAACACAGAATTCGCTTCTTTTCTTAAAAAATTGTCAGTTCTTCTACGTTATTAATTTACAAATACATCGAAAAATCGATAGTTCAATTTTCGCGGAAGCGATTTTCAAATACTTTCACTCAATACTTTTTTTTGACTATCAATGAGTTTATAAAATCGAATTTAATTTAAAATCAAAGCTCACTGAAGCTTGTTCATCGCAGTTCATTTGCAGAATTAAGTTCAGTTAATTACAACAGGAGTTGATTAAATGTTTAAATTTGAGATTTTAAATTATGATTTAAAATTTCGAAAATGTTAAGCGTCCTCCCTTTGCTTAAAAATTCTATTTTAAGGCAAAAAAAATTATTTTAAACCAATGATTTATACTTGAATGCAGAATTAAGAGGCCAAACCATAAACAAAATAACATTCAGCTTGAAAATCTGTTCAGTTTTGGCAAAGTAATGAAAGTTTGAATTGACACTCGATTTACTGTTTGGCCTTATATCACAATTCTGCATTTTATAATGTCTATTCTATATAAAAACAAAATTTTATAACTTTTCTCAACTATTATCTTAACTTAATACTTGAGTATTAATTATCAACTCTTTATATAATATTTTATATATCTACTGTTGTTCATTCGTTCAGCTAAGCTTCCCATTCAATTATGTCAAAGCTCAGCTCAAGTCAAAAGTGAGCTTAAGCATGTAGCACAGTGTTGCCTTCGCAATATTCACATTATTATAAGAAATGAGATGCCGTCAAGTCAAGGCGCCAGCAGCAACAGCAAGACAGACAACAGCATAGCCAGAAGTCGGTTGATTATAACGATTATGTCAACTTTCTTCCCACGAAGACAAACAACGGCAGTGACAACAACAACAACAACAATAACGGCAACAACAACAACGACAGCACCCGCCTATTGTTGCAGAAGAAGTTGCTGCAAATTGTCTTGGATGTGGCATGTATTTGTTGTAGTTGTTGTTGTTGACGCGTTAGACCAACAACAACAGCAACAACAGCAACAACGACAATAATTTTGCAATTATGCATTTGTTGTTGTTGTTGTTGCTGGTGCTCGTGACTTACATTTTGACTGCTGCAAATGGCATTTATTATATTCGCCAGCACTTTTAATTTTTATAAAGCAATCTTTTTTGTTTTTTTCTGTGTTTTTTGTTATACGAGTATATTTTGTAATATTTGTAAACATTGTCTTTTTGGGTAATTGCAATTGCTTTAATCGCAATTTGTTCCCAAAATGAACAGAAATCACGCTAATATTGGTCAAGGTTTCTTCGCTGGGGGCCAGCGAAAGGCGCAATTTGACAAATTCTCAATTGCAATTGGGATTCGTTTGAGTTGTTGCTCGAGTTGTTGTTCGAGTTGTGGTCGTTGTTGTCATAGTTTAACATCCTGTATTTGGCAACTAATCGTGTAATTCAGTTGGGTCACGACAGCGACATGCAACGCTTCTGTGACCGCGGGCCGACAAACAGTTTGACGAAAGCCAAATCAAATTGACCCCAAACTGTTCCCCCCACACATTTCTCTCGCCCTTCACTTACCTCCTGGCTCTGCTCCAGCAATTGTGCGGCATGTGGTCGAGAATTGGCAGCGGCAAAGTTGCGCAGCTGCGGCTCCTGGTGCGATTCATGCTGCTGATGCTGATGCGGTGCAATGGGGCGTATGATGAATTGATTCGGCTTCGTTCCGTAGATCGTCTCCTGTCCATCCTCGGGATCATCCGCACGCTCAACAGCCGCCTCGCTGCGATGATTGGGATACAGTGAAGTCTCCTTGCTGCTCACCTGTCGCTTGTCCTTCGTGCCCTCCGTTTCCACTGCAGCTCCAGAGGCAGCGACGCTACTGTCGCTGCCCTCGCTCGAGGCCTTGGAATCGAGTGCCTGGACGCCAAGGTGGCCTGTGTGGGTTGAATGGGTTGAAGTGACAGGGGACAGTTTTAGAGGTTTGTCGTTAAAGAGAAAGGAGCAATTGGGCAACATTTGTGAGGCAATGAAAGCAAAAAGTTGGACATGAAATGCCAAATCATTTAAATATTTTATGGTCACTTGAAGCAATATTTTTTTCAATTTATAAATAAAAGAAAAATTGGAAAGTAAAGGGAGCTTAATTTAAAAACTTTAAATTTACTTGAAATTTGTTTTGTTTAATTGAGACAATCCATATTCACTTGGCAGATTTTAATTACAAATCTCATGTTTTGAATGTAATATATAAACCATCAATATTTTAATAGCCATACTTAACTTATGCTCGAGCCCCTTTCAATGATTTAATAGCTTTCATATTTGCATCATAAAATAATGTAAACTAAATTGATATCATAAATTTTAAAATTAAAACTGCAATCAAATTCTATGTTGAATAGCATTTGTTTATTTATTGCAAGATCTCAAATGATTTATCATTAAAAAATGATGAATAGTACTTAAATTAACTGATATAGTAACTGTGAAGATCGCCGGACTGGCAAATAAAATTCCCACATCGTGTCGGTGGTGTTGTTGTTAGACTAAACTTGTAAATGCATTTAGGCTTTCTTTTCTTTTTAAATTCTTTTATTATTGTTATATCTATTGTATATTTTTTATATTGTATTTGTGAATTAACTAGAGGCAGCAATGTTTGCTTAAAAACAAAATAAATAAAGATTAATAAAAAAGTGTTCGTCTTATAAATCTTAAGCCAGTTAACATAAAGCTGACTTTTACGAGTAATATGTACGATTAAATCGAATTAACGTCTTGACTTTTAAACGCATAAAAAAGCACACTAAAAAATGTGTAAACTGAGAAAAAAAGCATTCAACGTATAAATAATAACTCTAGAATATTAAAATGTCATAATATAAAATAATATTGAGAATATTAACATGTCAAATAGAATTTAAAGTCAACGTATTGGATAAAATAAAACTCAACTTTAATTGAACAAAATAAGTTGTTTAAATATTTCGCATTGTTTTAGCTTGGCTAATGAAGATTTCAATCAGTCAATTAAAATGCATATAAATAATAAAAATAAACAACAAACAAATGTGCATTCACGAACTTGGATTTTCCGTCTTTGGATACTCGAACTCACCCAGCAAAATTGTTAAGGCCAATATTTGAATTCTCATTGTGTTGCTGTTGTTGTTGTTGAATGGATGCAAAAAGACAACGGACTAGTAATTGAATATCTTTCTCAGCTCGCTGTTGTTGCTGTTGTTGTTGTAAGAGTATTACTTTCACAGTCACTTTGGAAGTTTCCGCTTTGTATAATTTTCCTTGTCAAAATGTGCTCGCAAATCGGATTACAACACGGCGCATTGCTGGCTGCGGAAGAAGACACAGAAACATTGGATTGGAGGATTGATCACACAAAAGTACGTCGTCAATATATTAACAGTTATATAATACGTTTGAAGATTCGACACAATCCGCAATCCAAATGTAAATTGAGATTTGTTTTTTTTTTTTTTTTGGTTTTTTATTGCAATTGTGGCTTTTAATCCTTTTGGACGCGCACGCGTCTCGAATTACAAGCGCCGTAGTTGAAATTTGATACGCTTTGGATTGCAATTGTTTCAGATGAAGTTGATGATAATCGAGTTGATGATGATTGTGTTGGTGTTGTTGTTGTTGTTGGTGTTGGTGTTGACGACGACGACGTTTTTACCGCTTTTTTGTTTTTCCTGCCTGTGCTTTGGCAGCAAGCGGCAGCAGCTGAAGTTTTTCTTGATCGCGCGCGTTGCACGTTCGACTAACGAATCTTTGCCATTGTGCGGCCAACACTTGTATTTATAAAAAGTCAGCGGCCCGGACCAGACACAGCCGAGACCAAGACCGAAACGTTGAGCCACGAACCGTTGAGCGCCGACCTTTGCGGCGGGCAACAAAGAGAAAGGTTGGCGGCAGCACCAGCAACAACAGCAACAACAGCAGCAACAGCATTAACAGCTACAACAGCAGCAGCTTCTTTATGGGCTTCTCTATGGGTTTTAAGCTAACGTTTCAGGGGGCTACTTTGGTTAATTCAACGTTGACGTCCGAAACAGAAACCGCTAGTTAGGCGCTCGTTTAATGGCCACCCGTGCATTTTGGCATCAGTCGCCTGGAAGCGTTTGCCCGCCTGTCTGGCCCACAAAATGCTAACGTGACACTAAGTTGCAGTCTCAGCCTTAGTTTCAGTTTTAGTTCGTAGCCTAAGCCTTAACCTGGCTCTGTGCCTGACTGTGAGCCTGACTCTGGGCCTGGCCGAGGAGGCTAAAGGGCACATTTGTGTTTAGTTGGTCCCAAATGGTGTGCATTATATTTAACAAGCGCCCAAATTTGCATTTACATTGCATATTTAATAACACTCCGCCTTGGCAAGTTCGCTGCCTAAGTCTTTCGTTTGACATTTGCAACTGCCACCGGGCAAGGCAGCAATTGGCAAACGATTTCAGATTAACATTTCAGCGCATGCGTGGGGCAGCTCCAGCATCGACTTCGACTTCGACTCCGACTCCGACTCCGACAAATCCTAGCTCCAATTTGGCCAATTGCATTGCGATTTAATTCCAAAGTCTCTTACCCAACGTTAATTGCCTGTCTTCGATTTCGCCTTAGTCGTTGGCGGTTGTCGGTTGACGGTTGTTGGTGGTGTCAAAGTTAACACGGTAGCTGTGAAATCTGGCGCTGAGGAAATCCGCTTAAATGGCCTGACAAATTATAGACTCGACGGCATTTCCTCATCCTTAACAAATTGATTAAGACAGTCCAAATAAATAAGTTGATAATTAAGCTGAAGATCTGTTTTGTTTTTGTGGCAACTGCAGCATTTGCGCAACGTCGCGTCGCAGCAACATCGATCAATCGTAAGCAACCACAACAACTTATTATAAATTCACCCTGTTGTTGTTGTTGTTGTTACTTTGCTCACATTGTCATTTAGTTGTCTGCGTGCTGCTTGTGAAATTGTTGCATTGCATGCGAGACGAAGACGACAGCAGCAGCAACAACAACAACAACAACAGCTGCAACTGGCTAAAATCAGCAACAACAACAGTGGCAACATCTTCTTTTCTTTTACTGTTATTTATTATTATTGTTATTGTAATATAGTTTTGTTTTTTTGCCTGCATTTTTCTTCTCGTTGCTGTTGCTTTTAATTTTTGAGCACTCTTTTTTTGCAATTGCAATAGTTTTGCAGTTTGACTTCACTTAAATCAATGATAATCATGATCATAATGATGTTGATGCTGCTGTTGCTGCTGGCTGATGCTCTATGGTTGCCAATCCGACAGTCGACAGTCAAGAGTCGAGAGTCGACAATTGCACTTCGCTGTTTGGCATTTGCATTCAGTTTTTATTGGTAGAATGTTGTTGCCCGATGCTGACAGTCGACAGTTTAATGCTCTAAATTTTATGTGTATGCATTTTTTACAACTGCGACAGGCTCCATTGGACAGTAGTCAACCTTAGCATTTAGTTTATGCTACATTTGATATACATACTATCATCCGATGCGATCCGATCCACAACCACAAAAACGTACACATTCGCTGAGATCTTAATTGGCCAACTCTTGAAAACTGTTTCAAGTTGTATGTCGTCGTCGTCGTCGTTGTTGTTGTTGTTGTTGCTCTTGTTCATGAAATGTACTGGACAATGGGATTGCATAATCTCTGTGCATATGTCAAATGTCTATCGTAAATTGTTGTTGCTATATGATATGCTCTGCTTATAATTATAGCCTATGCCAAGTATATAATTTAAGTGCGACAAGCAACTATTAAAATACAATTTCAGTTTCCGTTAATTTATGGCTGCTACTTTGAGAGCAGCTTATTCCAGTTAATGACCAAATATGTACTCCCTCTCAAATTGATCTAAGAAACAGTTAAAAATACATTCATTTAGTGGAGCAACAGTAAATAAACTATAAATGTGTCATAATAAATTCAACTGTTGCAATTTGTAAATTAATTGCAAGCTTAAATAATTTTATTGCATACTTCTCAGCGCTTTGTCAATAGAATTGTTCTGGTTTTAAGTTTATGTTATTCCTGCCCCCTTCACCTACTCTACAAACATTTTCCTATTTGCTTATCTTAAATCATAAATCAAAAATGTCAAAAAATCATTTTGCATTAATTAAAGCGAGCAAGAGACACAAAAAAAATACGAAATAAAGGCGCATTCTAATTTATGTTCAAGTTGTTACCTCATTGGGCTTTTAAATACAATTAATATGGCTTAAACATTAACCATTTGTTTGCTTTGTTGTGTCGCTTTGAGAACCAGTCGGGCGTAAAACCGCCATAAACATAAACAAACTCGTGATTCATTCAATTGCAGCCTGGGGGCCCCCAAAAGAGACGACTCCCAATTTGCTAATTTGCTTACGAGTATCTCAATTCGAATCTGTATCTACAACTGTGTCTGGATCCGGGTTTATCTTTCTGTTTTTGTGGTTGCTCCACTGAGGCATAGCCCCATGTATGAGAGTTGAGACTTGTGCATAATTTGGTAATGAGCGTAGCGTCCAGTCAACTGTTTACAATTTCGATTGGTATTACGAGTGTGGGTCGGGGGCATGATCATTTTTGGGGCTGACTTTTGACTTGTTATATGATTTACATACTCTTTTCCTGGTTGTTTTGGGCTTCGTTTCGTTTCGTTCGTGTTAGTCAAGTGCTTTGATTTCATGCCATTTTCGACGCATAATCACAGCCTGGCGCGCCGAATTAATGATCTGTTTAAGTGCTGCACGCTTGGCAGGTTGATTTCCACCTGCAACTGCGTTAACTTGGTCAAAAAGCCAACGCAAGTCAAGAAAAATCGGTTTTTATGTTTTGACTTAATGCTTGTTATTCACGCCAGATTCAACGACTAATGCGCCCGATAATGATCTGTGGCCAGACAATTGATATAGATACTTGTGCGAGATTTCAAGAGATCTCAGCATGTTGCCAAGCGACCTTGTGAGAATTTATTACCTCTGGCAAGAGCCAGTTAAATGTCAGAGGCTAAAGAAAAGCACACTTCAATAGATCGGTAAATTTACATACGAAGAGAGTTGAGATTTGTACGAATTTCTCAACTGCGATGCGCTGCAATCGTCAATCGCAGATTGCACAATAACTGCAGTATGCACAATAAATCTGTGAAAGAAATCAGAAAATCGTTGCAATCGCCAGCAGGCAAATAGCTAAATCCCAAATGCAGCCCCAAATACCAATAACCCAAAAAGCCATCATTTGGGCCCCAAACAATGCACATGTACAATGGCAGTTATGAATGACGACCACAAAACTACGAGACTCCTAATACTACACACTGAGTGTCGAAAAATAATCATAGAAAATAAACAACAAAATAAAAAAAAAAAGATTTTCACACTCACAGTTGCTGACAGCGTCAACAAGCGAAGCATGTAAACTCGTCTTTGGCTTAGCATTAGCAATAAGCCCCTGCCCTCCTCCTGCTTGATGTTGACGTTGCCGTTGGCCCCAAAGTGACTTCATTTACATGTTGGGCGTGAGAAGAATGAATGAAGCATGCAAAATTATATATATGACAAGCAAAATAGATGCTCTATTTGTACATCTTTCCCAGATGCAGCTGCATCTGGTCTGCTTTAATTAGATCTGCATACTACATACTACTGAGTCACATGGGCCTAGTCAGGATATACGTTAGGGGAGAAGTTCAAATATTTTTTCGATTCAATATATGTATATATTGGACAATAAGAGAAAAATAACATTACGTTTCAAATAATCAAATTGATTTGCATTTTCTCTTGTTCTGTGCTTTTATCTTCGGGATTACTAGTAATTTTCTTTAAGTATACATTCGAATTTATTTTTTATTGGCAGAGAATACTTTATCCTTTTGATCTGTTTGGGGGTTTCCCCGATCCAAGCAACAAATGTTGGGTCATTCAACAATTTTTTGAGCACACCCAGACTTTTACTTTTTTGTTTCTTAAGTTCTTTTTTATTCTTTCAGTTTTAGTTTAAATTTATATAAATATCATAATAAGTTATATCATTTTATTTTAATATTTAAAAGTACTTTTGCTTAAATGCTTTTTGTGAACATTAAAAATTTAAATAAATTTTCTACAAATTTTTCTGAATTGCTTAAGCTGTTGGGGGTGATGACAGTTGCCCCTCTCTGTCCACTCCTGGCTACGCCCTTGCTTACGTGTAGTAGCACTGCTTATTTGGCATACGAGCGCCGCCCTTACGTTATCTATGCAAAGATCAACACATCCATATCCACATTTTAAATTGCGTGCCAAAAATTGCCGTCTGATGTAACAGTTTTTTATGCGGAACTATGTACATATGTATGTATCTACATACATACATGTGTATCTTAATATGCGGGGGAATTTGCTAGGCAATTGCAGTTATCTTCGCTGTATCAATTAGCTAGCATTCGGAGTTTCCCAAATTGGGAGTCGGCAAATGCTGGCAATGGTTTTGTGGTCGCACAACAATTAAGTTCTCTTCCATTAACATGGCTTAAACGCCTGGTGATCAGGCAGCCACAAGGCTGTCAAAGAGTCGTGTGAAATATTCACACATTACAGTTAAGCACTGAGCATTGCAAAAAGAATGGGCATGTAAAAAATTTTATTTTATGCTTTTTACAATTAGGTTCTGCCATTTTAATCGATAGCTCAGCTTCATTACGTAAAGTCAAGGCTATTGTGAATGAGCAAGGATTAGAGCTGCAATCGTTATCGATTTATGCTAATAATCTGGTAACATCGCCTTTACGAATTTAACACAGATTGCCAACGGCTAAATTTGAATTTATTTAAGAAACAATAAGAGAGAAAAACGTTAAGACCTTGCGT
The DNA here is from genome assembly GCA_037043495.1 of Drosophila recens. Taxonomy (NCBI): domain Eukaryota; kingdom Metazoa; phylum Arthropoda; class Insecta; order Diptera; family Drosophilidae; genus Drosophila; species Drosophila recens. Next base: position 146,990 of record JBAMBJ010000672.1, read on the forward strand.
TACAAAACCGTTGATTGTACAATCAAATGATGACCAACATTTTGGACAACAAATATCATTTTGTATAGACGCAGCGACGTCAAATGTATGCAAATTCCATCTTTTGAGTGCCAAGGCCTTTTACATGAAAGAAAATCCACAACTAAACTAAACAAATAAACATACTATATACTTAACGATGTGAAAATGTGTAAGACAAAGATGTAGTCTTTAAATACCAGCAATTAGGCACGCACCCGCACAAGAAATCAACAAGAATAATAATGTCTTTGGAGCATACGTGAACTCGCAAACTGGCCACATTCATTTTAGCCAGTTTGGCATTTCAATGGAGTCGCCAAATGATTTAATTTAACAACTATTTAGATACGAGTATGAGAAATGTCAATGCCCAGCGGTAATGCGGTGAATGCGTAACTTGGCAGGTATCCAATACAGTTTAAAGTGCGTTGCCTGGCATTAACAAAACTATTTTTCATCTGGCTGCAGTCTAGGAAACTTGATTTGGCCAACAAAAAGCCGCAACACAAGAGGCCACCTTGGCATTTGAAATGTGGCAAAGTGCAAAAAAAGCCGCACAACAGGAAGATGGTTAAAATAAAAGCCGCAAAGCACCCGTTGAAATTTCTTAATAGAAGCGCCAAAAATACAACAAAAAAGCGCCATAACAAACAAAAAACAACAACTTGAAGCAAGAGATTAAATGTTAATGGTAACGTGGGCCAACATCGAAGCTGAAACCGAAACTGATGCCGGCAAGCGGCAGACAAAAACCGGATTTGTGGCACAGAACAATGCGCGCATAAATCTTGTGGCAGCTTGAATGCAATTTAACCAAAGCACCGAATGAGCGATTGTCAGGGATTAACGTTATAGCATCAGCAGGCAGCCAAGTTGTGGCTTGCAACCATGTGGACGTGGACAGACAGAGTCATATCACAAAACCAGACAGACAGATACCGCAAATAATCAAATCAAAACTTGACATTGCGATTGTGATTGTGTCGGAGAGACATCAGAAAGGAAGCAACTGCAGCAGCAATGGTGGCTATACATTAACGCATATTAAGTGGCATATTGTATAATACCGTGTGTGCCACATGCAAAGACAACACATCCAGTCGCCATCTCGCCACATCTGCGCCTCATTCATTTAAAATCCACAATCCTACGTGACATGCAGTGAAAGTTAATTTGGCGAAAAATTATGAAATGAAATGTTTTCCTTTCAGTTGTTGTTGTCAGTTGCCATTGCCACCGCATTGTCTTCTTGGAGCGGAAATAAACTCCAATGCTGCAACATAGTTTGCGTCCAAGGTTAATAAATACATCCGATAAGAGGCGGCGCACCAGAAATCCACTTAATCAAATTAAACAGCTGCAATTTCTTTCTCCATCTCTCCATATTTCTATCGTCCAGTCAGCCTGCCCTGTAAATTCCATTGTTTTGGACGGCAACAGTTTCAAGTTTAGAAAGGTAGCTCGACTTGAAAGGTACATAACATAGTATAAAAAGTGCTCCATATGCCGCACAGGTGTTTGGTTTGTTTAGTTGATTAAAGTCTAAGTTTATTAAACATGACTCGCGATCTCAGCTACACACATTGCTGTGTAGTTCCAGATGTACATGATGATGCCATGTAAAAGTTGAATTTCAATTGTATTATTTGTAAAAATTGCTGCAACCAAATCACTGGCTTTTGGTTGTTGCAGTTATCTATATGTATGCGTATGGGTGTATGGGACTATGGACGGTCCGTGCTCATTTCGAATCGGCAGCCGGCTTCGTGGCTGCCTTAATGGTCGCGGCCGAGGCGCGTTTCAAATTGACCAAGACTTGGCGTTTGGTTGATGCCGGACCAGGTCGGCTGGCCTTGGTCGCAGTCGCTGCCTTGGGCGTCGCTTTCTTGGCCGCTGGCGTCTCCTGCTTTTCAGCTGCTGCTGCTGCTGCCTTGGCTGGTGTGGCAACCTTCTTCTCAGTAGCCTTCGTAGGCGAAGCCTTTGTCTCCTTTACATTCTCATCAGCATTGCCATTTGCCTCGTCCTTATTGGCCTTGTTCTTCTCGCTGCAATAGATTTAAATATATTTTTAATTCTATTTTAATAGTACTTATTAAATGCAACTGACCTTTCGATATCAATATTTAGCACGGACTCATCTTCGTCTTCTTCTTCTTCGTGACCTAGCGGCTCCACTTCGGCCAAGAGATCACCCAGATCTTTGTCCACATCCTCCCAGAGTGTTTCTTCATGCGGGTCATCGGGATCCTCGCCTTCGTAATCCTCGTCATCTTCCTTGCCCTCCATTTCGATGTCTTCATCGGCTTCAGCCTCATCATTATCTTTTGGCTCCTGTGCGACATCCTCCTCCTCACCTTCCATATCCTCATCGTCACCCGCTTCCGACTTGGTCTTCTTTTCGGTCTCCTCCTTGTGACGCAAATAGTTCTTTACATGTGAATGTTGCAAGCAATGCTTCTTTGTGTAGTCCTCCAAGGTATCATCGCCCTGTTTGGGCGAGTAATGATTGCACAATTCGCAAAAGAAAGTCTCCACCGACTTGATAAACTCTGGAGCAATGAGGCCACGTTTACGTGTCTCCTCATCAGTGCTCTTCTGAGCTGTTTCAGCCTCTAGCAACATTGCATCAACATCGGCATCCATAACGTCATCATCGATCTCGCCTACCGAATCAACGGTAAGGAATTTATTCAAATCTATTTCGCGCTCATCAACGCTATCCTCCGATCCGGATTCATCATTGCGCGCCTTATTCTATGGGAGCAATAAATAATAATTAAATAAGAAAACAAGTAAGAAAGCTGCTGATTTGTGACATCTTACTCTAATGTGTTCCAAGGAGCACCGATGGTTCTCGTACAGCATGGCATTCTTGAAGGCCAAGTGACAGGAGCCACAGTATGGCATCAGGAACTTCTTGATCGTCTTATGGTGTTCCGAAGCCTGATGAAGGTTCTTTGGTTGGCGATATGCCAAACGGCAAAGGCGACAGTAGCGCGACTCGTACTCCTCCTTGCTGTTCTCCTCGATCTCACGCTGCGTGGTGCGTTGACGGGCACGCATGCGTTGCAGGTCGGCTCTCTGGCGCAACGCCACGGTGCGCATCGAGTTCTTGTGTGTACGTGAATTCAGATGGTAATGGTATTCCTGTTGTGGTAAGTTCAAGTGGATTAGTAACAGAATTTGATCAACTATACAAACAGAAATACCTTGAAAGTAACACACTTGATGCGACAATGAACACAAGTCAGCTTGATGAAGGTGCGCTTGCGCAGATTGCTGTGATCCTCGTCGCGATGACGTGAAGTGGTGCGACGCTCCTTGCGTTCCTCATCGCTATCCTCTTTGTCCTTGCGCGATGAGCGCTCCTTTTTGCTGGACGACTTCTTCGATTTGTCATCGCCGTCCTTGTCCTTTTTCTTACCTGTCGACTTTTCCGCTGTACTCGATGATTTGTTCTTCTCTTTGGGCTTGTCGGCATCGGCCGTTTCATCGGTCTTGCCTTTAGCCTCATCATCCTCATCCTCCTCATCGGAGCCGCCAACGTTTTCGGCGTTCTTTTTCTCAGAGTCATTACCATCGTCTTGCTGCTGCTCATCGTCCTCGTCCTTATCCTTATCATCATTGGCCTTGACCTCGGCATCATCGTTGGCCGTTTTGCTGTTACGCTTCTTGCTTGGCGACTTTTTAGTCGTTTCGCTCTTCTTCTCCTCCCCATCGGCGCCATCTTTATCGTCGTTGGCATCATCGTCGTCGTCGTCGTCGTCGTTGCCGTCGCCATCATCGTCATTGCTGTTCTTCTTCTTTTTATCAGTAACGTCATCCTTGTCAGCGTTATCAGAGTCATCATTGTCATCGCTAGAATTAGCGCTGCTGTTCCCTCCCTGGCGTTGACGTCGCAACGAGCTAGACGATGGAATTCGAATTCGAATTGAATTGTGTTTTTTTTCGTTTCGTTTTCGATTTTTGTTTTGTTTTGGTTTTGATTTGATTTGTGGTGAAGGGGGGAGGCGCAAATGCAAATTGTTGTGGTAAGTACACATATACATATATTAAGATGTAAGCTAACAAATTACTTTTGTCATAGTGTTGAGTGTCGATGTCTTGATTGACATTTCTACAATATTATAGATACATAACGAAGTTGTGATAAATCTCTCCTTATCTCTCTCTTACTCTCTCTGTTCTCTATATATAAATATATATTTATGTAGATGAATGGTTTATTGAAAAACCCCTTCAATTTGTGAATTTAGCCAATAATGTTGTTGATAACACTCGGGGATTGGATTCACGCGATGTGGCATACAATATCTATATAGTGTTCATATCACACACACATAATCCACATATAGTACTGCTCGATATTCACTTGGAGCGTATCGTGCATCATTGGCACTATTGACTATCAACATGATCTATTTGATTGTTATACTCTCTCCTCACTGGATGACATTGTATTTTGTATTTTGTGATTTTGATATTGATTTTGTTTGTTTGTTTGTCTATTTACCTTTTCAGCTGTTGGATCTTGGCCAAGCGGGCGCGATCTTTTTGTGCCGCAAAGAGCAGCTGGCGGCGCATGGTGCGCAGATCATTGGATTCGTTGATCCGCGGACGCACGATCCTCAGGCCGCCAATGCCGCGCATGTTGTTGCGCATCATGCCGCCGCGTATGGACATTGAGCCCCGCGGACGTGCTACATAATTGTTGCCGGCAACGCTGCGCATAATTGGTCGCTTTGGCGGACCCATGGACGAGTCACGCTGATGCCGCTGACTGCCCGAATCATCTCGTGGCCTATATGAGCTGGAGCTGCCGCCACCGCCGCCGCCGCCGCCACCACCACCGCCGGTGCTGCTGCGTGGATGATAACTGGACGATGATGAGCCCATATTCTGTGATGACGACGATGGGCGATCATTGTGATCATTTGACGAGGACGTGCGACGGTAATCCTATGACGATTGATGAGTAGGAAGGAGTGTAGAGGAGCATTGTTTTTTGTTTTGTTTTTGGTTTTTGATTTGATATTCGAATATACATAGGTAGATATATATTTATTTATTTGAAATTTTCATATTTTTGTGGATGATAAAGAATTGCTATATATATATATAGTTATAAACGGGTTATCTCAAATGCAATTATCGTTATCCTGGAGCAAGTGTGTGTAGTAGTAGTAGTAGTAGTAGTAATAGCATGATGAACAAACCTTAGACTCTTAGCTATTTAGATGGATTGATTGATTGTTTTAGAAATATACATATTCTCTCAATATATATGTGTGCATTTATATATATTTCTAGATATAGCTATCTGTTGTCGGAAGGAAGAAACTGTCTGTTGTTACAGGCATTAAGTAATTTAAGACATGGACACACAGTATTGTCTCAATCATAATCTGATTCAAGATTGATTCTCTCTCTATATATTTATATATACGTATATACATATATGTATATCGGTCGCTGTTGCAAAGTCTTTGCTATATATGCGTAGCTGCTGCTATATATAATTTAATATTTATATATACGCAATTTAAATTGAGCTCTTTGCGTTCTCAAAGTGTGCTTTTCTGACAACTCTGAGTGCACTACCATTATTGACTCGTGCATACGTTCCATTCACGCTCTAGTTTCCGGCGTTAAACGTTAAATCTTCACAAAAAGTGCTATAAATATTTGGAAACTCATTAAAATTACACAGACATTGGCCGCTCTATATAAATCGTAGAAAATGCATTAAAAGACCTGATAACTTATTATTGGGCGCATTAACATTTGCTTGCGGGGCAAAAATAAACTTACGTCTTGCCGGGGGCGTTTGCGGTCATCGTTGCGATCCCGGGAAGCATCCTTTAGGATAGATTTCATTAATTTGTATTATAGTATAAACAAGAAAGTGTAAAGTAATAATAACTCACATAGCTGCGCTTGTGGCCAGAGTTGGAGTCATAGCGTCCTGCGGTGCTTGAGTTATGATGATTATTGAATTTGTCGCGATTGCGATTGTCATAGTGGTCATTATTGGAACCGCCGCCGCCGCCGCCGCCGCCACCTCCTCCGCTGTAGCGATTATTGTGATGATAGTTGTTCTCGTAGCGTCCGTTATTGGGACGATAGTTGCCCTGGGTGCGGGTGTTCACGTAATTGCTCGAGTTGCGGTTGTTGTAGTAGCCACCGCCACCGCCGCGCATGGTGCCGCCTCCACGTGGAATGTAGCCGCCGCGCCCACGCATTTTGCTATCAAAACAAAACACACACACACAGATAATGCAAATTATAATTCAGCTTATCTACATACTATATCGGCTATTCGCTTGGAGCACCCTGTTTGCTGAAAACTGCGCAAGGTGCCGGCGACGAAGCGGCATAAAAATCGATATTGGTATGCAAACACAATTTGCTGGAGAAACGCTATATATGCTCACTTCGCATACCTTTTATTTAATGTATTGGATATAATACGCTCTAGTTATTCAAGTTGCAAATGTTTTTGCAATGAGATCGCACTTATTTCCGAAATTTATTCACACAGTTCAGATTTTTTTTGTTGGGTGAATGAAAATTTTTCGACAATGCTTACGTCGTAGTGATGTGCAACGCACTACGATAAGCTTATCGATATACGAGACAGGTTGAAGTCAGTGTGACCAGATAACTAGTCAATGTTGCCACACGGTTGCAAGAGTTGTATCTTTTTGCATTAGAGGTGTGTGTTTTGCAAACATCGTTGTATCACCAGCGTTGCCAATTTAGCTACTTTCCCGACAGATTTAGAGGGTTGCAACTGGCAAATGCGTGATAAATTGTAAAACAGCGGGTAGTGGGAATTTTAGCTGTTTCAAAAATAATTTTAGCTTTTTAAAAACGTCTGGTAACTTTATGTATTTTTATGCTTTACGATGCCACACTTAAATACTTTGTAGTATTTTTTCCATTTGAATGGCACAAAAACATCAATAAGCCAAAAGAGCATTCAATTCTATCGTTTTTAGCTATGAAATTAATTGAATCGAGCTTTATGCTTTATTTATGAATCGATCGCGATTGTAAGGTGTAAATGCCTAAAATATATACAGTGGTCCACTAATGTCTAATTTTAAAAAGTCGTATAAAATATTAGCGAAGAGATTTTTCAAATTTGTTTGAAGAGTTTTTTTGCATCAAAATATGCCAAAAACACTGAATTAAATCAATAAAAATATCGTTTTACTACTCTAGTTTTTTTTTAGCTATCAACAAATTTTTTAAGCTATTTTCAGCTTTTTCCAAAGGCTATTTTGGCATTTTCATGTCCCGAAGAGTTGGCAACACTGTGTATCACTCGATGTTTCTTCACCTCTAATTGCATTATGATAACGTTTTTCTTTTTTAATTTTTGTATTGCAATATATTTTTAATAACGAAATAAAATGAGATTTTAAACCAAAGTTTCAGTACATATGTAATTTTTTACTTAATAAAAAGCAGCGTACATGTAAGAAAAGTTAATGCTAAATTAAGTATTACATATGTTACAGAGACAACGACCACAGTTGTTTACGATAGCATAAGGACTAAATATTCTTTGGAATGCGCCGCACAAAATGTTGGCAAGGGGGCTGGCATTCAAGTTCACACTACGCCGGTCGGGCGTACGTTGGTCGGTGGAGCTGCATTGGGCTTGGTCATCATGTCGACTGCGTTCTTGAAGAGCTGCGTCTTCACAAAGTCTGTGGCGGCGCTGTTCAAGTCCTTGCTGGCGCCATAGTTGCACTTGACGTAACCGTAGAGATTGGCCGCATTCAGGGCTATGGCAATCATGACTAACAGCAGCCACTTGAACTTCAGTCCAAACAGTGCCATCAGGAAGAAGAGACCCCAGAAGAGCGGGCACAGAATAAGTCCCAGCCAGAAAATGCGCTGCTCATGCTTGTTGACACGGCTCTGATAGGATGGAGACTGCGTTACATTTATCGTATCGTTTAGCAATCGATATCAAGTATGACTCACGTTCTTCGACTCGAACACCCAATGGGACTTGCCATCGTCATCAACGTAGTTCCACCAGCGTAGTCCAACTAGAAGTCGACCGGAAATATTCTTCACTGTCCAGAAGTCGGCGGATAGGAAAAGCACAACGAACACAAAGCTGGTAATGAAGGAGTCACTGAACCAGCCGCAGAACATGTAGATAACGATGGAGGCGCCACGGAAGAACAGGTGAAAGAAGGTCACATACGGATGTCTAGAAGTAAACTCAGGTGAGCATAACACACACACAAGCACACATCATGTGTACACATATACATATTTTGTGCATTTATTGCTTACGTGTATTTCTGGCCGGCAATGCTGGGATCGCGCATTTCATCCTCCTCCCCAAATGGTATCGTATCATCGTCCAGCAATGGCACCTGTGCAAATCATTTACTTAATTAATAAGTCAACCTGAGGCAATATTGTTGGCATGCAAAATTATTGTGTTATCTTGCGACGTTGTTTTTGTATTGCTGGCAGCTGCAGTCCCAGCGACTGTGTTAATTGTTAAGGTGGCATACATACATTTCTTACCGTTGCGGATGCCATATTTATTGATGTGGCTTGATTAACTTTTGTTAAATTTAAAATAACAAGGCAAACACAATTTTTAGTTAGTTGCCAGCTTTGTTGCCTTTTTTTAACGCAACTCAACCACCACCAACTAATGCACACACACGAAAAAGTCACCGATAGTTTTGGACAGTGTGGCAGCCTTTGTCCCCAGAAATAGGACGATATTGATTATTGATATCGATACTTTTGTCACTTATCGCTACTAAACGATAATTACAAGTGCTGGAGTGGCAACGCCAACGTCATAATTGTTTACTTTTTGCTTGCTGATAATGCCAAAAGAGAGAGAGAGTGGGAGAGTTTTTCTTCAGAGCGCGACTTTGTTACCTGAACTTGGCTTTGTTGGTTGCATAAATGAGCACGATTGATAAGAATGCTCAAAGGCATACAGAAACAAGTCGCTAGACTGGCAGCTAGCAGTTGCAGCTAACGTTGACATTGATAAAAGCCAATATTGATAAGTCCCACACATACGGAGCGGAAACACACAAGTTAAAAGCGCTGAGCACATCAACAGAAATCAGTTGCGCGCAAACTGCCCAGCAAAACAGACGTACACAAAAAAAATCGGCAAGTTCCCCCCGAAAGCAGGAGGCCGCAAATGAATGAATGAACGACGACGACAAGTGCAAGAAACGAGTTACGTTTAAAACACATAACACACAGCACACTGAAGAAGCGCTCAGAAAGAGAGAGAGAGAGGTCAGCGATCTTTAACCAGCTCCAAGCTCCACCTAAAAGCGTCAGCCTCAAGCATCATTAGCCCATGCGTGTATATTTAAACCAAACAAAAAACAATCAATTTCAAGGGTAGACGCAGTAGCAACGTGTATGTATTATTATCGCCAATAAATCGTGTGATTCAGCTGCTAAGCGAAGCAACGGACAGAGAGACGGACAATCAGTCGAGTAATTATTGTGTACTGCGGTAAGTATACACACACACACAAAGCACCGTTAACAAGAACTCTTTCTTGTGTGTGTGTGGAGCGAATTTTTGGTGACGTCAATTAGAATTTCGCTTGAGTTGGCCCAATTTTCACTTTCCAGATCCACAAGCAGACGTGATCGGACCCAATCCAATAAACAGTATATAGAGCAAGCTCGAAGCGTAAGGTTCTAAATTGGAAGCATGTCTCCACCCACTGTCTTGGTCACTGGCGGCGCGGGCTACATTGGCTCGCACACCGTGCTGGAAATGCTGAATGCTGGCTACAATGTCATCTGTGTGGACAATCTGTGCAATGCGTACAGCGGTGGCGCCTCAAAGCTGCCCGAGGCACTCAGTCGCATTCAGGAAATAACCGGCAAAAAGGTCAACTTCTATCGTGTGGACATTACGGATCGCGAGCAAGTTCGCTCCGTTTTCCAGGAGGTGAGTCCGTCCGTCCGACGAGTGGCACGTCAGCAAATATGTCGTGGCATTACGTTCCAATTGGATACATGTGGCACATTCGAAACGTCGTCTTCCATCTGTCTTATCTCCAATTGGCTGCGCTATCAGTAACTCGATTGTTTACTCAACTGGCGCGCACTTCCGTCCCACCGTCCGTCCCTCCGTTCCGACCGAGCGTTGTCTCGCCCTTCGATTAAAACGCATGAACGCGACCTTAGTCACATAACTTGGTGTGCTGGCAAGCAACGACGACGACGACGACGTCAACATTGACGTTGCACTCGATGCAGCACAACAATAATCTCTTGTTGCTGCTGTTATTATCTACCCTGCCATAGGGTATTATTACTTTAATACGAATTGTGTAATGTTCCTTAAGTTGTTACAACCAATCTCAGAATTCTCTTATTGTATTGTATTGTGTATGTTGATTTGGTATTATCTGAATAACACAATTCCAATTTATTCTGGCCATATTTGTCATAGTTAAAAGCGTATCAAATCTTCGGCGTGTCGATGATAACATGTTTTTTCTTCGGTCTATTGTTTATTGTTGACTAATCTTTATTTATAATTTCAGCACAAAATCGACATGGTCGCCCACTTTGCCGCCCTCAAGGCCGTTGGCGAATCCTGCCGCATCCCCTTGTCGTACTATCACAACAACATGACTGGCACCAATGTCCTGCTGGAGGCCATGGCCGACAACAATGTCTTCAAGTTTGTCTACAGTTCCAGCGCCACCGTTTACGGTGAACCAAAGTTTCTGCCCGTCACCGAGGAGCATCCCACGGGCAATTGCACTTCGCCTTACGGCAAAACCAAATATTTCACAGAGGAGATTCTCAAGGATCTGTGCAAGTCAGATAAGGTGAGCTATAGAGCTATAAGTGCTTAATCCGTAACTAAAGGCTTTAATTTTAATTCACAGCGTTGGGCGGTTGTCTCACTGCGTTATTTCAATCCCGTGGGCGCCCACATAAGCGGACGCATTGGTGAGGATCCCAATGGCGAGCCCAACAATCTGATGCCCTACATTGCCCAGGTGGCAGTGGGTCGTCGTCCACGTCTCAGCATCTACGGCAGTGATTTTCCCACAAAGGACGGCACCGGCGTGCGCGACTATATACATATCGTTGACTTGGCTGAGGGTCATCTCAAGGCGTTGGACAAGCTGCGCAACATTGCCGAGACGGGTTTCTTTGCCTACAATCTGGGCACTGGCGTTGGCTGCTCTGTGCTGGAGCTGGTGCATGCTTTCGAGCGAGCTTCCGGCAAGAAGGTCGCCTACGACCTGGTCGACCGTCGCTCGGGAGATGTGGCTACATGCTTTGCGGACGCACAGCTGGCGGAGCGGGCGTTGGGCTGGAAGGCAACGCGTGGCATTGACAAGATGTGCGAGGATACGTGGCGCTGGCAGAGCCAAAATCCCAATGGATATGCCAACAAATAATTTCTGGCAATTTGCCACTTTCCCACCCCTTCCCTGTATACGTGCCACTTTCTTTCTGCTAGCCTGTTATGTTATCAACTGTGTCTTTCTGCAAGTTCCTCCCTCTGTCTACAATAGCACATAATGTGTATTTAATTATTCTAATTAGCTAAATGCTTGCGTACAACTAGTTATGTATATTTTGTTTGTCAAATTGTTACAAAATTAATGTATGATGATTGTGTATGTCAACCCAAAGTACTTTGTAATTAAAGAGCAACAACCGCAAACGGCATCTCTTTACAATTCCTTTATCAGTATGAGGTCACAAGGTCAAATCGATGATAAGAAAACAATTCAATTCTTTTCTAGAGGCAAACATTTATTCAATGCAATTTAACATTTAAAAACTGATTTTAAAAATACTTAAAAAATGTGTATTTATACATATTTATAAAAAAAAAACACATCTGCACAAGTAACGTCATTTATCACAATTATGTACTATTTAGTTTTCAACAACTTTGCGTTCTTTTGTTTTGTTTTTTTTTTTGGAATGCTGCTGATTACTTTGAGGCTGTATCTATGTGTGTGGAAAGTGTATAAAAGTACAAAATTGTTTACAAATTGTTAATGTAGTAGTCCTGACCCATTTGGGTAAGTATGATGATACTCTATTGAAAATGTACATGAGAAATTTGATTTATACACTTTGTAAAGTTTTGGAAATCGAACAAATGTTCGATCTCTTGGTGAACTTGGCTCAAATCAATGGGCTTTGTAGCTTGTATTTAGTCTTGTTCGGTATTTGGCAATTGGTTCTTGGCAATTTGTACAACAAGTGGAGTATATGTATGTATATATCAACCTAGAACTTAAACCAATTCAAAGTAAATCAATCAATCAATCTAACAAGAAGCTTTCTCTACGTGCTACATTCACATATCTATGTTTGTTCGTTATGTATATGGCTATATGTATATATGTGCGCGATATGCATAATGTTAAGGTAGGTAATAAGTATAAATGATTATAGATAAATAAGTATATATTCGCATAGTTTCCAAAGCGCTGGTAAGAGAGATCCTTAGCTACGGGGAAGCATTGAAGTAGTAGATAGTAGTTTATATACCGCTTGAATGCTTCTGATTTAAATATAGTGGTCCAGCCATTTGAATTATGTGGATGTGACACCCTTGCGAGCCACTAGCATATTAAGTATCGGGTTTTTCCTTATGTAGCTCACGGCCTTTTTGTGGGTAACCATTGTAAAGTCGTAGCCGTTGCACTGCAGAATCTTGTCGTGGATGCGAAGACCTGCCCGGGCAGCTGGACTGCCCTCGTGCACCTCTGTCACGTAAATGCCCTGCAGAAAAATATATAATTGTAATTATTTTCGACAAAGAATACAATTTACAAATTATTGTTCTATTTTGTTAGTAAGTTAAACACAATAAAATATTTTTTTTTTAATTTTGTAAGAACCGTAAAATCAGAAAGCTTAAAATGCCAAAAAAGAGATATTTTTAAAAAATAAAATACAGTAAAACAAGTAATTGTTTTCATATAAAACACTCGTTTTAAGCACATAATATAATAAATTATAATGAATTTAAAAGCAAAGAAACAATTTGTTATTTTGCAAAACAATTACTTGTCAAACTGCATATTAGGGTGCACTTACACTAGTTGACAAGCTGGTCAATTTCATCTCAGTAGGCTGTCTATTTTGATGGCAACTAAGTCAACTCTAGTGTAAACGGTGGTCAACTCTAATGCCGTGTTCACACTGCGTCACATACTGTCACAGCTTACAGTCACAGTGCCTCTGTGCTTCATCTGGAGCCTTAGCATACAATAAATTCTTATTAATAGTCAAACTAAATTGCATATTTTTCGAGCCTATCGGATTTTGATGCCATAGATGCAGAACTGTCGAATTGTGGCAATGCTTTGTGACAGTCTGTAACGCAGTGTGAACCCGGCTTAAGGAAAAGTGTGTTGACTCTGTAAAAAGCACAGCCTACTGAGATGAAATTGACCAGCTTGTCAACTAGTGTAAGTGCGCCCTTATTAGTCTTTGTTTTTATACTTGGCACACTCACATAGTCGGTATATCCTTGTGGGCTCTTTTTGTAATCCTGATCGATACCGCCGCCTATTTTAAAGCCACACTTTAGTATCTCTCTGCCCTCCTGATCGTAGTCCTTCTCCTTGTGCAGCGTTATGGGAATCTAAAGAGCACATAATAAATATTTAGCGTCACAAATAGTAAAACTGATTGAGAGCGTGAAAGTTTTGTTTAGGCCAACTTCAATAACAGACGACCCAATTTCACAAACACGATTCATTCACACTCACGCGCACACATACATATATGAAAATACACCTACAAACAGGAAGAACGCTGTTGCTACCTGTGTGTGTGTGAGAAATTTACAACTTACGCTCAAACACTCCATTGCCGTGCCGGCCTGATGCTGAAATGCCATTTTCGCCATGATGCTGCTGTTTTATTTATTTACGATTCAAAGAAAACGCAAATGTCGATTTATTTAGTTGGTTTTATGCACAATTGAGAAAATGATTCGATGTCGTCGCCTACAAACACAAACTGCTCGCTCTCTACTGCATCACAAATGAGCAGTGTTGGAAAACGCACAAGTTGCCCATTATTGTGTTTTTGTTTTTTTATTACATTTACATAAATAAACAAAAGTTTGGAATTAAATAAGTATATATAAATGTATACCTAAGAGCGGCGCATTGCCAGCATCGTATTAATTTCCCATATGATAATTCGCGTTCTATCGATAATCTCGCGCAATTGTCGGTTCTTCAACTTGACAGTCTCGATTAGTTCCTGATTTTCCTGTAGGACCTTGCGATATTCATCACATTGTGAGGGCTCTATGCGCGGATCCGGCTCATCTCTGTAGGGTATCAAGCTCTCGGCATTCATGTAGTCCATGCCCGCATCATTGCACTTCTCATAGATGATTCGCACACGTTTAAAGAGCAATCTTATTGTGCGAAAGTATTCCTGCACCTTCTTCTCTGTGTTATTGTCCCGGTGTGAGGTGGGCTGTATATTCTTCAGAGCTGAGAAGACCTCTTGAAAGCGCGATGCAATGTCCTGCACTGTTTCCTGGCCCAAGCGCGACAGCTGCACAATGTTGATTTCCTTGTGCGGATTGGGTTGAGAAATTGCCAGCATATTGTTGCCTCCACCGCCACCGGCAGCACCAGTCGCTGGATTGTGTTGTTGCGGTAAATTGGGCTGCTGCTGTTGTGGTCCACCACCGCCAGCCATGCCGACTCCTTGCTGTGGACCCATCATTTGTTGTTGCATTGCGTTTGCTTGTTGCTGCGGCATATTTGACATTGGCACACCGACGCCTCCTTGCATCATTTGCTGCTGCTGCATCTGGTTCTGTGGGGACATGCCCATGCCTTGCATCAATCCGGGCGGTCCACCGCCAGCGCCTGCATTGGGATTCATTTGCATGCCGCCGGGTCCTCCTGGTCCGCCGGGGCCCATCATGTTCATCTGGTGCTGTTGTTGCGGCGACATGTGCATGCCAGCTCCGCCCTGCATAAAGCCACCCATGGGCATCATGTTCGGTCCGCCTTGTCCACCTTGCGGACCTTGGTTCATTTGGTTTTGACCATATTTCCACATTTTAACAATAAATTGATTAGACCGCAAGTACAAAACAATTTTAAATGCTCTTTACCAACACTACATGCAGAAGTAGAGCTGTGTCGATTCGTTTAAAAAAAGGTTCATTAAAATGAGCCAGTGAACTTATTTAGACGTTCATGAACTAGCCCGTTAAGTTTAAGTTGGTTAGCTTAAATTAAATGTTCCTCATTATAATTTGTATTTTTTACACAACTGCTACAAAAAAGATTTAATTTAAAGTTTCTTTATAAGATTTTACGTAACAAAATGACTGAATTTGTTCAGGACTTACAAATGAGCGATTGAACTTATTCAACACTGCATTCTTAAGAGTTGCCACATTACAATATATCGATTCGATGAAATGCCTATCGCTAATCGTATATTATCAAAGTTCAATTCAATCAATTATCGGACAAGTTCAAGCTGTTTTTAAAGAATTTCAAAAATTGTCTATCAAATAAATTGCTACAAAAGTAGCGAAGCTTGCGATGACACGCGATGAGGACAATGGATTTAGTGAATGGGTAAGAGGTGTGCTTTGGCATGACTGCGCAGTAATTGAAATGGTATTTTTAGGGCGGTTACTTTGAGGCCAAGAAGTCGAAGCTCGAAGAACAATTTGCGGTCGCCAGTGATCCATTTCGCAAGTCGAATCTGTTTGATGGCATTTCAATTTTTGTAAATGGTCGCACCAATCCATCGGCCGACGAATTGAAGCGTATAATGATGGTCCATGGCGGCATCTACCATCACTATGAACGATCGCACACGAATTTCATCATTGCATCCAATTTGCCGGATGTTAAGGTGCGCAAAATGGATACGAGCAAGATAATCAGTGCTCAGTGGGTTGTGGACTGTGTGCAGGAGATGCGTGTGCTGGACTATAAGCCATATCTGCTGTACACCAATCAGAAGACGACGCAGCCACGTCTGAATTTTGGAAAAGGCAAGAACAACAATTCGACAGTGAGAGAAGAAGAATGTGATGCACTGGAGAATGAGTTGGGTGGCATACTCAAGGAGCTGCAGCAGGCTGTGGCCACTTCACCCGAAAAGAACACATCTAGTGTAACCAATGTGTCGGCCACAACGGCCAATACGAGCCACAGCGCACGCACTGCCGTCGATCCCGCGTTCCTCAGCGAATTCTATAAGAACTCTCGTCTACATCATATTGCGACTCTCGGCGCCGGATTCAAGCAATATGTGTGCGAGCTGCGCCAGGCGCATGGTAACAAACCATTTGACAAACGCCTTCAGCTACGTTCACTCCTGGCTAGCGAATCGAAGCCGATGACGGCGATGACAATCAAGCGATACGTTATGCACATTGACATGGACTGCTTCTTTGTATCGGTGGGTCTGCGCAAGCATCCAGAGCTACGTTTCCTGCCCGTTGCCGTGACTCACTCCAAGGGCGGCAGTGCAGCCACCGATGTGCCGGTTCATCCTCAGGCCAATCGTCAAGTGGAGCAGGAACTGTTTGCTCAACGCTTCGAGAAGCATCTGCATGACAACATCCGGGCTGATAAGGTGCGCACGGGCTTCGACAAGAAGATGTCGCTGTCGGAAATCGCCTCCTGCAGCTACGAAGCCCGAGCCAAGGGCGTCAGGAATGGCATGTTTGTTGGCCAAGCGCTGAAGCTGTGCCCCGAGCTGAAGACCATACCCTATGATTTTGAGGGCTATCGTGAGGTAAGTGATTGCTGTTTGGATAGAATTAAACCATGTCAATAACTACCTCTAATTGCAGGTGGCTTTCGCTCTATACGACACTGTGGCACAGTACACACTCAATATCGAGGCTGTTAGCTGTGACGAAATGTTTGTAGATCTAACGGATCTGCTCCAGGAACTGCAAGTCGATGTCATGACGTTTGTGACACATCTGCGCCAGGAGGTGCGTAACATTACCTCCTGTCCCTGCTCCGCGGGCGTGGCTGAGAACAAGTGAGTGTATTTCAAGTAAATCTCGAGCTATTGACAATAATATTTACCTTGGGCAGGCTGCTGGCTCGCATGGCTACCAAGTTGGCCAAGCCAAACGGGCAGCATCTGCTGGATACAGATGATGCAGGCAAATATATGGCTCCCTTGGCATTGGACGTAATGCCGGGTGTGGGCAGCAGCATGACGTACAAGCTCAATCAGGCAGGCATGATGACATGCGGTGATGTTCAGATGGCTTCACTGGTGCGCCTGGAGATGCTGCTGGGCAAGAAAATGGCACAGACACTATACCAAAATTGTCGTGGCATCGATCCGAGACCTTTGGTCTATGAACAGGTGAGTTGATCTTTCTAATCAGCAGTATCATTGTCCTAATCCATACTACTTTCTCTTAGCAACGCAAATCCGTCTCAGCGGAGGTCAACTATGGCATACGCTTCACCAGGTACGAGGAGCTGGAAAAGTTTCTGCAACAGCTTAGTGGTGAGGTTCACAGTCGTCTGCTTGAGATTAAGCGCAAGACCAAATCGATCACATTGAAGCTTATGGTACGCGCCGCGGAGGCGCCTGTGGAAACATCCAAGTTCATGGGTCACGGTGTCTGCGACAATCAGACAAAGTCCGCGCTGTTGAAGCAGAGCACCGACGATCTTCAGGTCATAACATCCCATGTGCTGAAGCTGATGAAGGAGTCTGGTTTCCCGCCGCACGAGCTGCGCGGCATTGGCATACATTTAAGCAAACTGGATGACATTTCCGACTCCAAAAAAGAGAATGTTATCAAGAATATGTTTGAGAAAATGTCCGAGAAGCAAAAGGGTATGTCAAAATTCCAAATTTCATCTGGCATTGGTATAAAAATTGGCAATTTCGATCAACGCAGAGAAACCAGTAAGTGCAGCCGTATCAACCAAGGAACCAGAAGTGGAAGCTAAAGCAAAGCCGGCCAGTATCAATGTGCTCAACATGTTGAAGAGCGCTGCAGCTAACAAGAAGCCCACGGGATTTGAGCCAATTCCGAAGGGCGACTCAATCATCTCCTCGGACAATGACTTCATTGTGGAAGTGAACAAGGCGCCGGAGGAGGTCAAAGCCAAGTCAACTGTGCTCAGCATGTTAAGGAGCGCAGCGACCGCTAAGAAAACAACATCAACCGATTTTATTCAAATCGGAGAGTCGACAATTTCAAGGAATTGCATTCCATCAGCCATTGCGCTGTTCGATAAGGATGTCTTGGCGCAGCTGCCAGAGGAGATTCGACGGGAGATACTTAACCATCCAGAAGAGTATTTGCAGTTAACCGGAAGAGATGAGCAGAAGAGATTCAAGGACTGTGAAGAAATTCCCCACAAGAAAATGAAGGTGAATCCGCGTCCACACTCTCCTTCGAGATCACGTTCCTCAACGCCACCGCCGCCACCACCTTCGATGCGCGTGGCGTCGACTCCGGCGAGTCCTTTGAACGACAGTGATCTGCAGCCATCCACATCCAAGGCAGCACTGGATAAGCAGATGAAGCGAGCCTGTCGCTCGGATAAAATTGTTGCCGATTATGTTCAGGAGCTGCCACGGCACATGCATCCCGCGATTCTGAAGTATCTGGCGCGCACCGAAACAATTTCAAATGTTTCGTTGGTGAAAAATGTGGCGGAGCCGGTGGCAAAGCATCCTCCAAAGTCTCCCGAACCGAATGTGTTTACGGATGCGAATTACAAGAGTATGCTAGCGAATTGGGTCAAGTCAGAGCAGGTGCCTCGGCCGGCCGATGTGGACTTGATGTATTCGCACATTTGCTTTCTTGTCGAGGACAACAAAATGGACGAAGTCTACGAGGTGATGAAGTACCTGTGTCGTCTGATAAAGGCCAAACGCGCCAGTTGCTGTCGCTGGCACATGGCCTACAATAATATCGAATCCAATATACAGGAGAAGGTGCATGAGGTGCATGATTGTCATATCTACTTCACGGAGGTCATCGACTGCTACAAGTGTGCCTAGGCCAAGCTTTACAAGTTAATTAACGGGTTAATCAATCACTTACATATATACCAACGATAGTACAAATGTTCCTTAGTTGCACGTTCTGAATGGCATTTAAACTGAATAATTCTGTTATTATTAAATACATAAATAAGAAATGTATAAAGCGAGAAGAAGTTGAATCAAAGCTTTAAGCGCCAGTTGCTTTTGTTGCGAGTATGCCATAAATTTATTTATAAATTTCAAAGAGCGCTAATTAATGTTGTAACTGCTGGGGGTATTAATCGCAGAGGATGACGACGATCGTCGTTGATAACTTTATATACAAAGGGCGGCATTCGACGCGGCTAAAGACAAATAGGCCAGGCCAACACCTGGCGGAACTGGCAAGTCATAATTTGCACTTTAATGAAAGCGTCTCGTCGCTGTGAGAACAGGTAAAGTCACTGCAGTTAATCGCCAGCGACGTCGATTGCCCGGACCGAACCAAACTGAACTGAACTAAACCGGGGATATGTAATTGATTCGCATGCCTCCAAGTTGCAGGCAGCTCCACAGCATCGAGAGTCTTGACAAACTATAACAATTACAGTGCCAGTCAGCAGCTGTTGTTGCCTTTAGCTGGCAATGGTAATTAAAAATAGTCAAGCTGCATTTCTTCTGTCGCATCCGGTCACCTAGACTCGCCTCAGTTTCAGCTCCAGCTTCCAGCCTCAGTTCCAGCTTCAATCTCAGCTCCAGTCTCGTGTTTCTGCCTGGATTTACATGAGCTGCGCTTTGTCTGATTTAATTATGTGAGCAAAAGGCGTCGTTGTTTCATAAATTTTATGCATCCTGTTTTTGCCACACAGTAGCTGCCCCGCCCTCCTTCCTGCATCCCCAAAAGGGGGAGAGAGATGGTTGTCTGTAGTCTGGTTTAACATAAATATATGAACTCGACCAACAAGATGCAAATGTTGGCAGCTTTTGATAGACTTGTTGGCAGCGTCAAGCAGTTTGCCAACATGATTTGTCAACGTTGCAACAAAGCGATGTCTGTGCATGTTGCATGCCACAAATGTGGTTTTTGGCCCAGGCTTTCTCATAACATAAATGTAGTTTTATTTTTATTATGATCATTTTATTTAAAATTGAAAAATGTCCTATTTTTTTAAGGTTTTTTTTTTGTATTCTACTATCTATAATTTAAATATTGTTATTTTATTATTTTAAATTGTTAATCTTAGCACTCCCTTAACCAATTCGAAACTGCATCGATTGTACCTTATTGGCCAAGTTAGCTGTTAGTTGCTGCTGTTGGTTCCCACGATGTGGCAACTAGCAGTAGCTGGCAAAAGCTGCGGGAAACTGTCAGCCTAATCAGACGTGGCACTCGCGACGACAAGATCACTGCCAAAGTTGCTAACATTCTGGGCTTGGGCACAACATGTAAATATGCATAAGGCACAGAGTCAGCAGCAGCAACAACAACAACAACAACAATAAGCAGCGGGATTTGAGGCAGCAACATCAGCATGCGCATGTTGATAATAGGTTGCTGTTGCTGTCGTTGACTTGGCTACCAAATAAGCCAATGCGACAACAACAGCAGCAACAATATAAGCTAGACTTTTGTTTGCGGTTTCAGATTTTGCCGCCAATGCTGCAGTTGCAGAGTCTGCAGTTGCATCTATGTAAAACTTCTAGCCAATTAACTTGCAGCAGACGAGACCAATGCTGCAACCGCAACAGTTGCTGCTGCTGCCGCTGCTGGTGCCTTATGATTAGAATCGTCGACAGCAAGCCGCCAAACGGGCACGGCAGCAACAACAGCAACAACTGCAACAGCAGCAGCAGCAGCAACTAACCAAAGCTAATGAACCATGTTGCCGCTGATGAACCCGAGCTGATTAATGATGCCTGGGATGGTTGCTTGCTTGGCTGGCTTGGATGGCTGAATGGTTGCGCCTGGCCAAAGGGAACTTGCATACGAGTAGAGTACAACTGCAATTGGGAGTTGGGTTTGAAGCTGTGCGGCTTGTGCTCCCCGAGGGCAGCTAACAACTTAACTAGCTTGGATGGTGGGCTTAGGGTTGTGCCAGCCACAAAATATAGAAAAAAACTAGAAGAAAAGTCTACAGGCGAGAGAAACCGACTGAAAGCGACCCTGTAGTAATTCTGAAAAGAAACATTTAAAAGTATGTAAGCCTAAATTTATAAAAACATTTATTAAGAAAATGTAAAAAATTATAGTATACAAAATTCAATCATGAAGATTCCTGGAGCGGAACTCGAACTCACAATGAAATGATCAGCTCACATCTCCCAAAATAAGAGATGTATGTATATTTTTAAATTTGTGAAAGCAAAAGAAAAAATCTAAATTGAAGTAAGGAAATATAGCAATCTACATATCAACTTTGGTAGTTCTAGCTCTCTTAAATAGTCTCAAAGATGTTGTTTATAATGTAGACAAGCTTTTATGACAAACTTAAAAACCTATTTGTACTTTTTAAGTACAGGGTATAAAAAAAATTGCGAATCAAAAAAAGTAACCAGCGACTGGTAACAATTTTTGGCCAGCTGTAGGCGAAGAAGAAGCAGAAGGAGCAGGGCTGACAAAAGAGTTGGCCATTGGCTAAACAAAGGCTTTTGCGCAGGCGCACCTGAGAATGTTGATAGCCCCCATGGAGCCAGAAGGTCCAATAGTCTCTGACTCTTTCGCTCTCGCTCTCAGTCTCGGACTCAAGCTCAAAACTCAAAGCTCTCAAGTATAAGTGTAAGCCGTTTTTTATGCCACTCAAGCGACGACAAGGCGACCAAAACAACAGCAACAACAACAGTGAGGTTGGACCAAGGCAACTTGCAACTGGCGAGTAGGGTTAAAGCTGGAGTGGATGGAGCTCGTTTGCGGGCCCTTTATCACATGCGCACATCATTTACTGGACGCGGACGCAGCGCGCGCACTTTAGCAATTGTGCCTTTAAAGTGTTTGCGTCGTGACAAAATCAATGTTGCTGGCCGAGACACGGCCAAGACACTACTACAGTGTACACTGTAACAGGCCGACTGTCTCGACTGTCTGACAGCCTCTTGGACAGTGATTCATGGTTTATTAAGCGCATTATGCCGCAGGATACTTTGAAGTTGCCAGCGACAACAACACTGGGCAGCAGCAGCAGCAACAGTTGCCGCAGCAGCAGCAGCAACAGCAGTTGTTGCACGTGTTGTTGGAAGCCCTTAAAAATGCGGCAACTGCGACCGCGCACATTGCCTTTGGCATTGGCAATGAACACTTGGCCCGGTACTATAAGCCACGTTCTGTAACTTGGCTCTTCACTTCAGCAATTGATTACTTAACATGTTTTATGCGTACGGCAAGTTATGTGGCGACTGGCGCGTTAATTTGAGCCTTATGTTGTTGCTGTTGTTGCTGCTGCTGATGTTGCTGCTGCTGCTGTTGGCCTTGGCAACATCCCCAGCTAGCAACGCTGCATTGTGGCAGTCAAACAAATTGCTACGCGGCAGGCGCTGGGCCGTAAATCAGCGCACAAGTCAAAACACATCAACATCAGCATCGACAGCAGCTAAAACAACAACAGCAGCAATAATATCGACAACAGCAACAACAACAAGAAACGAAGCCATCAACAGCTTCCCAGGCCAGACAGCCAAAGCCAATATAAACAACAACACCCATGCACCCATACAGCACTTGCAAGTGGGCGTGTCTAATGCGCCCCAAACGATAAGTCAGCTGCACACTTACATTTTAACGGCTTTGCTGATTTTTTGTTGTTTCTTTTTGGCCTGTCCACGCGGCGTATGCGCAACGCTTGCATGTGCAAATGGAATTAATTATGGCAAATGCAGCCGCTCAGTCAAACAAATATAAACGAATATATATATAAACATATCGCATAACAGTCTTTTTTTTTATATGTTTGTATATGGTTATAGCTAAATCGAAATCCACATCCGAAATCTGAGTGTGCATGAGAATGAGATGAATTGCCAGGCAGAGATGCAGGCGCGCGATAATAAACGCGCCGAAAACGCGTCGGCTGACTTGACTGTTGATTTATGCAACATACGTTTTGTGGCACATACCCTGTGACAGAGACTTTGAAGGGGAGTACATAGCTATTAGATTTGTTTAAAGTAAAGGTCAATTTAAAGAATAAATAGTTTCGGTAATAAATGTAAAATACAATTGAGATCCACAGCAGAAACTACATTGGAAATAAATCAGAATAACAGCAGACAAATAACAGAGGTAAATAACAGCCGATTTTTTTTAGTATTTTTTGTCGATAATATATTATCGATGAAGCAGCAGATTTTTTGCAGAAAAAAGCCGACAGCAGAAAAACGACGTAAATATTCCGATTAACAACCATTGTAACTTTGTGTAACGTTAAATAATTTAGCTCACATAGATGTAATGTAATTATTGATTAAGAATTGTGCTAAACAAACATCTTTATTTAATTTTTAGCATTATCTGGTCTGCTATAAACCAATTAATTGTTCAAATAATTTAAATGTCTATTACTTCATTTACAGGGTATCTTTTAGTCTCATAGCAGCTTTTGCCGCTTGCTGTTGCATTACGTATGCCGAAAATATGCAAATTGGCAATTTGAAGTGTGAACGCCGCCAGTGGCAAACAGCAACAACCAGCAACAACAACCACAACAGCAGCAGCAGCAACGGCAACGGCAACGGCAACTTTCTGTGAATTGTGCCAAAGAATTGGCAACAGCATCAACGGCAGCGTCGACGTCGCCGTCAGCGTTGGCGTTGGCGTTGGCGTCGCTGCACTTGTCATTAGAATGCAATCGAAGCGTCAGAAATAAATTACAAAACCATGTAAAGTGCAAACTGGACTCACAGTTTTGCTATGTTTTATTTACCCCCCCCCCCCCTTCCCCCTCCTTCCCCCTCCTTCCTTCTTCTTTCATAGTTTTTTCTCTCTATTTTATTTTTTTGACGTTTCGTTGGGGCTCTGTAATCGCATTTATGGCCACATAAATCTTGGCTAAAATTTGCCGTTGCCTAACAAAGTTGTCGTTGTTGTTGTTGTTGTTGTTGCCAGGCATTGCTATGGTTTTTTTCCTTTTGCATTTTTATCAATTGAGCCGCTCTTAAAGTGAAACTGGTCCACAAGCTCCTCAGGCTTTGATTTATTTATGTGCTCTCCACGTCCGACTCTGGGCCGGCGATAACACAGCGCGCTTTCACGCATTTTTAATTTCGCCCCCCCCCGCTCGCCACTCCTTCCGCTGGCAACTCCCCTTCCCACCCTCTGGGGCCAGTTGGAATCGCTCTACGATCTGGAGATACAATGTATCTGGTCTTGTAATTGAATTGATCGCATGAAATATGCTAAATATGCTCGGGCAGAGCGAGACACGCCCCATTTGTCGAAATGGGCGTCTGTCGTTGAGGCAACAACTGACAGCTGACAGCAGGTGCAGCTCAAAGAGAGACAGAGTGAGAGGGAGGGAGGGAGAGGGGTGACATTCATATGATTAGTCAGCGCAGAGTTGTGTTAATCAGATCAAGATATAATGACATTAAACATTGGCATTACATCAGCCGAGGCGATCTATTAAGGCTCATTATTGTATGTTGACTGCCACAAAAGAATGTCAGATCAAAGGAAAGAAATAGGGGGAGGAAGGCTGAAAAAAATAATAAATGTTGAGGAAGGAAAAGAATGCAAATTTGTTGTGTGTAATACACTATAAGGGACAGCGAAGATTATTTTAATGAACATAATTTAACTTAACTGCAGAATTAAGCGGCCAAACTATAATCAAAATGCCATGCCGCTTAAAAATGTGAATCAAATTTGGCACAGCTATGAAAGTTTAAAGTTGATCTGATTTCTTACCTTTTTAAATTTAATACTACGTATCATTATTTAATATAACGTATTCTCTTAATTTTTTTTCGGTATTATTTGGAGTTATATCAACAACTTCAACATTTTTTTTTTCGATTTTTATATTTTGATACCAAACTCTATTAACTTTTTCGATTTTCATCACTCTCCTAAAATACATAAATAAATGCACCATGAAGGAAAAATATTAATGGCAAGCAATATATATTGCTAATTCAATAGATTGTAACGATAAAACGATATTATTAACACTAATAAGTAATTCCAAGAGACTGTCAGTTTTCACTGCCGGCAACTGTTGCTGCTGTTGGTGCTGTCGCTTTTTTAATTTCCTATCGAATGCACAAGTCGGAGGCAGAAAGGCAATCACGGGAACATTTAGTCATTCCAAATGCTACATAAACTGACAGTCTATTTGTTTTATGTCAAGCCTGAGCTTCAGTTTGGGGCTCAGCCTTATGCATATGGCCAGCCAGCCAGCCAGACAGCTTAGCAGCAACAGTTGCTTGTAGCAGCAGCAGCAGCAACAGTTGCTTGTCGTTGACACGCCTGCAATTGCACTGATATGAATCACAGCAAAAGCCGAAGCGAATGCGCGAATGAACGAATAAATGAATGAATGAAGGAGAGGGAATGGAGTGTGATTGGGGGCTGAGTGAGTAGCATTATCTAGATAAATAATTATTCAACTTAAATCGAAATCGTAATGAATTTTTCGTTATACTGCACGTTAAACACGCTTTTCGCGGGAGTGTCAAACTGACGGCAATACGCGCTCATTGTCAGTGCTTCGTTAGCAATATCGTTGGCTTGGTGTGGTTTGCTGGCAACATGTTGCTGCCACCGCATGTTGCTGCCTTAATTGGACAGCGATACAAATCGCTGGCAAACTGCGATTGCAACTGCGACTCTCAGGGTTTTGGGCCGAGTTGGGACCTCGGGCCACGCCCAGCCAAAACACCTGCAACCGTTTACACGTCGACTCCAGTTGAAGTGAAGCTGATGGCAATTTGTCAAATTTCCTGGTCGAGCTGCCTCGATGCCTTGCTGCCTGAGCTCACTTAACGCCCCAGTGTCGGGGCAGTCGATGCAATTATCCTTATTAGCTGCTCTGGTCATGGCATAAAACATGTTTCACGTTGCTGCTGCTGCTGCCGCCAAAGGGCTTTTAGCCAGATTTCGTTAGCGGATTTTGGGCAAAGCGCTTAACTTAACGCTTGTTTGCACTGATAAATGCGCAGCGATGGGCAACACCTCAACACGACCACTAAAGGGAGTCTGGCCCAGAATGCGTCTAATTACAATGGACGCAAACTTGGTTGTGGTTGCTGCCTTCCATCCTTCCTTCCAGGAAGGCCAATTTCACACCAATTGTGTGCGAGTCCAGTTGCCTCAAGTTCAGCCTTATGTTGCCTTGTTCATGTCTGTTGTCTGTTGTCTCTTCTTGTTCTTTTCACTTTTATGTGGCAGGGCCTATCATTAGCTCCAGATTTGGACATTGTCCGATTCTTGATTCCCCATTCCCCATTCTATATTCCCTATTCCCTATTCCCCATTCGCGATCCAACGAATCGATTTAAAGTGCGCGCTCTCATCAATAAGTCTTAGCTGCAATTATGGATCGTTCTGTCTACTCCGATTGTCTCTCCTTTTTCCGTTTTCCACTGTCGTCTGTCGTCTGTCGCGTCTGTCTGTTGTCCATGTCTGGCATTGTGGCGCATTTATGGCGCCGCATACGCCGACAATTAAACAATTCGCTTGCCAGCAACAGCAACAACAGCAGCAACAATGCGCCTTTTGGCCAAATTAAGAGTTGGCCCGCCGCCTGTCCATAGTTGGTCAATGGAATCGAAACAAGTTGTAAGCGATAAGAACGTTGCCATTGTTCACATTGTAGTTGTTGTTGCTGCTGTTGTTAGCATTGTTGTCGTCGCTTGTTGCTTGACTTTGGCTGCGCTTTGTAATTATGGACATTATTGTTGTTGTTGTTGTAGTTGTTGTTGCTGTTGCAGCTACACACAATTTACATGCTGTAGCGCCTGCAGCTCGCTTAATAATCAAAGAGGCGTTGCCAAATTCACACACAGCTACCGAAAACTTCAACAGCAGCAGCAGCAACAACCTGCAACAATCAGCAACAACCTGCAGCAGCAGCAACAATAATAAACGAGATGTATTACATTGAATATGAAAATACGAGTATATTTATGAGTATCTGAGTATCTGAGCACTGATTGCCCGATCGACTGCTCGACACCTGTGCGAGAACGAGCAACAAATTATAGCCAATTGGCATGGTTAACTGGTTCATCAGTTGGCCATTATCTTGCCCGAGCAACGCGAATGCAATTGTCAACAGATTTTGAAAGTCATTTCGACAAAAGGACACAACTTTTAATGATGCCGGAAAGCGGGCTGTATTATTAAAGTTGCAACTTAATCAGTGTCTTTTAAAAATTATACTAACAGCAGCTATATTTAAATTTTATTTCGTTAATTAAACTTTGCTTTATTAAATTTAATTTGATCATTATTTAGTTTCACCCAGAACCATAATTAAATGGAATAAGCATTAAAACAATCTTAATTTTATTATAGCTAAAATGATTCTAATTTCAATATATTGATAAAGATTTAATTTAAAAAAGAATGTTCTTCAAATACTCTCTAAATGAATCTTAAATGAAAGCTGCTACAAGAAACATTTACATGAAAATTATTAGATACATATCATACAGTTGATAATCTAGCAATTTTGTTATTTGTATTGCAATCGTGCAACAATTATAAACAGGAATTGTACAAATTGCTTATAATTGCTTATAAGATCTAATTTAGATAGACATTGTAGAGAGCTATTATGTTTATTTAAGCTTTTAGTTCAATAACATATGGCCGGATTTTTTGACCCTGATTCTATATTTAAACGAAATATTGCTATTGTAAAGATCCTAAGACGTTGGCCAAGTTGCAAGTTGGCTGTCTAAAGGAGTCGTTAGCTATTATCGTGGTGTTGGGTCCAGGCCAAGCACAATTACTGAAGCCATCATCGGTGATTTATGCGCCCAAACAAACACATGAGGCACATGCAACAGCAACAACAGTGGCAGCAACTGTTGCTGTTGCAGCGGCAGCGGCAATCGCACCACAATGCCTGGTGGTTGGCCCCGCAGCTAATTAATTTGCCATTTGTGTCCCATTAGCGTAATTGTCTGTCAGTTAAAACTCGCCATGTGCCCCCTTTGACTTTATAAACGGCCAGCAACAACAGCAGCAGCAACTGCAGCAGCAGCAGCAACAGCAACAGCAGCAACAACGACAACGATGACAACGTGGCCAACAACTAGCTGAAGCTGACCAGCAGTCGGACAACCTTTGCTTGCATTTTATGTGTCACCATTGTTGCTGTTGTTGTGGCTGTTGTTGTCGTGATTGTTGTTGCTGCTGTTGCTGTGCATAATTTGCATACATGCTAAACACAAGGCGACATTTATGTGACGCGCCACGCATTTAATTTGAATTCGTTGTCAGTTGGCGCCTTAAAATTAACTACGAGGGCGTGGTCAGCTGCAACAACAACAAAAGCAACAGCAACAACAACAACTTTGGACCATTGCTTTTCTAATGGCGCCCATCAGTCTATGGAACACCTGCAAGTTGCCCACGCAGCCAACGCCTTGACTTCTTGCCTGATCCTCTCCAGATTTGTTCCCAAGAACACAAAATTACGAGCAACTGCAGCTGCACTCGCTGCAATCCAAAACTGGGAAGACGACAACGACAGACAACGGGACGAGGAGCAATGGGTTTGGTTGTGTCGGCCCGTTTGCCTTATAAAGCAAACAACGTTGCTGACGTTGTTGTCGATGCTGTTGTTGTTGTTGTTGTTGTTGTTGCTGTGGAGGCATTCGCCTTAGATTGCTGGTGCAGATGTCGCCGGGAACAATCTGGCGAGACAGACTCATGGCTCGACCCTTCAGGCAGCTGCTGTTGCCACAACGAGGCAGGAGAGAGAGCAGGAAAAGAGAGGGGAGACTTGGCCCACGCACTTGTCTAGCCACAAAGACAAACAAAGCCAACTGCAAAACTCAATCGACGACCAATAACAACAACAACAGCAACAACTGCAGCAGCAACAATGTTGCGAGTTGCGCGGGCGTTGTTGCTATTTCTCCCAGTGGCAGTGGCAAGCCTACTTCTCCATTGCCTACTTCTCCCAGAAACTTCTGTCCAATGCATTTTCACTTCAATCTTAAGTTCAGCTGGTGGTTATATAATTCCCATTTTCAAGCCGATTTCAACGGCACTTAAACGTTTTACGTTTTAAGCTTTATGGCCTCGCCATGGGCAGCAGCTCCAACTCCAAATTCTGTTGCCTGCCTCCTGCTGCTGCTGCTGTTGCTGTGGCAAGTTGAGAATCCACAGGTTGCTGCCCTTTGCTCATTAAAGTTTCGCCTTATTTGGGGCGTTATCTTATCATAAAAATGCAGTTGCTTCAACACCTGCACTCTGATGCTGATGCAATTTTTTTTGGGGCACGACGCCACGGGACACCACAAATTTCAATCAGCCATAATAAACTGTAAGTTATTTTTTGGCAATTTTTTTTTCTGATTTCTTAAAAAAGAGGAATCGAAAAGTGCTTTGGTCTTGAGTTGCAGCAAATGAGGGATTAAATGAGAAATTTTAAGTACAATTTATAATCTTGTAACATGAATACAATCAGTATTTTAAGATGAACAATTTTAAGAGACTAGCAATGAAAAAATTGTATTAATATGTTTTTTTTTAAGACTGTTAGTAAAAGGTTTAGCTAATAAGCTAACATTTTATTTCACTGTTATTAACAGCTTTAATTAGTAATAATAAGTAATTACAATAACATGCTGTAGAACTGGTTGTCCCAAGTTTAACAAAACATGTTTACATTCTTTTTTATGCTAGCATTTGCATGTTTTAAAGGGTTTTCAATGAAGGTTTCCTAATCTTTCCTTCACTTTTCAGAGTTTATAGCTACTGAAACCGGCTCTAAAAGCGACTTTAGCAATCATTTCTTAATATTCCTTAAGCAACAAACTTGTGCGTTAAATACATTTTTGTTTAGCATTAGAAATTAAACAACAAAAAATGTGTTGAATTTTTTTAATGGTGATTTTAGCAGTTGTCCTTTTACTAAAAATACAAATTTATAAACAGCTACCACTCCCTATGCTAATTATCTCAGCCGTTTCAATTTTTAAAGCCGTAAAAAGCTTCTGTGAAAGCTTCTTTAATAACTTAACATATTACCTTAAGTGCTTGAGTAGCTTGTGCTTGTGAAAGAAATGCAATTAAAGAACTGTCTCAGCTTTTCACATAACTTCGAGGCCATTTACCTTTCGGGTCGTAACAAATCAACGCTGCTGCCGCCTACGAGCCGGGGATTTGGCTCAGAGTCTGGACCACAGCAGGGTGTGGCGCCTGGAACAGAGCAGGACATGGCCATTGGCCATTGGCCATTTGCCATTGACCAAGACCAAGTGGAAGCGCATGCGCAGCGGGTTTTATGCATTTTAATGCCGCATCGACATCAACATTTGGAATTGCTCTGGACCCAAAGAGCCGAGTCCCTGCAACTGGAACAGAGCCAAAGCCAAAGCCTGTCGATCGTTGTTTATGTTGGTGTTATTTTCATTGCAAACAAATGATGAGGAACACGCAAACGCACTCAGACACTGGCAATCTGTAGGCAGACAGACAGACGGACGAACGGACAGACACTCCGTTTGGCATGGGTTGAAATTGAAATCACAATAAGTTTAAAAAAAATGCCACAGGGCGATTCGGAGACAGGCAACGACGTAACATTAAATTGCCAGTAAAATAAAATTTAAAAAAAATTATGGTTGATTTTTAGGTGAAAAACGAAATTTATTTTATGAGCTCAAATTGCTAAGGGAAGCAGTTGAAAGCAAGATAATACATATTCAATTGGAAGCCTAAATTACTGAATAAACAAATAAGAACGTTTATTGTAATTTAATGTATTTACGTAAAACTAGATTCGTTGTAAATAAAAAGTGAGAAACCCAAGTTGAGGCGAATTATGGCATTTATAGAATGTATAATAATATAATGGGAGCTTAACTGAAGCTGTAAAATAAACTGCATACAGTAAAAAGTAAAATTGCTACGAAATGTAATAATAATCTCAAGAAGTCCGTGCTTACAAAAAATAATTGCCTTATTATTTTTATAAAGTGTGATTATGCTAAAATCAAAAATCTACATTTTAGTAAAAATGATTATAAAGTTTGAAATAGTACACAATTAATATATTTTACCATAGTAAATTTAAAAAAATTTTGGAACTAATATAAAATCAGTTTTAGTTAATTGATTATGGAAATCTTATTTCAAAGATAGCGAACAAAGTATTTAATTAATTACTCGAAAATAAATACATTCATTTGTTTAATGAAATTTTAGACGATCCTTTGGTAATTCAAGTTGCCGCAATTGGTAGCTACTGTTTAGTTTTAGTTTAAGTTTTATGAGCAACTTTCGCAAGGCAGCTGCGTCAGGTAAGACTGTACAGGTGCACACACACACACACACACACACTAGGTGTGAATTGAAGCTTAGAAAGGAGTAGCTCAGATTACAGACAATGTCAGCTGCCTGATGGCTCAATCAGCTCGAATTACTCAACCTTACTCATACCTCTACCTGCCTACCTGCCTGGGGAAATACTCGTAAATCGTTAAGGAAAGAAAGTCTTCTTTGATATCAGAGAGGCAAAAAATGCGAATAAAAAATCTCTTAAGCTGCGATCGACAAATTAGCAAAAGCTCAGGATGAATGCCAATTAAAAACTCATTAGGCAGCAGGTCAGACCAAGGAAAAGGGAAGGGGCATATTCAGATGCTGCTTTAATTGCCGGTTCACCATGACCAAAATATCCGTGGGGTATATACACATACATACATACATATATGTATTCATGTTCGTACAACGAAATCACTTTGAGCACGTGCAAAAGCCAAAAATGATGGGCACTTGCATTAAACGAAATCGTTTAGGCCCGGTCTTAACTCATGTGGCACGATCAAGGGTTGGCTGCAACAAAAACAAGGAGGCAGAGGCAGAGATCAGTTCAGTCTCAGTCTGTTGCTGTTGTTGCAATTAAAGCGCCAAGAGGCTGAGACTGAGACTCAGTCCATGTCCAAAATGTGTTCAATTTAAATTAACGATCAGCGCAAAATCACAAACGGCAGTCGAGAGTTTCGGCTTGACTTTGGAATTGGGCTTGTGATTGGGATTTAGGTATGGGATTGGGATTGGGAGATTGAGAGAGCAGCAACGACAGCATGCAACATGCAACCGTTTTCAGCTCCAGATGCAATGCAATTAAGCAAAAGTTTTATTTAAATTGCTGGCGCTGGCTGGCTGTATTTTGTAATGGGTGGCAAGGGGTGTAGGGGAGTGTAGGGGAGTGTAGAGGGGAGTGTTGCGTCCGCTATGGGGTCGCTCAGTTTTAAGTCTCACATGTGTTTGCTAATTTCTGCGTGCAATTGGAACATTAATTAAATTCAACATTTAAGCTATAAATTGTTTGCTTAATTGCCATTTAGGCCAGCAATTCCTGCCAGGACACACTTAGAGAGCAAGGGACAGACAGAGACAGAGAGATGGACTGAGAAGAGAACAGTCAGATTGTCGGCATTTCAATGCAAGTCATCGTTGTTGTCGTGCGGCCATAAATAAATTAAAAGTCCGATGCAAAATGACAGCAACAACCGAGCAGTTTGGCAACATGTTGCTGCTGTTGCCGCGGATGCTGCTGCTGTTGCTGTTGTTATTCCTGCTGCTGCTGCCATTGGCGACAGAGATGGAGACGCAGCCAATGTCAATTCAGAATAAGAGCAACATCAGCAATTGCAGCAGCATCAACAGCAACAGCAACAGCAGCAACTATACATATTATTAATGATGGCGGAAGCAAATGCGGCGCCTTTTGATAATGTGTTGTCCTTGTTGTTGCAACAGTTGCTTGTCCAAAATGTTGACGTTGTTGTTGGCCAATGTGGCCAATGTCTTGGCCATGACAAACGCATTGGCATTGACAGTGAAGCAGCTGCAATAACTGCAACATTGCAACATTTACATAGCTAAGCTGAGCTGAGCTGCTGATGAGTCTTTGCCTCTTGGCTGCATGTTGTTGCATGTTGCTGACATTTCTTTCTTTTCGTTTTTTGGCCACGTTACAGCCCACAGCCCCCAATAACAGCTAGCATTACCAAGTGCAGCTGTGGCGCCTTTGCAGCACCAGGGGCGACGCATAACTTGGCACCAAACTGGCAAATCGTTTTCACTACCAAATAGAGATCCCGTTGCTGTTGTTGTTGTTGTTGCCAAACACAAAACAAAACAAAATCGTGGACACACAGAGATCTGAGTTGCGTGGCCGTGTAAGACAAAACTCTGCAGTCAGTTATTGTAGTTGCTGTTGCAGTTGCTGTTGTTGTTGTTGCAGTTGCAGCTCCAATTCTTTTTGCATGTTGTTCAATTTCAATGGCGCCAAATCTTTGCCGTGGGACGCAAGTTGCAGATAGAAACCGAGACTCAAACTGAGACGCAGTTGCAGATGCAGATGGAGGCGCAACCAAATCCTTGGCTTTGCTTGTTGAAAATGTTGCCAGCCATTTAGGCCACAGGCTGGCAGCCAGATACGAGTTATAGACAACCAGATAAGCAAAATAGTTCGACTACCATTTGGCCATGCTCCGCGTGACTTGACTTTTGACTTGAGGGTGTGCTCAAAACGAAGAAAATAAAATGCAGGCAAAGCGTGTAAAAGATACTCAAATAAAATGAGAAAAAATATACGTGTAAAAATAAATAAAATATAAAAATTAAATAAATAAATAATTATAAAAATAAATAAATAAATATAAATAAAGTATAAATATTATTTTAAGTAATATTTTAAATATAATTTTAATCCAATAAATAATTTGAACTATGTATTATAATTTAAATATTATTTTTTTTAATTTGAAGAATATTGAAATAAATTCTCATCAGTGTTTTTGCCAAATTGTTGGCCTTGTTTCTTTAATTTACTGGCAAGTCTTAAAGTCTTGTAATTGATGATTGATCACTTTGGAATGCCACACAAACACTGAATAAACGAGAATGAGTTTAATGACTCAATTTCATTTAATTAAACATTAAACTGGTAATTACATAAGCCATTTAGCACATTTATTACGCCTGGCATTTGTTGTTTCAGTTGTTGTTGCAACTCTTTGGCTTGGCCATTTGCCACATACAAACATAATTAAGAGTCTGCGATACGTGGATTCTAATTACTTGAGCGGCTGCAGTCGGCGGTCGATTTGTGCCAGAAGCCATTTAAAGGTGCATTCATTTATGCAAATGCCACAACAAATCGCACTCGCTGTCGACGTCGCAGTCGCAGTCGCAGTCAGCGTCCCAGTCACAGTCACAGTCGACGTCAGTGGGGTGTGCAAATGACAAACGACTTGAACTTGCGACTGTCGGCCCGAAAAAATGAAATGAAACCGCAATTTTTTAATAAAGTTTGTCGTTTTGTCTGTTGGCCAACTCGTAAATTCTGCAGCTTAAGTGTTTACGTTTGTTTGTTTGTTTGTATGTGCACACTCATGTGTGTACAATTTACACACAAACACGCACACACACACGCTGCGAGGGGTCTCCGAAGGTGAACAGCACGCAGTCGAGCCAAGTTTGTGCCTTAGGTCTTTCGTTTTTGCCTCTTTTGGGTGCGTGCGCATTTGCATTGCAATTTTTTAATTGATATTTAATTGCAGCCATGGCACACACACTGGTACACACACGCACACACACACACTTATATGCACACATTTGTAGCTTGCAGTAATTCTTTATGTAAATCTGTAATTCAATAACGCCAAGTGTTTTTGAGTATATGAACATGAATATTCATATTGAGCTTATGCACATACCCTGTAACTACTAAGGAATTTAAAAAGAGTTTGTTAAAGATGTCCAAAACGTATGTAACAGACAATAGAAGAAATAATTGATATATTCCTATATCTATCCATACAGTTTCTAGGATAAGAATAAGAACAAAATTAATAACCATTACAGGGCATCTTCTTTATTTCCACTCTCGAGTGACACATGCTAACCTGTTTTATTTTATTGATTTTTAACTCAATTTTAACTTACGCAGCTGCACACAGATCGCTCGCTTTTATTAAGTATTTATTTTTTGATTTTTAGCACAAATTTACAAAACTCTAAACAGAATTTGAATACGAAAAAAGAGAATTCAATATTTATACGTGTAAGCCGTAAACAGTTGGATTTTATTATAACCTCTGGATTGTTTGCCAAGTTTTATGCCAATTTTACGATCGGTAACTGCACAAATTTTTTATGACACATTAACATAAAAATATTAAAGCTCATTTCAATTACCGAGTACCACAAATAAAAAGCCAGCTGCTGCTGTCGAAGCGGACAAAAGCCAAGATGAAGATGAAGATGAAGGCAAACTCTTGTGGCAGATGGCAGGTTTGTCTA
Organism: Drosophila recens; assembly: GCA_037043495.1. Lineage (NCBI taxonomy): Eukaryota > Metazoa > Arthropoda > Insecta > Diptera > Drosophilidae > Drosophila > Drosophila recens. The sequence goes on from JBAMBJ010000672.1 coordinate 182,529, forward strand.
TTGTTCCAATCGAGGCTATGTTATCCTAGCTGCTTTATTCTGATTGTGCTCATGATCTAGCTAACACTTTGCAAGCTCTCATTTCTCATTTCATTTGAAGTTCTCACGTTCGCGTTCACGCGCATTTGTTTAGCTAATTCGAATTGTTCATTTGGATTCTGTTGAAACAGGAAACGCATTGTTGTCCAGGCTCGATAATTGTGTGGGAACGCCAAGGCAATTTCAATTTCAATGGCGTTGGCGACAGCCAACAACTCGATTCCAGTCCAAGTCCCAGCCTAAGTCCAAGCTGAAGTCCTCTAATTGCGACTAACAGCTCCAAATTTGTCTTGTACCGCTGTGGGCGCTCAATTGCTTTCGAAAGGTTCAATGGATTTCAATTTGCCTTCAATTGCCAGCGATTAGAGCTTGAGCAATTGTTTGGAATGCCAAAAAGATTGGCCAAGTCAACGGGCTAAAATAATTCGTTGATTTTGCGGTACATAATAATAATACGAGGAAGAAACTGAATCAATATAATATAAAAAAAAACAAAATCAATTAACTTTAGATAATTTCAAAATATTTATTTTTTAAAAATATATATCTTACAGTTACTACTGTTACTATTATGGTAAAAAAATTTAAATTTTTTAATGAATTTAGAAGTCAAAATCTTTAACAAATTACATTTAGCTTGAAAATCGGATGAGTTTTGTAAAAGTTAAGAAAGCTTAAAGATGGTTTTGTTTTTGAACAAAATATAACTTTATTAATTGCAGATATATTGACAACTAAATTCATTTTGTGTCGATTTATACATTTTAATTAAAGTAAATGTCTAATTATGTTTTGCTCTCGTTTATTTAATTATTTCTTATCCTGTAAATTCCAATTAATAAAAACGAGTTTCTTTCGAAAATGATTTAAATATTTTACAAAATTTCTTTAAAGGCCAGTAGCAAGTTGTGAGTTATATTTATATCTTCTTAAGCGTTTTAAGCACACAGATTTTGAGTTGAGCTTCGGCTGAAAATGGCATGCGAAATGAAAATAAATAAAAGTCTGAATCAACAGAAAAGTGATTTTCCCATGACCTCGAAAGGCAGTTCCCAGTTTTGCATGTGCGCAGTTGAACAGTCAATCTGGTTTTGGGTAGGCAGTTCATGTAATTTCAGACGTTCGCCGCAAAAATGCATTCAAATCAGACGATGACGACAACGCTGGAGATGAGGATGAGGCTGAGGTTGAGGATGAGAATGACGATGACGACGTGACGTTGAAATTAAATCAACTAGACTAGAGACGCGTCGGCAAACGGCCCAAAGAGGCCAGCCAGATATACAAGCCGGCCAGTTAGCCAGACGATCACTTGACCAAGAGCAGCTTGGGCTAAAATCAGAGACGAGTTTTAGCCGCCGCTTGGAGTTAACCCTGGCTGACTAATGCACAGCACAACGTGACGGTGTCTGCCCGGTGTAAATTGTTTAATATTTAGGCAGAGTTAATTTGTTGTTGCTGTTGTTGCTGTTGTTGTTGTTGCTGTTGTCTGGAGTGCGCTGTGCGCTGTTGTTGGCCATCAACGCGGCTGTCCATGCAATTTGTTTTCATAATGCCCAATATTAATACATAACCGCAGGCGACAATGTTGATTAAAATGCCATTTATATGAAGCTTGCAGCGTGCAGCGTGCAACGTTGACTCTCTTTAATAAAGTGATCTGTGAGCGGTGTGTTAATCCCTTGAGTGAGTGACTAATTGTGATCCAAATGGCTTGAGCCTGGACCTGATCTTGGACTTGGAGTTGGACACGCAACATTGATCCTGACACCTGGCACGTAGCTGGAAGGCCAATCTTTCAGCACAGTTCAAGTTGATTGCAACTACAAAATTGCAGACACGTCAGCGTCCGAGTCAGCCGCAAATTGCGGATCAGAGTTGGGTTCAGCTTCGACAGAGATTGGAGCAAGCACATCAATAAGGCACGGACTGTGTGCGCTTCAGGGAGAAAGGCTGAGGCAAATCAATAATTGTATTGACTGAAAGCCGAATGCAGATCAAAAGGTCGCCACATCATGCAAATAACCCGGCCACAAGATGAGACTCCAGATGGGGATAAGGTTGTGGATGAGCCCAGCAGCCATCATAACTTGCCACAGAGAGACACGGAGATTGCAACCGCGGAATGCAGACAGAGAAACAGACACAGAATGCAGACAACAGACTTTAGACTTGCAACTTGCAAGTTGCAACTTGCTGAAAGGTCAACGCGATCATTTCCGCATGATTACAAATGCAATTCGTTGCTTGTGGCACAGTCGACGACGCTTCGCATTCGCATTGCAGCCAGGCATGCCACTTGAGTCACCAGACCAAACATCCACACGCCACTTCGTTTCGTTCTTGGCAGCCGAAGCTCGCGTTTGTGTCTTCAGTCTTTCGTTTACGACTCGCTGTCGCTCTCGCTCTCAGCAATCTGCGCGCTCTCTTGCGAGCAACTCTCCACTGGATTTCTGAGCAGGGGCAATAGCTATGCGCGCATGCGGTTTGAGGGGCATTCGACAGGGGTATTTCAGGGGCAATGGCAGGGGAAATGCAGGGGCAATTAAGGGGTGGTTTTGGTAGACTTTTATGTGGATTGTATATTGAGGGGAGTGTGACTTGCTCATAGTTGGTGGTGGCTTTTCAGTTGCAGGGGTGACAGTTTACTCTCCGCTGGGGAAGATGAGGAAACTAATGCCCCTTCAATTGATCAGATGGCGAGGGGAAAAGACGGAGTAAAATTAATGTAGCTTAAGAGGATTTAAAGCTTGAAACAAAATACTTTTTAATTTAAATATTATTAATGTTTGTTAAACTTGATGCTGTAATAAAATTGATTGAGTGTATCGACAAAACACAATACAAAATAATACATTTTTTTATCATTAATATATATATTTTATATTTGCTTAGTAATCCATGGTTTTGACTGCCTTATTTGATAGTAAATAAATAATCAAAAATCCAAAAAAGCTTTCTGTTTAATATGGAATCTTTCCACATAAATCTTTCAAATATATTTCTGTCTCTCTCTCTCTGTCTCTCTTAATGTATACTTTACAAAATTGCGTCTTATCTATCATCAAGTTTAAGTTGGTAACTTGACTGGAATTGGGATTTAACTGGCCAACAACTGTCTGTGCATAAATGCGCAACTGTCCCGATAAATTGCATCAATGATGATCGATGCTGTGCAGCCTTAAGAGTCCAGCTACTTAGGGCACTTAAAGACCTTCGCTGATGCTGATATTCGCCGATAACAATGAAATATTGCTACTCCTTCTGTTGCCAGCTACTGTCACAGTCACTTGTCTGCTGTAAGGCACTGTATGACACTGCCTCCCCTTCAACTCCCTTTACTCCCCCTCACACGCAATTTCACAATATTTTTGCGCATGTGGCAGATGCGTCTGTCTTTCGCAGTGTCTCTGTTGCTGGTTACTGGCAATCGCAGCTTCGATAAGACAGTGTCAAAATTTAGCAACTGCTGACGTTGCCTGGCTGTCAACATATCATTTGTCATTGGCCACGTCGATAGCAAGCAAGCAGCCAAGCAAGCAGCCAAACGGGTCGTTGTCTATGACAAATGCAGCTAGAGATGCAGTTGGATATGCACTTGGATATGGATATGGAGATGGAGATGCAGTTGCCGAGCTGCAGCTATAGACAAAGTTATTAATGAAGTTGCTGACTGGCGGACTGGCGGACTGGCGGACTGGCGGGCCTGGCAACATGCAAAGTTTGCCGCCTCATGGGCAATTAACCTGCTAATTAAACGGCCAACTCAGTAGCCAGTTGGTAAAATTGAGACTCAGTCTCAGTCTGAGTCTGTGCAGGAAGCACTTGGCATTTTGTGTTTTATGCGCCGTTATCAGAGCACGACGATCAGCTCGACTTATATATTTTTTGGTGGATGCCTCGTGCATTGCAATTTCGCTGGACCTGAAAATGCAAGGCGACAGTTTTGGTAGCTGGTCAATGGTAAATGGTAACTGGTAACTGGTCCACTGCATCCACTGGTGGCTGCCACTTCATTAGCTACCAAATTGATGAGTTCAATTAGGCAGCCAAAGACCAAGACGATGGCAGCTGCTGTCTTCGTTGTTGTTGTTGTTTCTCCTTTTTTGGGCCTGTGGTAATTAGCGCAGAGATTTTCAAATTGCCAAAACTTGTCGAGCGCGTTCTTGTCAAAGTTTTTTGGCTCATTCTCCTCCAGCTCCAGCTCGACCTTCTCCTTTTCCCCTCAATAAAAAAGATGTGTGTCAGTTTTGGGCAACGGGCATTTTGTTGATGCCCCATTCACCTGCCTCTGTGTTGCCTTCAGCTGCCTTCAGCTTGATACGCCTGGTTTCACTTTCGCAGCATTGTGAAATCAAATGAATATGAATTCCAATTCCAATTCCCGATTTCAATTCCCTTTTTGCAGCTGCCGCACAAAAAAAAAAAAGCACATCAGCATTCGTAGAATTCGCAGCAATCCTTTTGCTTCATATATTTTTATTTCTTATAATTTTTTTATAGGCTTGCCTTTTCTTCTTATTTTTTGGTTTTTGGGTTATTCGGTGGTGCTTAATGAGCCCGTTTTGGAAATGGTATTCTCGTGTTAAAACATTGATTCGATTGGCGCTCTTAAAAGGTGTCGCCGTCCCATAAAATGAGCCAACATTTTTGGGTTCAATTTTTGATTTTTTTTTTTTTTGATCTGTCTGTCTGAATGAATTGGCCATAAAAGTTTCGCCAAAAGTCCAAAAAAATCAAAAGGCGCCGTATCCTTTTTGGTTAATTAACGCATAAGTTTCCACTTCCACAGCCAACTGGCAACCCGCTAAGAGCTACAAAAAAAGCAACGAAAAATCGAAACGTTTTCAGCTGCCTCAGCTGCCAAATTGTGCGACGATCAGCGTGTCAATTTTTATGGGGCTTATGCTTTAATTTTAATTGTAATGCCCGCGTTTATCCCTTAATCGCCCTCGATTTCCATTCCGATCCCAAAATGAGTCGCCCAATTCATTAACATGCATACGACACACATACATATTTAGGCCAACTCTGACCCATATACAGGTGTCAGTGTGTGTGTGTGTGTTTGTGTGTGTGTGTGTCGTCTTCGAATCAAAAAAAAGTTCTTTTTTCTCTGTTCTTTCTGCTTCACAATTTTCACAGTCCCACGTTGCGCTTTCTCACAGCGCTGTCCGTGTGAAAAGCATTTCAACAATTTCAGAATACTCCAAATGTGCAACAACTGAGAATATTTTCGACAATGTAATGCCACAACAACGACTAACTTCATTTATAAGCTGGCTGTGTTAAGCTACCAGATATCCTGTAAAAAGATTTCAAACAAGAGAACAAATATGTTAAACAGAAATAAAAGTCAAGTTATTTAATTACAAAAATTATTTCTTATATACAGTCTGTTAGTTCTATATTAAAAGTATATTATTGCCAAACTTTATAATTTTAGCTTGAATACTTGGCCAGATCTGAGCTGGCAAAGTCAACAGCTCCCTTAATTTAAAAACTCTTTTTGACACTTGTTTTCAAGTTGCTTTCATTTGTTGTAGCTTTAGTCTAATACACCCTTTGTTGCTACGCTGCACTGGGTATGTGCAACAAAACAAATCCAAGCCAAACAGCGTTTTAATAAAGTTCTCATTCTCACATTATTCGTCACGCCAAACGGCTGCGTCTGCGCGCCCACATTCCAAATTCAACCACTTGGCTGATATTGCTGTTGCTGTTGTTGTTGTTGCTGTTGCTGGATTTCCAGTCTCATTAGCAGACGACGACCAGCAATTTACCCCCATCGCCCAAGCCCAGCGACAGTTCACATGATGTGCTCACCCTGGCCATTCTCATGCCCATCCCACGATCATTCCCGATGCCCGTTCCGATTCCCGATTCAGATTCCGAATTTGATTCCCGTTCCCAGGCGTATTTTCAACAACTGCGCGAGTTCTCGTGTGATTTTCGTTGTGCTGTGAAGCAACAGCTTTTAAATATACATAAACTCACCCCTAAACTAAATGTGGCAAGCAGACGCGTGGTCTGCACCTGAGTCTCAATCGGGGGTTGATTCTTTTTTACTGAACTGTCGCGTGCCTGGCGGGGAGTGTGTGAGAAATGCAATTTGTTATTGTTTATTTGTGGCATGTTTACACAGTGTGCACAAACAACGCGCTGTTGTTGTTGTTGTTGTTGTTGTTGTTGCTGTTGCCGCAGCTGATGAGTCGCGTTATCGGCCAATAGTCTACAAATTGGAAATTTCTCATTAAGTTTGCAATCAATTCCACTACAACTCTCTCGCGGTAGCATCGCAACTTGACCTCGACCGACGATGGTTGCCCGCTGCCAGTTGGAAATTGGCAATTGGAAGTTGGAAGTTGGACGACTGGAAAATGTAGACCTCAATTGGCCAGTTTTATGGCGCTTGATGAGCACCTTATGAACATTGGAGTCGTGCCAGAAGGGTTATTGCTGTTGCTGCTGCTGCTGCTGCTGCGCTTCAAATTGCAATCATAAGACGTTGTTCCAGCCGAGTTTGTTGCCTAAGTCTTTCGTTTTTGGGCCTGAATTGCATTTCAAATCGCGCACAAAACGAATTTATTTTTATATATTATTGTACGTAAGCTTGAGCAAACAACAACATCATCATCGGAGCAACAGCAACGGCAACAACTGCAACATAAACTCCAACAACAACAGCAACTTGCGATAAACTGATTTTTGTTTCTTGATTTCGTTGAACCAAAAAAGGCAACGGCAACTCCCATTAAATGGCCCAAAAAGGCAAAAGTTGCTGTTGATGTTGTTGGCTGCATTGTTGTTGTTTTCTTTGTTAACTGGCGCCCACCACGTTGCAAGCGTTGAGGCGGCAGCAACAGCAACAACAGCGACAACAACAGCAACAACAGCGGCCACCGGCGCAGTCGCTTGTATGCATTTCATTTTGTGGCGCCACGCCCAGGCAACAACTGCCACATGCAACGCCCACCAGCCAGCTACAACAACAACAACAGCCTGTGTGCCATATCCACAGATTTGTTTAGGCCATTTTGATACGCATCCCGCATCCCGCTGCCCACAACCCGCTTCGCAATCCCCAAGCTTGCATCCAAGTGCTGCAGCGTCATTAAAGCAGCTGCATTTAATTTCAATGCCCATTTAAGGCTGCAAAACTTTGCACTGACTTGTTGTTATAGTTGTTGTTGTTGTTGCTGTGTCAAGGGCTCACTTTTCCCCCAAGCATAGTTTCTCAGCCTCATCTACGCTGTGGCAGCTGTGCAGCTCCACGCATTTTTTACAACATTTTTGCCGCGACTTGTTGCAGTCCCATCCCAGCCCAGTCCCAGTCTCAGCCCTGTTTCGAGGCCCCTTCTTCGCCTGCTGCAGTTGCAGTTGTAGCTGTTGTTGTATCAATTAAAGTTGCGCTTGATTTTCACATGCGTAGGACGACAGGTGCAAAATGCTACAGCGACTTAGGCCCCAGTTACTAGTCAACAGTCAAGCAGTCAAGCAGTCAACCAGTCTCAGCCCCATCTACAGTGATTTGAATTTTTCCATGCGGTTGGGCTAGGCAAAAATTACACGTAAAATGGCAAAACAGGCGTTGTCCAGTTCCAGTTGCAGGCTAAAGCACAGGTGCAGTGGCAACAGCTGCTCAAATCATTTGCAAACGCGTTAAGTGCATCACCGGATGGGCGGTGGTCAACACAGCTGCTGCCCCTGCCACAGCCACAGCCACAGCCAGCACTCAACTCAACTCAACTCCACTCAACTCAACTAACCACATGCACATGTCGCTAATTAAGATTTTCATTTCGCTTTTTATTAGATGTTAGCGAAATCTTTGCTACCCAGGAGACTGAAACAAATTTGAAAGTAATTTGAGTTGTTAAAGACTAGTCATTCAAACTTGATGCGAAATTAATTAGAGTTATTATATCTCTGGTAATAATAAACTCGAGTAAATGTCAACATTTTCAGCAGCTCTGCCTTTTTTTATTCGTTTTTTTCCAACTGAAACTCGTAACGTCTGAAATTTCTTTTAAATGTAATTTATTTCTATAATGACGATAACTTTTAACGGATAACAGATTTGAATCTGGGTAACAGGAGTGGAATCGATATGTTAGCACAGCCACAAATTATCGACCCACCACCACATTGAAGTTCGGCGAGGTAATGTTATCGAAATGTTATCTAACTTAAGCGCTTGTTTCGAATTTTACTTTTGCTTTATATAGTTTATACATAAAAAATTATATTACATATTACAGTAGTAACCATTCTTAAACATGGTTACCCACAGTAGTTCGATCTCCACGATTGATGCGCAAATTGCCCATACAACCCTCGAAGAGTATGTCGGCGATGGCCTTTCGGGCCAGAATTCGTTGCGTGGGCGCCATCTCCTCGTACTGGATAGCCCAAGATTTGGCTAATGCTTCGGAGGCTTCGCTAATAATTGGCGATGAGCTGTCAGTCTTTAGACTCTTCACTGCAGTCATAGGTAATGAGGAGGAGCCAGTTGGCTCGTTAGCATCTGGCACATTAGTACGGGCGTTATCCATCTTAATGTCATCATTCTGCACTTGTCTATGGGACTCCATTAACTGCTCATTGTCAAATATTTCAATCTTTGGACTGAGAAGCATACTCTCGTCAAACTCTGTTGGCATTGTCTCTCGGTTATTATTTGCAGGTGGTAAGAAAGCTGTTGACGTGTTGTCCAATGGATCCATTATGTTCTGTGAAGTAAAGATATAAATAGAAAAAGTTTTTTCTTTCAATTCTGAATGGAACTTACATCTGGTTTAAAGTTCTGAACTGGTGGCTCGTCTGGTTTGGGCCATAAACGCGTCCTCTTGGCCCTGTGCTGGAAGGACTCCTGCGTTTGCAGAAAACTCATGTTTTCGTAGAACCATAACGTGGGCTTGCACAAGTTCGGATGTAATCCCAAGTCTTGTTGCTTCCATATTCGCATCTGTTCCCGCCTGTAATTTGTGCGGAAAATGTTGATACGTCTTCCCACATCGCTTTTCGTTGCATTTGGTTCAATCTCCGTGAGCTTTGCCTGAAGAATTTCGTATGATTCATTGCGTAGTTCCTTATTTCTGTAATCCGTATGGTGAACGTCCCACAGCTCTGGCATTTGTTGATACAGTCTCAGAAACTCGCACCAAAATTGGCGCTTGCCTTGGGAGAGAGGTATTTTAAAAACATATATATATTTCAAAAACCGTTTTCAAAAAGTTTTATGAGCAAACATCAAAAACATCGATGGAGACAAACATCGATGTTTCTCCACCTCTAATTTGTGATAGAGTTTCAAAAATTGCGCTTACCAGCATTGAAACGATCCGGCAGCGCTGCCATGCCAGACGCAGCCAACTTCAAGTGACAGAGTCGAATTGTGCGCAAACTAAAAACAAAAGAAAGGCAAAATTTTTAAAATGCTCTATTATGACATTTAAAGCTATTTTATTTTATTTTCATAACTTACCTATTATTCTGTATATTTTAAATACGTACGTATATTGGTACGTATGCTTAAACGACCTTTCCGTGGCAACGCCAATCACAGACTGACGATGACGTTGAATGTGTGACTCTGCGAGCGCTGCTTGTTGTCGATTGATTGATTGATTAGCCCCTGTCTGTGTGTCAGTTTCGATGTGTGTGTATGTACAATGCATACATATGTACATATATAATCGAGTTTATTTCTGTATACTTGTATGCATGTGTAGTTTGTGTGTTTGCGTTTGGGCAAATTCATGCCATCAATCAACATACGCTCATTGAATATCTTTAATTGCGTACATTCACATGTGTGTGTGTGTTGTACATATGTATGTATGTGTTTATGCATATGTATGTACTTCTTATTTATAAAGCAGACGGATTATTAATACATGAATATTTAAGATTGAAGGTAATTTGTTTTAAGAATCACCTCAAATGTATTTTTTATGGAAAATGTGTTTTTAATATAAAAAAACGTAAATATAACCACCCTGTGTGATGGCCTAGTGGGATGCTTAATAACATCACTGTTGTACACACACACACACAATGTTGGTGAACAGCTGTTACGTGCGAAGCGGAGAGCGTTACCCAGTCAGCTAAGTCTGCCGCTATGGGCAGACATGCGCACCAAACAATAACAAACAGCAGACTGTTTTACATGACTTTATACCGGCCGTGAATGTTTAAATACGTAATAGCATAGCATATCCCACAAATTACAAATATCATAATGGATCATGATGAATCAGTTGTTGTGTTTAATTGAGCGTGCCTGAGTAATTTACATACATGCATGTAAATATAATTGTATATTCTAATTTAATGTAGTATTGTTAGTCTTACATTGATAATTAACAGCTCAAAATAATTTTTCTGTACTCTGTAAACGACATGAGCTGCTATGGAATTAACATTGTTTTGGACTACATTTAACAGTCGCCCTGTGCGCCCGTTACGTGCATTGCCACCCACTGCACACACACACACATACTCACATACGAGTTTAGCGACCTTTGCCAGTGTTGGTGAGCATGTAAGAATTTTTCAGAGAGCACGTAAGAGAGAGAGAGAGCGCGCGGCGAGAGAGAGGCGACGGAGCAGCAGCAGCAAACGGTTGCTGGCTGGCCACCAGCTAAGGGCAGACATGCGCACTAAGAGACGGCGCATATATTTGGATTCATTCGTATTGTGGCCTGGGTCCAAGGCAGTTGTAGTACATGCATGAGTAGCTGACTCCGGTTATCTCACAACACACACACACACGCAGGCATTGAGAGTAGAGTTGGGCTTTTTAGTTCGATTTGCTGAATAAGTTCAATCGTTCATTTTTCAGTCGTGAACTAAATCAGTCATTTAGTTCAGTTATTCAGTTGGTCAGTTAGTCATGAACTATGAACGAGATAGTTTCATTTCAGTTGGTCTGAACTATAAACGAGATGGTTTCTATTCAGTTGGTCATGAACTATGAACGAGATGGTTTCTATTCAGTTGGTCATGAACGATGAAAGATGAATAGGTCATTCCGATCAGTTAGTCAGTTGTTTATGAACGATAAACGATGTGAATAGGCTACGACTGTTTCTTTTTAGTGAAATGTGAAATGTGTTTTAAGTTTTTGAAATAGAACGACAAATGCCAACTAGATTCCGGATTTCCTCTTATTATTTTGGGTGATACTTATACCCTGGCTTTTTGAAAATGAGAAAAAAGAGTAAATTGGTTTTTAATTTTGGGCTTAAGTTACCTTTCACATTGTTAAAAACTTAAAAATATATAGAATTTAAACATTGTTACATGTAAAAGAAGAAGAAATTGAATCCATTTGCGGAACTCCATGTATTGTATTTCTCTAAGAAATTAAATTTTTTTTAAAGAAATTACTGACCAACTGCGAAATGACCGATTTAGTTCATGATTGACTGAATAAGTTCATTAGTTCATCTTAATGACCCGTTCATTTGAACTTTTTCAGAACTAAACGACACAACTCTAATTGAGAGGCGGCACATGTGCATGTGAGAATGCGAGAAATACAATTGACGTGTGTTTTTTAGTTTTAGCTTTAGTTTTAGGCGCTACATTTGGTTTGTTGTATTTGGTAGAAGTACAAAATAAAATACAAATTAAAATATACACACAAATATACTAATTCTATGATTGATTGCATCCAATTTTGCATCTTCGAGATGTGCTACTAACTAGAATTGTAATTGTAATTCTAGTTGTTATACTATAAATATCTATAGTATTTCCTCTCATTCTATTCATCGGCCAGTTCCCGCATGACTTCATCGGCGCGCGTGATGAGTCCAATCAGGCGATAGTTCTCCTTGGACAGGGCAAACTCCTCCAGCAGCTTCAGGTACTTGCGCGCCTCGGCGCAGCTGATTATCGACGATTGGCCGCTGCCCGCGTTGTTGTTGTCATCGTGCTCCTGGCGTTGACGCTTCGCCGGCAGCGACGGTGCGACTGGCGCTTTGGTCAGCGGCGGCATAGGCGGCAGTTTGGACATGGATGAGGCAGGATCCGTGGCGGGACTGAGACTGCGTTTGCGTTGGCGCAATGCCCGCGTCTGTTCTATATATTGCTTTTCATCATCCACATTGGCAGCGAGAACTTCGGCCAAGGATGTGACACTAGACCGGCCTCCATTGGCATCGTCGTCGTCGTCGTCATCATCGTCATCGAGGAGTTCGTTGTCGCTTTCCAGCTCCTGCTTGATGCGTACAGGGGCATCCTCCTCCTCCTCCTGCTCAGCTGGCTTTTCCTTCACGGTCTCCTCAGGTTTCTGTGGCTCCTCCTCCTCCGCCGTCTCCAGTTCGTCAGCATCTTTGGGCTCCGTTTTGATCTCCTGCTTAATGTCCAGCATTGGCGGCGGCATTCCCGCCTTTGGCTGTGGCGGCGTCGGTGCCACGGGACGCTGCGTTATGCTCTGCGCCAGCGTGGCCAGTGGTATGATTGTCATGGTCTGTGCACCGCCAGCAGTTGCACCGGGCGGAAGTATGGGTGTGGCCAGGAGTACCTTCTGCGACGTGCCGGGCGGCACCTGTGGCAGCCGGATCAGCTGTGGCAATGGCTGTGGCAGAGCCCGTGCCTGATTGAGTTCCCCGATCGACGGCTTGACATCTTCGGGCTCATCCTCGTCACTCATATCGCCGCCACCGTCAATGTCCACATCGGCGTCATCCTCATCGGCATGGCTGCTGCCATTGCTATTGGTGGTCAGACTAATATTCTCTTCGTCCTCATCTGCTGGATCCACAGCGGGATCTGCAGCTGGCGTGCACTCGGACATCACATCCTTGGCAATATCATTGATCTGCACCGAATGACTCTGGGTATAGCCAATCTTCAGCAGCTTCGTATCGTTGTGCTGGATGTTGTACGTGATGCGAAACTTGTCGCACCATTCCTGGTGCGGAAAGAAGTTGTTCAGACCCATGGAGCTCTTGAACTGCAACGCCATCTTCTGTATCAGTCCGTCGGAGATGGTGAAATCCTTGTAGTACATCATCCGTCGTATCCAGTCGTAGACGGCCTTGCCCAACATCGACACCCGCACCACCTTCAGCTCCTGTGTCTTGGCGTCCTGACTCCGCCGCGTGCGCTGCTCCCACGCCCGCAATATCTCCTCCTTCTGCTGCACGATCCGCTTGATCTGATCCGGACTGCAGTTGAACATGCGCCCCACATGCTTGTACACCGGCTGGCGATCGTATTCCCGCAACGCGGCCACCTTCTCATTGAGGGCCAAGACATTCTTGCGCTTGATGCGATTGTCGAATGCGACTTTTTCCGTTGCTGGCAATGTGGGTGGTTGTTGTTGTTGTGATTGTGACTGTGTTGTTGCCGCAGCTGTTGTTGCTGCTGTCGCCGTTGCTTCTGTTGTCGTTTCTGCGTCTGTTGACTGCAATGTTTAAATGATGATTAACAACTGAGACTGCAGAAATGGAAAACCTTTATTTACCTTTTGTTTATCACTGGCTTTTTGAGCCTTTTGCTCCTTTTGCTGCCTGCGTTTGTCGCGCACACGCATTGCTGCAACTTCTTGTTGTTATTGCCCTTATAAATATATATGTATATATATTATAATTGCACCTAAAAGTAAAAAAAAGAATAATAGAATAAAATACAATTCGTACGTTGTTCTTATTGTTGTTTGTCTGTTACACTCATTCACCCTATGTATATACTCCTCTCTCTCTCACTCGCAATTGTCATGTGCATGCATACATACACATGCACATGTACTTACGGCGTGCCTGTGTGCGTGTGTCCGTGTGCGATGGCTACGATTATGCGCGTTGACAGTAACTGAACGTCGCCCGTTGTTGTTGTTGTTTTTCTGTTCTGTTCTTTTTTGTTTGTGTTTTGCTTTTCGTGCACTTTTAATCAAATCTTTAAGCAATGGACTTACTTTGTTATTTGTGCAATTTGTTAATTGTAAATTATTACACACGCTTACGCACACGTGTACGATTGCTTTCAATTTCAATTTTTCCCCGACTAGAACAGCGTACAAAATAAAAATAGCTGCCCACCCGCTGCCAGCGGCTGCTGTTTTCATTCTGTTTTTCAGTTTCTGTGAGCGCGAATGCGCACTGAGAGCACTTTTCTGCGCCGGCGGAGAGCTTGTGATAAGCCCAAGCAGCGCGCAACTTTAACATGTGTGCCTGTGTGTGTGTGAGTGCCTGTGTTTTTTTGTGCGAGTGTGAGTGTTTGGGTGCGACAACGCGTAGATAATGGCAGCACACTCAAATGCAAGGCCGTTACACGGAGAGAGGGTTGTAAAATTTCATTCGATAGCGTGTCCGCTCTCTCTCTCTCTTTCATTTACTGCGCATGCGAGAATTTTACAGTTGTTGGAACGAAGTTGCAATTTCGTTCGATTTGATCGTCATTTTTGGGAAATCTACTTCGATATTTGGATTGTTTGTTGATGGCTTGCAATAAATACAAAACTAAGTTGAGTTATGCAATTTAATTAATGTTTATTATTAACCGAATTTGGTATAATAGCGTAGAACATGTGACATGGCCTGTGGATTGTCAGCGGGCACCATGTGTCCAGAGCGATTGATCCAGAACATGCTGAAGTTGCCGGCTGTCTTCTCGTAGCCCTCCAGCACGCGGTCCACGGTTATTCCCACACGGGGAGCAGCCAAATATGCTTTCTTGTCGTCCCATTCCATGTCCGCAATCCAGTTAACGGCACCGGGCGTGGCACAAATCAGATCCAAGCCACCCGAAAAGACGCCCACTTTCAGTGTCGTATTGTTGAGCAGCTCCTCAACTAAACAAATATCAGAAAACAAGTAATAATATTAAAATAATTGTCTTAAACTAGTTTTAAAAACATGATACATTGAACTGGACTTAACCGTTTTGCATGAATCGGTTACTAAACGGTTATTTCGGTGTGAATAATTTTGGTTTTTCTGTTTAGGAAATTTGGAAAAGTTTCTTTTCGGATACGGTTTAAGTTTCAGTTTTTATTCCTGATTTTGCCTAACATTTTTTCTATCGTGATAGAAAAAACTAAAGACAAGAAATTTCGTAAGAACCAATGCAATTAGATAAAGTTTATAGAAAATTCGTGAAAAGCAAAACAACTGAAGATTACCTTTATTACCTTTTGTTTGCAAATTGCAAAGACTAAAAATATGTTAAATTTCGTGCCGTGCAAAGGAACTTAAGATAAAAGAGAATTCGTGCGGAGTTTAGTAATTAAAGATTAAAATAAAAAAGTACTCCATACTATAGCCTCTTGTAATTAGTTTTTTTTTTCATTTTGCGGGGGAGTTATTCTAATTTGATATACATTTTATCTGCCTGCTTATAATTATAAAATTAATTGATTAATTAGTACACTTACCAATGTGCACAACTGGCTTCATGAAGTCGCCGCGCTGCTTGTCAAAGGTCGCGCCGCTCTGGGCGCCCCACTTGACCCCGGTGGTGATGTTGAGGGCTTCTGTAACCGGACCCCGCATCAGATCCGATAGAATCTTGTCGCGATTCTCATCGATGTCGAAGTGCACCAGGGTGCGATACATGCGCTCTGCAAAGTAATTCTTAGAAATCGATAGACACACTAGAGATATTAGAGACTCACCCTCGGGACTCATTAAATTCAGCTGCCTCAGATACCGATCGCCACGAGTGGGAGTCTCCACATTGTAGAAATCGACGCCCTTGGATTCACGTAGCACCACAGATTGAGTGGCGCTCCATTGCAATGTGGCCATTGTCCATTTCCCGGTGTCGACGTAGTTCTTGGTCTTCAACGCAGCCGCCTCGATCTTGTCGTGACCATTTTGATCGACAATGCCCAGCTGCAGCAGGAACGGTGCCCACGAGAGAACCGAGTCAATGGGCGAAGTCCAGGGATCACCCAGGGCTACCGAAACCAGGTTGCTCTCAATCTCACCTCGTTGTATGGAGTGGTACAGCTCCAATGCGAACTCTGGTGCCATCTTGCCACCGTAACTCTCACAGAAAATGTGCAAGGGAACTGCTTTGAATTCCGGGTGCAGGGCATAGAATCCCTTCATGAATTCAACCAGATCCAAGGCGATTTCTGTGTTGTTCGTTGTGTAATACGCAGAGCCATCCACATAGCTGAAGCCACTGCCCACGGGGTTGTCGATGAATATGACATTCATGTCCTTCACCCAGGTCCACTCGCGGTAGCTGCCATCCAGTTGCATGGGTCCCAGCTCCTCAAAGTTGCCATACCCGGTGGAGGAGGCACCAGGTCCACCCTGCAGCCAAATGGCCAATGGACGTTGTGTATAGCTGGACACATTGGCGGTGGTGTAGTACAGCCAGTAGAACATGTGTGCTCCCTTGCGAACATCCACAAAGCCCCAGTCCTGCTCCCCAGGGCCGTAACCCTCACGTGCTAAATAAGAAATTAATATCAGCTGATCAATTTCCAATTAAACTCTTGAGATTTAATTAATAGATTCGAGTTCTAATGAAATATGAATCTATATAGATATGAATATTCCCGATAAGATAAGAATCTTGCTACTCCAAAGAGATATATGTGACTTTGAGTTACTTGGAAATGGCCAGAAATGGTATAAATTTAGACTTTACGCTCATTAGCACCTGATCAGCATATTAAGTAGTTCTTTCTTCACTAAAGCCCAGCTGGTAGTCCACCAAATTGGGGTCAGTTCCACTCACCGTTCACAGCACCGAAGCCAGAGAGCGCGATCAACGCTACGAGCCCGATAAATAGGCGATTCATTCTGTACTAGTTTTTAACCCAGGTCGACCGTCTACCTTGGAGTTTGGCGAACGTCTGAAAGTCGAACGAGTTTCCAATCAAAAAGGTAAACGAGGCGCAAAAGAATTTCTAATCTAGTAAGACTATTTCTGATTGAAGACGATCCCTATGATCGCTCTTGTCTTCGGGTATTTACGATCGCTGATGTCTTTTGACGCTTCCACTGGTCATAAGTCTGCTGTCACTTTCAGTTGATAAAAATAAACTAAGCTAGTTAATAATTGAAAACTTGCGATTGTCGTCTCTTATCACGATCCTCTTCTTTCTGCCCTTTTCCTCTAATGATCAGTTTAAAAAGCAGTATTTAAATTGTATTGCATTTTATTTTAATTTCTTCTTCTCTCTAAGGGTCGCAGTTCTAACCGAAGTTGGTCAGTTGCCGCAAGACATGGCTCATGGCAGCCGGATTGTCAGCTGGCGCCATGTGACCGGATCTGTTGATCCAGAACATGGTCAGGTTGCCGCCCGTCTTCTCGTAGCCTTCCAACACACGATTCACGCTGATGGGATTGCGCGGTGCATCCAAGTACTCGTTTCTGCGGCTCCAGCTCAGCTTGTCTATCCAGTTGACGGTGCCAGATGTGGCACAGATCAGATCCAGACCGCCCGAGAAGACACCCACTTTAAGCGGTGTCTTGTCCAACAGCTCGTTTACTGCAAAGCAATTTGATCGTTTAATTAATATGCCACGACGATCCCAAGTTAACGACTTACCAATGTGTATTACGGGCTTCATAAAATCAGTTTTAGAAATATTGAAGACTTCCTCACTCTGCGAAAGCCATTTGACATGGGCTGGAATACCCAAAGTCTCGGCAACAGGTCCACGCATTAGATCCTCAGCTATCTGGTCGTGATCATCGTCGAAATCATACTTCACCATGGTGCGGTACATGCGTTCTATGATGGATGCACTTGCTCAATCAATCTGTCTGGAAACTGGAATCACTTAGTAGTAGACTCACCTTCGGATGTCTGGGTCATCAGCCTTTCGAGCTGATCACCTTTCGTCCGTTTCAGCACATTGTAGAAATCAACTCCATTGGAGGACGTCCGCACCTGCGTCTGGGTGTTGCCCCACTGCTCCGTCGCCTGTATCCAACGCTCCTGCTGCACAAGCTCGGCTGTAAAGTTGGCTGCCTTCATGATGGCATCGTGGCCATCACGATCTACGATGCCCAGCTGCAGCAGGAATGGTGCCCACGAGAGAACCGAGTCAATGGGCGACGTCCAGGCATCTCCCAAAGCCACCGACACCAAATTGCTTTTAATTTCACCTCGTTCCTTGGCATAGTACAGTTCCAGGGCAAATTCTGGAGCCATCTTGCCGCCATAGCTTTCGCTGAAGATGTGCAAAGGCACTGCCTCGAATTCCGGGTGACGTGCATAGAAACCCTTCATAAGCTCCACGAGATCCGCGGCGATTTCCTTGTTCGTGGCCGTCAAATAAGCCGAACTATCCACATAGCTGTAGCCAGTTCCCACGGGATTATCAATGAACAGCACATTCATGTCCTTGACCCAAGTCCAGTTGCGGTGATCTCCGTTGAGGTCAACTGGTCCCAGCTCCTCAAAGTTGCCAAGGCCGGTGGAGGAGGCACCTGGTCCACCTTGCAACCAAATCACCAATGGACGTTGTGTATAGCTGGACACATTGGCGGTGGTGTAGTACAGCCAGTAGAACATGTGGGCACCTGGACGTACATCTACATAGCCCCAATCCTGTTCACCTGGTCCATAGCCAGGTTTGCCTATTAATTAAATGAATTAATAAATACATTTTTATTATCAATCATTTGAAATGTCCACTTGCCATGTGCCAGGGCAGCGTAAATCACCAATATAATAACTATCGAACGAGTTGCAATGGCCATCTTCCATTTAAGCCAGCAGTCAAATTAGCTTTGGCTCCTGTTGGAATTCGGAACTCTTTTTTAACGGAAATTCTAATCAGCTGTCGAACTCGCCAAACTTGATAAATGTATTTTAATCGATTGCTTGGCAGTGCACTTATCGTTATCGATACACTGCAGCCGGGCTAACATAATCGTAGCAGAGTGGCAGCCCCGCGTCAACAGCTGTTTACATTTTGTGTTGTGATTATTTCTTTGTGTCTGTCTGGCAGGTGCGTGGGTGGGATTTAATTCAATTACATTACTTAAGAAAGAAATCAAAGCTACGCAAGAACGCCATGGCAACGGTGCGAACACCTAAGCAAAAGGTCATACTCTGTGGTGACTATGGCGTGGGCAAGAGCTCCTTGTTTCGCCGCTTCGCCAACAACTCGTTTGTGACCGAAACAGACCGCAAATCCACGCTGGGATTGGACCATATTGATCGCGAGTACAACATGGGCGAGAAACAACTCAAGGTAAGGGTGTCATGTTTAGCCTAAGCACCTATAATAACGCCTTTTTCGTCAGCTTCAATTGTGGGACACTGGCGGCATGGAGCGTGTGGCGTCTGTGACTTCGTCGTATTACAAATTTGCGGAGGGTGCAATACTAGTATTTGCTCTGGACAACGCTGCATCCTTTCACTCGCTATCGCAGCATTTGCTGGACATTGTCACGTATGCAGAGAGCGCCAAGATATTTATATGTGGCAATAAGAGCGATCTCGAGGGTCGTGAGCCGGAAGTGACCGACGAGGACATTGAAGCATTCTGTGAACAGTGCCATTCGTTGATCAGTGCCACCTACAAAACCTCCTGTCGCACTGGCGCGGGTATCGAGGAAATGTTCCAGGACATCTCTCGCCAATTGGCGCAGGCCAATCGCTCCAAAATGGAGCTGCAGGCGCTGGAGCGTCAGAGTTTCCAGATTGACAAGGCCCTCGAGGCGGACAGCAATGAGGAAGCATCCTCGTGCAGTTGCTAGCAGTTGGGGAACATTGAGTTTGGCTAAACTGAACTCAATGCAACGCATTTGATCAATTTGTTTAATTTATTATATTTATTTTAGTTATTTTTATGATTTGTAAATACTATTTTCGAATTTATAACTGAAACGTCCAAATATGTAATGTTTAATACAAGTATGATATTGTTAATATTTTGATTTAAATCCATGAATATTCATACTAACGTTAGTCGTAGTGAATTAAGCATACTAGTTATATACTTATGTAGGTCCTAGAACTCTTTCAATATACACAATACGTACACATACAACATAATGGATAACTCGCAATTGCAATTAATGCTAACAATAAATAAAAACAGTTCTCTAAACAAGGAATGTGTCAACGTCTTATATAATATACAATCCGGCTGGTCAGACTATGACGTGGCTGCGGGCGTGCTCGGGGCAAATGTTAGATAGAGGCTGACGCCGACGGCAACCACAAAGCAAACGCCCACGCCATAGAGGACGACTTTTTCGCGCAGTGCGCGCAGCATCATTGTGTTGAGGGTGCGGGAGGCGCGTCCAAGTTCCGCATTCGTTTCCCTCAGACGAGCGCGTGCGCCTTGCAGCGTTTCGCGCTGATGATGCAAATCTACCACAAAGAATAAACCAAGAGTATAGTAAAAATAACTATATTTATGCATTACATTATACATACCATTGAGCACTTGGGTGCCCAACGCCTCCGTCTCCAGAGCCACGCGATATCCTTCCGTCAGGCGATTGCCGGTGCGTTCAATACTCTCCGAATTGTCGAGCAGACGCTGCCGCTGATCGTTGCTGATGGACACATCCTCGTAGTAGTCCCCCGAGCCGCTCAAGTCGAGCGTCGTATAGGCGTTGGACTGTGTGCGCAGCTTGTCCTTTGTCTGTTTGTATTCCGCTTGCAGGCGCTTTAGTTCCGCCTGGGCAACTTGCAGTTTGCCGTTGAAGCTGCTGCGTTGTGTCGGATTCAGTTCGCGCACTTCCAGGCCCATTTGTTCCAGCAACTCCTGTGCCTCCGACAGGCTACCATCGATTTTGTTGCACAGCTCATTGCGTTCGGCTGTAAAAATACAATACAAATATATGTATATACAGGTAAAAATATGTTGCTTCACTTGGTACTCACCTGCACTTTGCTGTAAACGTCCAATATGTGCAGTTATTTCAGCAATCAGTGCTGCATATTGCTGCTCGTATTGCTCCAGCAGCGACATTTTATGTTTATTATTTAATTTCTATTCGTTTTTCGCTGATTGTGCAAATTTTTTGCCTTCCTTCTGTTTTGTTTATCAAATCAGTCAGCAAATGCCATTCACAGCGACTGCGGACAGTGTTGTGTAATGCACGCAGCACTGGCGTTGCCAGATCAATGGAGCAAACTGTTACCGTTGATTCGAAGTCGAACTCGAATTAATAAAAATACGTTTGCTTTCAAATAAATTAATTAAATTTATTTTAATCTCATTAAGTGTTGCATAGTTGAAAACAAATGGTCTCAGATTCGTCTGTCTGTTCGAAATATACACGAGTTACTTAATTCAAATAATGGAAAGACGACAAATTAATAATACTATTTCATTAATTGGCTAATTCATATGTACACTGTTCATCACATTTGTGTTTTATTTTTGTCTTATGGGATTGAGATTTTAACCCTCGATGAGCGTGGATTTGTCGCCCTTGCGCAGCACCAGCTCCAGCTGCGACAGCAGTCCAATGGCACGGAAATTCTCCTTGAAGAGCACAAATTCTTCCAGGGGCTTTAAATATTCTAGCGCCTGCGTGTAACTGTCGAGTTCCTTGAGTTCCTTGAGCACATTGGCCAACGTGGCTCCATCCGGTTCCGGTGATGTGTGTCCATTTGTTTGACTCCCTGAACTGCTGCCGCCATTGATAGTCTTCTTTGGTGAGGCTGGAGCGGAGGATGATGCGGTTGTTGTTGCGGGCGGACTGATGGCTTTAATGGAGAGCACCGGCGTGGATTTGCCACTGATGCAATCAATGGTCTTGAGAGCATTCTCCTTGCTGCTGGCGCTGTCACGTCCCCCGTTGTGATTGTTGTTGTTCTGTTCCTTTGGACTCGGACTCAGTTTCGGATGCTGATCGGACTCGGCCAGTGGCAATGGAGATTCTCGCACATTGATGGAGGCATTGATTTCTTGCACTTCATCGTCGGCTGGCGGGGATTCGAGCTTGGGACGCTTGGCCAGCTGCACGGGCTGGAAGGGACTGACCCGTTGTTGTTGCAGCGCATTTGGTGGCAACTGAGGCTGGAATGGCTCTCTGGGATGTGGTGGCGACAACGACGATGATCCTGGCGGTGGGAACTGCGCCTGCAGCTGTTGTTGTTGCTGCTGCTGCTGCTGGTGTTGTTGCATTTGCTGTTGCAGCTGGCGCTCAAAATAGAAATCATTAAGGCTGCCGAATCCCGGATGAGGAAGTGGATGACCATGTGGAAGTGGATGGCCTGGAAACGGAGGCCAGGCTGGATTCAATTGATGTTGCTGCTGTTGCTGTTGTTGTTGTTGCTGCTGCAGATGTTGCTGCTGCAGGGCGAAATGTTGCTGTTGCTGCTGCTCCTGATAGCTCTGATCCTTGATGTCCATGCTGTCGTCATCCTCCTCGTACTCGCCATACTGCTGCATGTAGTTCATATACTGCTCCGGCATCTCCTCCAGCTTCGCCACACGCTCTGCGCTGGCCGGTGGAAACAAGTGCTGCAAGTCCTGGACAATGTCGGGAATCCAGAGCGATGTTCCCATCGGCTTCAACTGACTCGTGGCCAGCTTCTGGGCAAATCCCTGCAAATGCGTTTCGCGAAAGCGATTTAGCCAGCGATTGTCCGCTATGAAGGATGTGCTGCCAATCACCTGGCGTGTGTTCTCCGCCTTGTCCTTGATCATGCCGTGGGTGATGCTGCCACGCAGCTGGGGATTGATGTTGGCCCGCACCAGCCACTCGTAGACGACGGCATTGATGTAGGCGCACTTGCGACTGCGCTCGATCTCCTCGACCATCGCCTGCTGCTCCACTGCCTCCAGATTCGAGGGCACCTCCAGCCGCAGCGTGGGCAGCGCATTCGACTGCAGACGCCTGCCGCCCAGCACACTGGGATCAAAGTGCAGGGCACAGACGACGGGCTTCTTGAACGGAATGATGCGTCGCAGAGAGGCGTGGCACGCCTCCTTCCACAGCTTGTGGAAGGGGTTGTCCGGCCGGGGGAAGGCGAAGAACTGCATGCTCGGGTGTTGCCGCGAATTCGACAGGCATCCGATGATGCAGCAGCGCCGGATAGTCGGCATCACTAGTGTACTGTTTACTCCCCGAATTGTGAACTGAAATCTCGTTGGCGTTGCTAACGAACGCCAAAACCGTTTAGAACATAAAAAATAAATGAAAACAACTGCAAATAGACAAGATCGAAAGTGATGTGATTAGTTTTGTTTGCATTCAAAATACAACTAAAACAATATTATGCACATACGAGTGTTTTACTCCTGAGAAACTTAAAAATATAACTAATTTTTCTATGCTTCTTTGAGTTTCCTTTATTGCTGTCCTTGCTTTTGCTTTGAATTTCGCCGCTTCTCTATGCACGCGATCTGGCAGCGCCATCACTATTTGGAAACATTGCTGCCAACTCTTCGGGTTACAAAAAAGCTAAGCTAGCCTTTGAAAAAAGCTAGAAATAGCCAGAAAATTTTGCAACGATAAAAGGCTTAGCGCAAATGATACCAATATTGGTTGATTCTACCTTGAAGTACTCGAGGTTTTGCACAATTTCCGAAAATAGCTATAATTCCCGCTAGCCGCTATTTCACAATTTATCCCGCATTTGCAATTGCAACCCGCTATATCTAGCTAAATTGGTAACACTGGTTGCAACAAGTGCTTCAATTCCTATGGATGTGAGAGTTGCCAATCTGCCATATTTACATTAAATGGCAAGCAAACATACGGTAGGTAAACATCAATTCAGAAAATGTCAAAGTTTATATACAATTCAGGGACTTACTAAAAACACCTGCTATTAAAATCTTGCTTTTCAATATCTCTATGATTCAATTGGAATTCCCAAGAAGGACAACAGTCAGTCACAAAATTATATTGAACTATTCATGAGCAATCATCAAGACAGTCAGAGCTCATGGGGTCCAAAACATGACGCATTATATTGAACAAGTATTTTGATAATAGATATATATTTTTATTCTACATTATATGCATCTGTATTTATAATAACATTGACCTCGCTCTTTGGTTAAATACCATCTGCACGCACAAACAAAAAAAACACACACACAAACATGCGGAAGTCATACATACATACATATGTAGATGCTTATGGTATATGAGAATTTTAGGTACTTCAGAAAGTTTGAATATATAAAAGAGCAATACGAAAGAGCGTCATGCCCGCTATAAGATACAGATACGAATGAACCGACACAAACATCACTCACTCACTCACACACACACACACACACAGATACAGAGCTATATACATATACCACCATAAAACTGTTGATAAATTTGAAGCGCTGCTGAGGCAACGATGCGTACGCCTTCAGAAATCGATACGTTTTCCAGTCCCCAGTTGCAGCCCCCAAAACCAGAACCAGTCGGACGTCGAACGCTCCATTATGGGAGCACCCAAGCACCCATGCCCATATCTGAGAGCTCACACACACAAACGCACAGATACGGATACAGACACTGACACAGCTAAAGATACAAATGTACAGATAGCTTCGATGCTGCCTGCTTCTGGTGCTGTAGATGATGCTAGCAACCAACAGCAGCACTTGACTAAAGTGAACGACTTGGTCGGGCCTCCGCCTCCGCCTTCGCCACCGCCATCGCCGACTCCAGATTGAGGGTAATACTCTGCTGAGTCATTGCTCCAAGTCTGTCAGATACAAGATACATTTGCTATTGATGATACAGCCGAACCGAGTCGAATCGAATCGAATCGAATCGAGCCGAACCAAGTCGAGTCGAGCCGAGCCGAGCAACCCACCTGCCTGACTCACGAGAGCCGGTCTTTTGGATTAATTTAGCAACAGTGTAAGATGACTTAATACCCAAAGCAATGTCCGTTTTCTCTTGAAAAATCGGTTGCTATACATATCCATCGAATCGTGTCGAATTTCCGTTTTCCCCATCTCCCTCTTCTTTGCTCTAAAATAAAAAAACCCCTCTCTGAGTAGGTCATTAGCTGCTGCTGGCTTGGCTGTTGGCATGGATTTACGGAATTGGGTTTTATCTTACAGTATTTGGTATGTCAGCCTGGCTTAGGGGTGGTTCACTCTCGCAGCTGTTCACTTTACTTCTTCTTTTTTGGCATCAAACTTTGTCTCTGTATGCGTATGCGTATGTGTGTGTGAGTCGGAAACTTACTTGGCAGCAAAAGTTTCATAGCTTGAGAAACCCTTCCACAACGCATCTTCAAGATACTTTTGCAGCCCGCGCGCACCTTGACACAAAACGAGCGAATTATTTTGGACTTCGTCTATGCTTCGTGTTTGAACACACACACACAAACACTCACACACACACACTCACACACATACACTCAAAGACAGTGAGACAGACAAAGTTGTAGTCGAGTGCACTACACCATCAATTCCAATTCAAATCTCCCCTGACTGACTTGCTTTATAAATGGTTTTATATTTCCTTTTATGTCGTCGCTGAGCTCGTATACTCGTAATTTCGTAGCTCGTCCCGGGCTCTCGACTCTGTGGATGGATGTACGAATACATCTTTAACTCAGTTCATCGCTATTCAGCTCAACTCAGTTCAGTTCAGCTCTGCTTTATTTTTGCTTCTGCCTTTCTTTCCCTTATATCGATTGGCACTTTATCTTAATCGCCTCGAGTCGTCGTCCCTCATTCCTCATTCCCTAAGTCCTCAATATAGTAGTCACCCTACTGCTGCTTCTGCTTCTACTTTTGCTGCTTCTGTCTCTGCCTCTGCCGATGCTGGCGTCGCAGTCAGGCTGCTTTGGGATTGGGACTTCGTGAAATTTTCGTTCATCGTCATCATTATCATCATTATCATCTGATGGCAGCCTCCAGTCTCAGCTACATCTCTTCTTACTGACAATTGGGTTCCTCTTTTGTTGCTGTATATCTTTTGTATCTCGGTATCTTCCTATCTCTGAGCATATATCTTTCTATTGTTTAACTAGTTCTTCTTTTTACCTACTTCAACTTGGCCTTTAATAATTCAAGTATTCCATGTATTAACATTCCCCAGTTCCAATTTCTGTTCCAATTCCAGTTCCAATCTAGTTTAGCTGTCCCTCTCTCTCTCTCTCTCTTACTCTCTCTCTCTGTCTCTTCCGCTCTTCTTTCAGTCTGGGAATTGTGATTCTGAGAGACTTTATTATTATCTTTGAGATTGATTTTCGTCATGCTTAGGTAGATGTATCTATAGCTAAAGTTATTTATGTCGCATCCGTTAATCGTGTCTTCCATTTAAGTTCAAGCTGCCTTTGGGTTTGACCTTTTCGTTGATAGTTCATGGCATATAAAATCTTTGTGAAGATTATATTTGTTGGTTATTTCGACATTATACGAGGGTGGCAAGAGACTTAAGATTCGCATCATTTCATTTTCCATTAATCTTTCTATCAAGGTGAGGGTGTTTTAAGAAGAAAGCTATTGTCTCAAAGTATAATAAATTGCGGGATTTTAAATTTAAGACGAGGGTGGCTTGAGAACTAAACTTTATTTTCTTTATTTTATATATGTTAACCTTTTTAACAATTTCTGATATGGGTTTCTCTTTGAATTTTAACACATATTAATACATGTATAGATGTAGATTAATAGGGTATTATTTTCTTTCATAAAGAGTTCAAGTAATTACCAGACTTCGCACCCTTCGTGCTGCTTTCGTCACTAGCGCGGACTGCCGTCCGCAGTGATTAGCTGACTTACTTATTCAACAGCCCTCGTTTGTAACACAGAGTTAAAAGAGCTCGAAAATTGATTAATTAATGAATGATTTCAGTAACAAAAATACATTTAAAGGAAGTCTAGTTATTTATCATACACTAAGTAACCCATATATATTTATTGAATTTTAGGTACTCATGTATTCATCTTTACTCATCATCATTAATCAGTCCACTTTGAACTTGCACTTCTTTCGTTGTTCTTAGATTGTGGTATTTGTATTGATTCGAAACCACTTTAATGAGGAAATGAGTAAGCCAATGTCAATGTCCTGTTAGCGGAGGCACCCCAAAAACACAATAACACAGAAACCAGTGCAAAAAAAAGAAAGAAAACGAAAACGAAAACAATTCACAGGCCGAAATCAAAACAAATCGCAGCCGACGTGACGTCGCTGCCGACGCGCAGTCTAACAGATTCAAAACAAAAACAAAAACAACAACAAACGCGGGCCGCAAACATTTTTAAATAACGGACAGACATGCGAACAAACAAACACTTGCTGCTTGCTGCTTGCGGCTTGCCACCGCGTGTGGCATGCAAAATACTGCCCGATGTTGTTGTTGCCGAAGCTGCGAGTGAAGTCGTTGGCGCCGCGTCGTGCCGCTTTTTTTAATTGCCAACACAAACAGAGTAACAAGAACAACAACAACAGCAACAACAATAACAGGAGGAACCGGGGCAGCGGCCGGGCAGAATCTCAAGACCCCGTTTGTTTACATATCGCAACGCATCGCATCACATCGCACATTACACATACGCACAGTGGTACTCACATTGGCAGAGTGTTTGCCGTATCCAGCACTCGCATTCGATTGTTGAATGAACACCGCACGATTATTATAGCTCTATATATGTGTTGATATATAGATAAAGTCTGCACACTCAATTCGAATCAAGCTGATTCGAATTGTATTGAAATGCCTTTCCAAATCGAAATCAAAATCACAAGCACACACTCAAAAGTATTGGTTATAGACGCGTTGTCGTCGTCGTCGTCGTCGCGCTGTGAGAACCGCTGCGGACGAACGTTCAGCACAAAGTGAAATATACGAAACTAGCGACAACATCGCCAAGCGACTCGACCGACCGACATCCGACCGACCCGACCGACTCGTTTTTCCCATCTATAGGAAATATTTAATCCCAAACAAGCCAAGCCAAACCAAAACCTAAAACCAACCGAGCAAGCGAACAGACATCGCAGCCAAGCCAAGGCGCATGAAATGGTGTGGCAAGGCAACGACAGTGGCTGTGGCAAGGGGCAGGGGCAAGGCATGCGGCAAGGACGGGCAGAATACCTCTTGACGTCGACGTCTACGTCTGCGTCTGCGTCGACGTTAGCGTCAGACGTGTAAAGTAAATACAGCGACAATAACAAAGGAATACCGGACGAACAGACTGTCAGACTGTCAGTCGGTCAGTCACTTTGACAGTCAGTCGAGTTCGGCAGTTCGTCAGTCACGAGCAAACCCGAAGTTCATCCGATGTTTGGGGTGTTTTTATTCAACGTCTGTTGGGCCCTTGAGCTGTTTTTGCCCCCAAACCATCATCAGACAGCGCTACCAAACGACACTCATTCTTTTCAGATGAGAGTTGAGTGCGGGCTGAAAGAGGGTGGAAGAGCTGGGCTGCTGTTCGTCTCGCTCTTCGGGTTCGTGTATAGCGTATGCTCTGATTGGGACCTCGGAGGCCATGGGGAGACGTAGCGCCCGCCAGACAAAATACTTTTCTCCATTTTAATGATATATATGCTGTGTATAGCATGTGCGGGTATAAATCCCTGTATGTGTGTGTGTGTGTGTATTTTGATATGTATGACGATAATGATTCGTATATATCGTAAATATATTTTATATATATTTTTGGTTTAATACCCATATACAAACACATGCACATGCCCCACACCATTTTAGGGTATTATTTATTATGGACAAGTTTGTTCGTTCTTTCATTATGCGTCATTCAAGTGATTTTGAACACTAAACACAAAGGTATAAGCAATAGCAATAGTTTACCTAACATAATCCGAGTTGAAAATCCATCCTTACCTTTAACTGATCTCAGGTAACTCGACTGTGCGATGCCTTATACAAAAATGGAAAACTACCTTCAATCTGTAATCAAAATCTCTATTGAATTATGCTAGCAGCTGCTACCTAGGTCTTATAGTTGGCATTATAACATATTCTGGGGTGCCACAGAAATCTCTTTCACTTGAATTTGACGTACATTTGTATGAAATTTACGTCATTTTTCAGGTGAAAGAGATTTCTGTGGCACTTCAGATTGTGCTTACTTGAACATATCTTAAATAATTAGCACATCATTGGGGTTCAATCCAATGGCAAATATCAAAAATATAGTGTGATAAATAATACCAAATTGTATATTATGTTTAGTTAGATAGTTTTGTGTTCGACATCTCGCTAAATTAAACAAGTTTTAATAGATCTACGTATACGAAGTACTACCCACAAAAGATACATTTGTATTTGTATCTAAAGTTGTGGCTGTTTGGTTCCCAGGTCATTATATTTGATACATATTCGTTTAGCAAAAAGCCAAAGCAACTTTAATATAATATATAAAGAGAAAAATTCAATTCATTCTTACGCCAACATCTTTAACAATTCACACACACAATGGCATGAAAACACACACACACACATACGCACAGGTATAGGTTTATATGTACATAGAGCTATCTAAAAGATGCTGAGAAGTTGATACCATTGCGACGTGTGTATATCTGTAACTTGAAGTATTGCTGCCTCTGCCGGGCTTCGAGTTTGGGTTTGGGTTTGGGTTTCGTTCGCACGAATAACAAGAAAGCCAACAACAGCAGCAGCAGCAGATACAGCAACAACAACAACAACAACATAAAGTGTACTATAAACGTGTTGTAGTTAGTTAAACCCATTATCGTTGTAGTTGTGGGTCGCCCCGAAGCAATTTGATGGATTAGTTTTAATACGAGAGTCTCAGAGCAAAGAAACAGAAATGGGTAACGCTCACAATTGTTCGGCCTGCTTGGGTTCGGGCTCCGTTGAGTTGAGTTCGGTTCGGGTTTTGATTCAATTCGATTCGATGGAATTGAATTGGATGGGATTGGATTGGATTGTGTTTTGTTTTTTGGTGGTTGAAAAGTATACGAAATATGTATATATATACATATATATAGTATATATAGAGAAAAGTATAAAACCACACAGC
Source organism: Drosophila recens (assembly GCA_037043495.1). NCBI lineage: Eukaryota > Metazoa > Arthropoda > Insecta > Diptera > Drosophilidae > Drosophila > Drosophila recens. The sequence continues at coordinate 212,450 of JBAMBJ010000672.1, forward strand.
ATTCAGTTGTGGGTGGGTTTTTTGTTGGGTTTTGTGGTTCGAGTTACGCCTCAAGTTTCCAGAGTTGATGATGGCGATGACTCGACATTAATATACATTATATGTTATTTTGTGCAGCAGCTATCGACTGACCAGCTAAACTTTTCAAACGCTTTTCGGTTGTCCGACCTAAGGGGCGGAAACTGGGAGCAGGGGGACTTTTAAGCCCTTTTGGCAACCTTTCGAAAATGAGCTGAGCAAACGAGCGAAGAAAATGACCTTTCCTTTTGCGTTTTACACGAAAAACCGAATGATTACAACCAGGATAAAACACACACACACACACATACACTCATAAATGAATATACACTCACACACACGCATAAAAACACACATTGACTGTGAGTCTCCTTGATAAAAGCTCATCTATTATGACCTTTTTCTACAGAGCGGGGATTTAGCCATAGAATTTATTATGGTCATGTATTATATTGAACTGACACCCTGTTGAACAGAATTCCCTCTCACTGTTTTCTGCTTCCCTCTCTTCCTCTCCCGCTCCCTTGGCATCCACTAAAGCCTGTGAATGTTGTCCCTTTTCATAATGCCATATCCCAGCCAGGGACAGCAGAGGACACACAGAGTTTCTGGCTAACGAGACCAAGGCGATAGTATTTTTCCATTACCTTTTTTTTTTATATTTTTAGATTATATCCGGGACTTGCCCCTTGGTGTAGCTGTGCCCTGGTCCTGTGCTACGGTCCGGTCCGGTCCGTTCTAGTCAGGTTCTGGGCTCAATGGGAAATTGAACTTATCTCGACTCTCGTATCTCTCTCTGCATCTTTTTCTCTCGCATTGTGCGCCTTATAATCTATATGTGATGCCTGGCAGCTCACTTACTATGTGTGTGTGTCTGTATATATGTAATATATGTATATTATATATATATATATGTTTCTATAACTAGGTGTGTGTATTCTATGCGCTGCCTGTCGCACCCAAAAGCACCATAGGGACCTGAATTTTTCCTCGTAATTTCCTTTGTGACCCGCTTCGCCTCTTCCACTGTCGATGCCCTCGTTGGCAGCACTGTTAGCGTCGCTGTCGCTGTCGCAGCCGCGGCTGGCGTCGCTGCCAGCGTCAGTTAGTAATCCCAATTCCCTCGTCTCCTATGTATGTTCAATGCTGCTACGAGTTTATTGCCATTTCCATATCTGGGCTGTATATCTCTCGTGCTGTATTCTGGATTCTCACTGGCTTTGCCATTCGATTTTGTTTTGGCCCATCGTCTGTGCAGTCTCAATTCGATTGCTGTGTGGCTGGAAAACTGGAAATCGACCTGGAACTGGGACTGGGAACGAAATTGGAAAACCAAATTCCGAATAAGCGACAGGCGATCATTTTAAAATCCGATCAATAAATGATAGACGTTGAGTTGTTGTGGTAAATACTATTGATCATTTACTCATTGATTATGTGATATTTGGGAGTTATATAGACTAGAAAATACCCTTCAATAATTTAAAAAAAATTGTGAACTTCTTAAATATCTAGTTAAAATTACTAATATTGATACTTTACACATGAATTTGTGTATTTAAAGGTCATTTCGACTAACAGGTACCCTATTTTATTATATAATAAATCTATGATTTCTCTTATATCCCTCTTATAAAATTGCGCAACCCCTATATACTAAATTTTAGGGACTTTTGCGACTTTTAGCGAGAAATTGCAAATGATCTACACAAAAAATGTTATAAATTTCAGCAGAAAACCGTGTGGTTTTGTAATTATTATAAGTTCTGGTTAAATGTCATTATTATAAACTTATTATGAAATATTTTTACAGTATTTTTACAGAAATTTAAGGGGAAAAACAAAAATAAGTGCTATCTGATGCAATATTAAAATAGGTTTTCAACTTTTAGTGGTTGATTGCAAATAATTTACTTGAACACTAATTTTAATTTCAGTGATATATGTACATGTAGTTTTGATTTCTGATAATAAACATTATTATACACATAACCATATTATAAAATATTTTAAAAGGGGAAAAACTAAAAATAAGTACAATCCGAAGAGATTGATTTGAGATGATTAAGATCAGGGAAAAGCCAGAAAAAAGTGATCAGTTAATATAGTAGAATAAGAAAAAACGTTAGAAAAATTAAGATTCATACTTTCTTTAATTAGACTATTTTTCTATGTTGTGCAAACAAATCGATGACTTATTCATCTACAACACAACTGTACCTCTGTCAAGGAATTTCTCAAAAACCAACCACATGCATATTTATATACTATAATAATACCTCTGAAAAGGTGTGCATGTATTGCATATATGCTAACTTATATGTGGGCCTTTCCCAAAATGAGCTTGATAATATGTGAGAAACTCAAACCAAAATCGAACCCAAATGAAATCCAATACATACAAATGCCCAAAGACCATTTATATTTATAGCAGCGTTTTATCCCCCCCGAAAAAGAGAGTCAGTCAGAACAACTGAACAACGAATCGACTGACGACAACGACAACGACAACGACGACGGTCGACGGTCATACTTACCGTCTTTGCGACCACATTCTGCCCATTCTGCAAGCTCCAGCGCAATCCCAATTCGCATACACATCCTCTCGACATCTTTGTACAATAAAGATAGATTAGCATCTATCGAAAGCAGTGCCAGCAGAACGAGGCGACCGAATGAATCCGAGTGAATGTGCGGGTCGGTTGAACGAATAAACGACTGAAAGAACGAACCAACGAACGAATGGAGCCAGCGCATGACTGAAAGCTGAAAGCATCATCATCAGCAGCATTCCCAAGCGGATGGAGAGACTGAAGAGCAGGGAGGAAGACGTGGGAGACAGGAGACAGGAGGCCAGAGGCAGGAGAGGAGCGACCCCCCTAGAGTCTAAGCCAGTTGAGAACTGGCGAGCTGACAAACTGGTGAACTGGTGGAAACTGTGATGTTCAAGTGCCATCATCGTCTGGGTTTTCAACGATGCCTATGGAATTGAAGCAATGCCAAGTCGTGTGCAACTACAACAACAAACAGAGCAATTTCTTGTTGTTGTTGCTACTGTTGTTGTTGTTGGTGTTTTTCAAAACCCAAGAGGCTTATGCCGGGCCGACAACCCAAATACTTGAGAAGTAACAGCGATGCCAGAGACAGAAACTGAGACAGTGCCAGTTATAAAGCAGCTGCCGATGTCGGTGTCGATGTCGAGACTACAGAGTCTCAGATTCTGTTTCTGTTTCAGACTCGTTTCGGCATCGACCCGCCATCATCAACAACGTTCTGTGTGTATCTGTATCTGAGCATCGTCAGTCGTATCTATATCTATGAGATGTCTACTCGTAAATACATTTCCAAGTAGTTCGTATAGTTCGTCTTGCACGATAACCTCGTTGCCACTGAGGCTGACGGGGTATTCGGGTTCGAGTTTGGATTTGGATTCCGATTCGGGTTTACTGCTTTTGGCTCTATGCGAGAGCTCTCCATTCATATTTGGTATACAATGGCATCGATTATGGCTTGCTGATATTATACTACAATATATTAAATATAGGGGCAGGGGTCGGTTGCTTTTATTTTGCCTTTGCCTTTGCTTGGAGTCGAGAGCAGCGTCACGAGATTTATGTTTATGGACGGGCGGCCTTTGAAAGAATCAATTTGATATATACACACACACATACACATACAAACGAAGTGAACTAAATATAGCTGCGTAGAGAATACTTTATATAAGTATCTATTGAAAAGTAAATCAGATAAGAACTGGACTTATTGGAAATTTGACTCACGAGAAAACGAGTTTACATACATATATGGATGATTAATTAACAATTGGTTTTTATTATGTTTTCGGCACAAGCTACAATTATTTCTAGATAAACATAAATACAATTTAAAAGAGGAAATAAATAAATATCTTAAATAGGATTAAAAATTAAATGAAATTAAATTAAAATTAATTTGTTCATTGATCTAAAGATTATAGATTTCTAACAACAAAAAGTATATTGAAGATACATTCAGATTACGTGAACATATGGATGATTCATTAACAATTGATTATGTCATTGATCAACGAATCTCAGACATCTTATGGAAAAAGTATCTTTTACATTAAATTTTAAATTGTTGAAGTTGTAAAATGATCATTATTTTTTTTGGCAGTTGCTATAGCTTTACCCTCTTTTTACGTATATAGGATAATTCCTGACAACTGTGACAACACACACAAAAGTATAAATATAAAGCTAGCTTATATTTAGACTTCTACTCCCTTAAAGTCCTTTTCGTTTTTGGCTTTCGAGGGTTTTATTTCAGGACTCTTATTGTGCTGGAGCTTCAGTTTTCTATGTAAATGTATATGTGCGTGTATGTGTCTATGTATGGGTGTGTGAGTTTGTAGCGCAACCGTGTGGCAGTAACCTGAGTCGAGGCAAAATTTGAAAAAGAGACGAAACTCGGCGTTGTCGCTTTATTACTGCACTGATGTTGCTTCTTCTCTGTTCTGTTATGTTCCGTTGAGTTCAGTTTAGTTCAGTTCCGTTCAGTTAAAGTCCCTTACGTTCCTGTCACTTCTTGGGTTCCTTTCTCTACCTTAAGCCTGGCACCTAACCAGCAACACTCGTAGGTATTCCATGGCTCACAATTCCCTGTGTTACCTTAACGAGTATATGTATATAGAGAGTTGAGACCGTCAGTCGGATGTCGGACGTTGGACAAACGGACGTTGAGCGTCGGACGACGGTCGGAAATCCTTGAAATGAAAGTCCTTGCCTGCTCAGGAGGGTTGCAAGTTGACGGGGCAAAAGCGTAAAACGAAACTTTGCCTCAACTGAGGACGATGGCGATGACGATGTCTGTGCAATGCTCCCAGCTATATGGACGTTGTGTAATCGTAGCTCCATCTAAATGTACACTTGTATGTGTGTGTGAGTGTGTGTCTATGTGGCAAGGTCCCTCACTGGGATGCTGCCCCATCGCCATCTCCATTGCCTGCCGGGTTATTCTAGCCATCTGAAATTGATGTAGCACCTACAGCTCTGAGCTCCACGCACGTTCAATGCTCCATCTCGCGTTCGCGTTCGCCCTCGCTACGATTCGACTTATTCGAACCATCCCCTAACCCTCCTTCCCCTCTCCCCTCCACTCATAAATGCTGCAGGTCATTTCATCTCTTCCCAACTTCTAGGACGCGTAAAGTTTTACAGGACGAACGTAAAGTTTAAGCGCTGATTGTACGTTACGTTTGGAGCAGCGAGAGCATTGGGGAATTGGAAAAGTGGCAACGACAGAGAGAGAGAGAGAGAGAGAGAGAGAGAGAGAGAGAGAGGGAGAGATTGAGGAGGGGATTATGTGACCTGAGCGGGAGCGGGTGTACATTGCACCTTCAGATATGGCGTTTACTCAACTCATATGTGGCACATGGTCACGTGACATGTTATAATCCCCCTCGGTTTACATCTTAAGGCTAATGACAGTTTATTTTGATTTTTTAACTCGCAACTTGTGCCCTCTTTCCACTACAAATCGTATATTTGTATGTACATTTAGCTTGGAACATTTATTTTTTTAAATGTTATAATGGAATAAAATTCGTAATGAAATAAAAAAAAAAAAATATTAATTTTAAGCTAAGAATGAATTCATTTATTATATATTTCTTATTCTTATCATTATAATATATAATGGTATTTTTGAGATATATGTTTAAATTTCAATATTCCACATTTCAATTATGTAAATGTATGTATTATGTATTGTATATATTATGTAATATGTATGTATTATCTGAACTTGGATCATAAAATCTATTACATGATTTATCGAGCAAGCCACGTTGTAATTGCTTAAACATAATGATGCCTATATATGTATGTACACTTATCCAATAAGCCAGGCTATTATTAATTATTAATTTTTGGTAAATTTTTAGTTCAACATCAGGGGAATCAAGGTCAGTCTAGTTCCCTTCGCTTCCATTAATTGTAGCTGTGGATTTGGCAGCGCTTTCAAAGATCTTTTCCAGTTGAGTGAGCAGTCCAATAGCACGATAGTTTTCCTCGAGCAAAGCGAATTCCTCGAGAGGCTTCAGCAGACGCAGTGCATCCTCATAGCTCTGCACGCAACGTGGCAGCTCTGCATCGTTGCTGGACTCGGAATAATGACCCGGACTCTGGGCCCTTTCGTTAAGGGATTCAATCTTCTTGATCTTCAGGGGACAGGAAGAATGAGTAGAGGCTGCTGGAGGACGCTTGCGATCGTAGCGCCTATTGACCTCACAGGAACTGTCTACATCCTCGTCGTCATCTTTGATTTCGATGAGTTCCGTGGGCACTTCAATGGCCACACAATCGTCATCATCATCAATTACTTTGCTGCGTGTCTCCGGCGTTTTTTCAACAATTGGCAGATGATTGGCATGCCGACCGGGTTCCGTCTCCTTGGGCGTCAAGGTAATGCTGCCCAGTGGCTGCTCCCGCTGCTCGTGCCGTCCACAGTAGCTGACGATGTCGCGCAGATCCAGAGAAAGCGGCACACGGCGTCCAGTTAGAGGTACGCCCTGGGAGAAGCTAAAATTGTAGTGGCTCTTGAAGTGATTGAACCACGTTCGATCCGGAAAGAAGTTCTCGATCTTGAGTATATCCCGCAGATTGATGGCCACCTCACGCAGATGATCCACATCGAGACGACCCTTGTTCTTGTGATGGAACTGCGATCGTGAAATGTACTCGTAAAGCGCCTTCTCCAGGAAGGTAATCTTCCGCTTGCGGCGCAGCTGCACCTCGTCCAATGTGGCCTGGTTCTGACTGGAGGCGGTAACCAAGGTCTTGGTGCGATATAACGAACGTATGTCCACGGGCTTCCGAGGTGACAGCAAAGTTGCTGAAGCCTTGACTATGACAGGACTTGGAGTTGCAGCAGTTGCCGTTGGCTGTGGATCTGGGTCAGGCTTCTCCACTTTTGGACTGCTGTCCGATGTGGCAGTGTTCCTGCCACAATAGGACATGATGTCACGCAGATCCAGGGAGCGTGGAGGCTTGCGAGTTATCATGATCTGGCGATTCGAGAGCGTTATGTCGTAGGCAGCCTTAAAATGATTGATCCAGGACTGCAATTTAGATCGTGATATAGTGAATCCTTCACTTGTAATCAATTGACAAACTCACCTTGTTGGGTACAAAGTTTTCAATGCCCATTAGGGACTGAAACTCCAACGCCTTGGTGCGTATCAGCTCCTCATTGATATCGGAATGTAGATAATACTGAGCACGCTGGATATACTCGTAGAGGCAGTGTCCCAGAAAGTTCAGCTTGCGTCTGCGCAGCTCCTCGAACTTGGAATTGGGCTGTTTGTTGTTGAACCGAGTTGCCGAATAAAATTCCAATATCGGATCTCGATTGTTGACAATGCTCTTGATCTGCTCCCAACTGCAGTTGAAATTCTTGGCAATTTTACTGTACATGGGCACAATATCATATTGTCGTATGGCCTCCACACGCTCCTCCAGGGTCAGGACGTTACGTATACGTTGGGAACTGCTACCGCTTCCGCCATACTGACTCCCATCGTCCTTAAATTGATTATTCATGAGATATAGAAGATTAACGATAGCAAAAGCTTTGCAAATTAAGTTAGATTCATTTCAAATATGAATACATTCCAGACATTAGAGTTGGGACTTTACGATTTTTTTCAAAATCGATTCAATTCGATTATGTAAGAAGAAAAAATCGATTTAAAATCGATTTTTTTTATTGAAAAAAAAAATGGCCGTGTTCACCAGAACAAATCGACAACAGAATATCGATGAAATTTGTATGATTATTCTGGTGAACGGCAGTGATTAGCAATCATGATTTCAAAATTTTGTGATTATGATGACTGAAAATTCATCACCAAAATAGTACGCTGAAATTCTGTGATTGTGATGCTTTGTTATCGATACAACAAATCGTAATCAACAGAACACAAGATTTGAAAATAAATATCACAAAACTAATAAGGATACCACTATATTAATATTAATTTGGTATTCTTAAAAAAAAATGCAAAGAAGACGTTGGAGTCTGCGTATTTTTAAGGAATATGGTTATGAAAAGTGCTTTAAACTTTTTCTTATAAAATATTAAATTAAATACAGTATTGGCTTAGTGATTTATTAATGCAAAATATCATCTATTATTTTAAATCTGGTCTTATGCTGTGCTCATTCCCATTTCATTAAGCATTTTGCGCCAAATTGTTTTGAATTTTGTAAATAAATATTAACACCTTTGACAAAAAAAGAAATGACAACTTTGATTTTGCCCCAAAATTTCATCAAAGCGTTCACCAGAAGCCCATCAACAATTTTTTGATTTCTGATACCTGATTACTGATTGATTAGTTCTGGTGAACACGGCCAATGTATAACTGTATTTATTTTTATGATTTTAAATGCTTTGTTTTTTTTCTGTTTTTGTAATATTTATATTACTTATCACAGTTTTCTATGTTATTTAACAGTTCATCATTAATAACAAAAAAAAGGAAAATAATAACAAAATAAAATAAATTCAGCTTCAAATGACTAAAATTAACCTAGTTTAATTCATATTAGAGATTGAAAAACAGCTATTCTTTAGTACATTTTGTGTACTCAAACAATACACGCCTTTATATTCCCAGTCACAAGTAGCTTTTTACAGCACTAGTCCTTTTAAAAAAAATCGATTTTCTTAAAAACAAAATCGATTTTTACTTCACCAAAGAAAAAATCGATTTAAAATCGATTTTATTAAAATCGGTCCCAACACTACCAGACATAGAACTCTTAGGTTTTAGATTGAAAAAAAATGAATAAAATATAATATATTTTTTTTTTTATTACAAAATTAAAATTTGTTTTCTGATAATCTAAATTATTTAATTGAAATAATTTCTCCTGACGACTTTCATTAGTTGGTAAGTGTATATATAGAAGAAAAGTACAGTCGATTCTGAATATATGGGACCTATTTTGTTTCTTTTAAAAATTTTGGTTTAAATTTAAAGGCCTTGTAAAATAGTAAAAAATTGTCTGCATTCAGGTGATCAATATTTTGAGTTGTTTACTATACCAGATATCAGTTAAAATTAAATATAAGAGTTCAAAGTTAATAGCTCTAGTGCTCTTTTAGTTTGACCAGATCGGATAAATAAATCTAAACAATATCGCGCCACAAATTGATGAACTGATTTACTTACGTCAGACATTTGCGCGCTCACTTCCAGACGATCGCTCACGCCACCCAACAACAACAACAACAAGCACACAATCGTACAACAACAACAGCTAACGGTGTCTCTCCCGCTCACGCTCTCGATCTCTCACTCTCTTTAACCTCTCTCCAGCGCACGTCGATATGGCAATGCCTATAGCAAAAGCAAGAAAATAAATGTAGAAATCATAAAATTGTTGTGCATTCTGTGCATTCCATTACATGCAATGAATATGTGTATATAGATAAAGCTATTTGGTAGTATTACCTGGTATTTTGATAAATCTGCAGCAGGGTTTTAGGCACACAAACATTCAAAAATCGTTGCGCACGGAACGTGTGGAGCGTTGCAGTTATGTGGTGAAACTGACTCGACCTCCCAATCTCTCTGAGACGGGTGGAAAATCAGGTTTGGCGAGTTGTTCAAACTTGTTTACTGAGAGCGAGAGATTGCGCTCTCTCTGCGCTCTGGTTCTACCTCTCTATCGCTACTGCTCTCGCACGTTCCACTCTCTCTCTCTCTCTCTCGCTTGCGATTATAAGGTGCCGTTACGCGTAAGTGCGCTTGTGTGCGAGTCTCTGTTGCTATTTTTAGTGCTATCGGAGAGCAAAAGTGAACCTCGCGAGCGACATTGCGGCTTGTGGGCGTTTTGTTTGTGGGGGCAGTTGGGAATTTACTTAAATGGGGAATGAATTTTAATTACTTTCTGACTGCAGATATGTCTAGAGATTCTGATAAGATTTAATTAGGCGCGTAAGTAGGTCAATTAGTCGCTGCATAGGATTTGGTTGACAATAGAATTGAGTCTTTATCTAACAAAACTGTCTGCAAATGCAGACCAGTAGGATAATATCTTATGTAAAAGTATTTTTTGGCTTTCTCAATTTAATCGTTATCAACAAGGGAATAGATCTCTGATAATATTTTCAACTGCACAATATTCTTTAAATTGGCGAAATTATAAACTGAACTTAACCCCTAATAACTTTACATTCCCTGAGTATTTTTAAAAAACCAAAACAACTGCTCGAAGTCTTCATTAGAAATTTATTTAATTTCAATATAAAAAAAAAGTTTGCACTTCATAAGTTTACCCAAATGTAGGATAAAGACCTTGCTTTTAATTAGAACTTAAATTGTCTAATAATTACAAAGCGTCATTCATTATTTTGTATTTTAAGGAAACTAAATTGTCTTGAAAATACAGAACGCAATTCATAATTAGAATATCCCTTTAAGGGAACTGAATTGAAACTTTTTGAACAAGAAAATTAAATTTTCTAATTTTTAGTAGTAATTTTTTAAATATCCCTTTTTGGGATACTAATCTGAATTTAAAAAAAAGTAATAATTTCTTAAATATCCTGTTTGGGATACTAAACAGAATCTTTAAAAAAATAAAAATGAAACTGTCTGAAAGCTAGAATATTCATTACTAGGATATGAAATTTGAATTAAGAAAAATAATTGAATTGTCTGTTAGCTATAAAATTATCATTAGGGTATCGTTTAAAGTAAACTAAACTGTTGATAAAGAAAATAAAATTGTCTGCTAACTAAAGAAATATACTCGATATTAGAATATCTCCTTAAGGAAACTTAATTAATTGGAAGCAAGATAATGTTGATTATTCGGATTTGTCGATGGGTCTCTTGTAAATAGGTCCCTTCTCGCGCATGTATTGCTTGATGAAGTCGTGGGACTTGTATTTAACCGACTCTGTGCAGGCCAAGGGATTGCCAGTGTTGTCGCAGTAGCGCTTCTCCTTGGAGGTAATATGTTGGCTCAGCTGTAGATGGAGCATTGATTAGTCAGCTATCGATTAGTTGTGGATTGCGGTACTCACCCGCTTTATCAAGAACTTGTAATCCTCGTCGCTTGTTATGCGGCCCACCTGGCAGGAATCCTGGCGATAAGGACGCAAGAGCTCGGCCACATGTCCGCTGATCTCAAAGTTGAACTTGTCACTCGCCTCGCGGGCAGTTGAGGCGCTGAAAATGCAAAGATCGTTTCAATTTAGTGATGCAGTGCATCAGCAAAAGGGAAGAGAGTGTTGTGCTTACGTTTTGCGCTTCTTGTCGCGCTCACTGCGATGCTTCTTCTGTCCCTCCAATGGGGCCAGCTTCCGCTTGGCGCCCTGCAGTGTCTCCGTTTCCGATGAACGACCGGATTCCTTTTTACCATCGATGATATCGGGCAATGGCAAACTGGTATCGGCTTCCGGTGTCTCCTCGTCGGAGGAATACAGATATCTTTGAATAGGCAACGCATCTTTGGGCAGATCCTCCACAGGTTCTGGATTTGTGGACTCGTTGCGAGTGCGTCGATAGATCTCCTTGCGACGTCGGATCTTCTCCTTGTTCTCCTTGTACTTGCGCGACTCCTGCTGATTGTAGACCCGATCCTCCTCGCGTCGTGGACTTATGACGCGAACCGAAACGAGACGACTGCGTCGCATTTCCCTGCGCTCGCGTATCTTCGCCTCGATGTACTGCTGCATGGACTTGGCGCTGAGATTGCTGCTGCAGTCAATGTCAATGTTGACCAGTTCATCCGTCGGCTCATCCGTGTCCACCTCTGGCTCGGGCTCATCGTACACCAGCTTCTGTAGACGCTGCTCGGCAGTCGGTGGATGCCATTGCGGGATGCGATCGATTAGGTTGAAGTAATAAATGTCCCCCGAGGGATCTGTAGTCCAGTGCCAGGAGGGCGGCAGTGGTTCCACATGAGCAGGCAGCTTATACTCCACATCATCGGGGTACTCGGGCGAGGGGGGCTCGTTGGTGTCGCCACAACGCGGAGGAGCTGGCACCGGCATGTCATCGCTATTGAACCATTCGTTGGTCTCCACATTCTGATAGAAGGGCAGGAGCTTGGGATCTGTGTTCAGATCCAGGCCAAAGTATTCACAGCGTGCCTCGTGCTCACGCCAATCCTCGATGCCCACACGCTTCTCCGCCTCATCCTGTGCCACCTGAAAGACAGACAATAAATTAATTAGACAATCTCTCAATTGAAGATCCCATTTCCCGCTTACCTTTTTCTCGAACAGCGAACGACGCAGCTCCTTGGAAATCGTGGTGCGTCGTGGATCGAAGTCGGAACGTCGGCGACTCTCGGATTTGCTGCCACTTGCCCCCTCCGAGGGTGGCATTGTGGTGATGGTGCAGATGGTATTGTTGCCACTCATCCGCGATGGCGGCTTGGACTTCTCGTAGCGACTGCTGGTCGTGTCGCGCCTGAAGCGATCCTGGCGATAGCGATCAGTGCTCGGCAGGGAGGAGGCGCTGTTACTGTCCTCCAGAGCGGTGGCTGCCGCATGTTGCAGCTGCTGGCGATCAGCCTCCCGCTCGTGCTCCTTCATCTGCTCGATGCGTTCACGTTTCGGGATACGAAAGATTTCGGGCAATCCGTTCCACTTCTGCAACAGCGCCAGTATGCGTTGGTGCACTGCATCCAGTTCGACATCGGGAGCAGGAGTGCTCCACTGCTCCACGCTCTGGTAGACGCGACTGTCGTTCAGCATCGTCTTGTTGGGAATGGGCAGCGACTCCAGGGCGTCGAGCAGCGCCAGACGCAGCTGCTGATCACTGCCGCTCTCGCTGATCCAGGCGTGGAGCAGACGCAGGCCGTGGTAGTCCAGGAAGAGGCGACGACAGGGCAGCTCGCCGCGGGTGAGCACGCCCAGCAACTGGAGGCGACTCTGCAGCAGCTTGGCACGCACCATGCAGCGCGAGAATCGCAGCGTGTCCAGCTGATTCTTCAGACCACTGCGACTGAGGAGCGTCAGCTGCTCCAGCACATCCGGATCCTCGATGTGATCGTGTTTGCCCGAGGCGGACTTCTCTCCGCTGCCGCTGCCACCGGATGGACGCAGCCAACGTCCAGCCTTGTACTCGCGATCCTTGGCCTTGGGCTGCTCCTTACGCTTCCTGCGCGCAGCGGGCAGCTTCAATTGTGCCTTTGACTTGGCGCCCTTGGGTGTCTTGACCTTTTGTCCCTGCTCCAAGCGAGGCTCCTCGCTCAAGGACTCCAGTTCGCTGTCGCTGTCCGTGTCGAGCTGCTCGCCCTCATCCGACTCCGGCTCGTTGCCAATCCAGCCACGACAATTGGCGGACTCGCAGTAGCAGCGCTGGGCATCGCGTCCGTACCGTTGGTACTGGTAATCAAAGGTGATCTCCTCGCCCGGCAGAATGCTCTTCACGCTGAAGAAACCGATGCGCAGCTCCCCGTTCACTGTCCACTTCTGAGTCTCCGCGTTGGGATCACAGCTGTGGTTGATGTAGCGTGAGATGTTGCCCTTGGAGGTGGCGTCGATGATCGCCTCGCCGCGCAGAGCCATGAAGTAATAGTGACGATTGCGATCCTCGGAGTACAAGTGCTGGCGACGCTCAAACTCCTCGCTGTCGATCACCTCGCCCACATACTCCATGATGAACTCCCCGGGCGGTATCTGCAGCTCGGCCGTGATGCCGCATCCCTTCTTCTCGGTGCGAAAGACGCGACAGGGCCAGCCCTGGTGCTGCTGGAACCGTTTGTTCGTGCAGCGATCCCCATTGGTGCAGAGTGGTCCACATTCGATCATCAGCATGCGGTTGATGCAGCCATCGCCGCATCGCAGCTGTCCCGATCCTTCCTCGTCTCCGGTGACAAAGCAGTCGCATTGCATCTCCGCATTCTCCTTGCTCACCTGCCGGGCACAGCGATAATAGTTGTCACGCAGAGTCTGGAATGTCTGGAGTCCTTCCTGGCGCAGGAACTGCTCGTTGGTGGCCTCGATCTGCGCCAGCTCCGACAGCTGCTGTTCCATGCTAATCGACGGCGTATGGGAGCTGCTCCCGCGACCCACACTCGACTTGGTGCCCTGCGGCTTCTGTTTGATGCGATGGGACCGTCGCACGCCCGACGCCAGATCCTCGCTGCTCACCGTGGGCGATGGGGAGGGAGTTGTCGCTGGCGTCTCCAGATTCGCCACACGACTGGCGAACTCGTCCGCCTGTTGATCTTCCTGCTCGTCATCCACCTTGTAGTCTCGTTCGAGCAACTTGACGCCATCCTCGATGAACTTGGCAATGTCCAGCAGCGGATTAGGTGCTTCCACTTCGGATGTGGGCGTGGCAATGCTGCGACTTGCCAGCTCACCAGATTTGCCAGTTGGTTCAAGTGAATCCTTTGATGCTCCGCTTTTGCGTGATGGTTTCTTTTCCTTTCCTTTCTTGCTGCTGCTGCTCGGCTTGGAGTCCGCATCCGGGCGACGTTCAGGACTCGGAGACGCCTTGAAGGGATGTAGTGAGTTTCGCCGCTTATTGGTCAAGGGCAACGCTTCCTTCTCCTGCTGGTCGTCGCTTATGGTATTGCGGCGTGCTCCTTTCTTTGTCTGCGACTTCTTGGAGCGAGCAGGCGGCGTGGGCGAGCTCTGTCTGGAAGTCTCCTGCTTCGGTTTCTTGGCCGACTGCTTGAGTTTCTTCTTGGTCTTCTCCTCGTGGCGCATCTGTGCGTGCGCCTCATCCAAAACCTTGAACAATGCATCGCACTCAACGATGGGAACGCTAGCCGGAGGAACTGACGCCTTTTCTTTCTTGGGACTGGGACTAGGACCAGAACCATCATTTGTTTTCTTCTTCTCTATTGGACGGCAGTCAATCGAATCTGCTTTGACTGTGGGCAGCTGTGGCTCCGTTGAGGACTTTTCAGTTGGCGCCTCAACTGATGAAGGTAGAGTTGAATTAGATTCGGCTACAGGAGACTCTTCCTTCACCTGTTTAGCTGGCGCAGTTACAGATGTTTCCTCCTTCAACTGCTTAATCGGAGAAGCTACCCAAGTTTCCTCTTTCAGCTGCTTAATTAGAGAAGCCTCTGGAGATTCCTCCTTCAACAGTTTAGATGGAGCAGCTACAGGAGATTCCTCCTTCACCAGTATAGCTGGAGCATCTACAAAAGTTTCCTCCTTCCTCTCTTTAGCAGGAGCAGCTACAGCAATTTCCTCCTTCAAAGCCTCAGACTCCTCTGATTTGATTTCGTTCTTTGGCAGTTCAATTGTTGTGTGCTCATCCTCCAAGGGTTCTTCCTCCTTAATTGTCTGAATCGGTTTCGATTCTATTGCCAGGGTTTCCGGCTCTGCTTCTGTTTGGGGAGCGGTGTCTGAAGTATCTTCAATGTCTTTGCTATGGACATCATCATCAAGATCAGTTTGGTTTTCCAACTTTAGTTGCTCTATAATTTCTTTGGTGGTTTCAGTCAATACCTGCAGCTCTTCCTCCGCAGCTGCTTGCTCCATATCGTTACTCTCGGTCTGCTCATCTGCAGCATCTTCGCATGCTTTGCTGATTAGCTTTGTGTCAGTTAATATCTCCAGCTGTTGCTCGTCTTGTTGATCTTCATAATCATTTAAGGAGACACTTGACTTCTCGCTGTCTAATTCTGCAATTACTTCCGTTTCAATTTCTGTCTCCAGCTGCTGCTGCAGCTGCTCTTCCTCATCTATTTTAGGTTCGGCTGGCAGTTCACAGATATCCTCAACAATCAGCTGCTCAGCAGAAGGATTCGAATCTATCTCTATCTCAAGCTCTTCCTTTTCCTTGGGAAAGATCAATTTGAAATTACGCTGTTCAGTTGAATTGGAGCTGCTTTCGTTCTCTTCGGCCGTGGCCTCAGTTTCCGTTTCTATCTCAACAAATATGATCTGGGAGTCCGAGTCCTCCTCATCGGATTGCAGCACAGTAATGATCTCCGTCTCTAAGTCGTCGGACAGAGACTCCTGTTGATTGATATCCTCCAGAGCATTTTCATCCAGCACTTCCAAGTGCGATTTGGACGCATCCTCTGAGCTAACCGAAAATCCTCTCAATGATTGATCAGAGTTTGACGATTCCTCGCTTATGTTGGATTCGCTTTCGACTTTACTTTCGACTGCGTAGCTGGTGCTTGAATTAGATGAATTGGCGTCAAAATCTGCGGCATCATTGGGCTGCTTTTTGCGTGGACGTCCACGCTTACGTATCGGCAACTGTAGCTGCTGTTGCCCGGGGACAGTCTTATCACT
This sequence comes from Drosophila recens, assembly GCA_037043495.1. Lineage (NCBI taxonomy): Eukaryota > Metazoa > Arthropoda > Insecta > Diptera > Drosophilidae > Drosophila > Drosophila recens. Next base: position 228,743 of record JBAMBJ010000672.1, read on the forward strand.
GCTCACCTGAGCAACAATTAAACTAGGCGTCGCCTTTGGCTTGGCAAAGATCTCAAGCGCGGGCAATGCCGGCACTGAGGGAAGCGGCGCACGATTTCCCAGGAATCGATTGACAGACGAAATGGCCGCTTGCGACGATGTTGATGCCACATTGTCGGACTGCGTCGGAATATTGGAATCAATGCGAGCCTCGATTTGAATCTTATGCGTCTTGCGGCTTTTGTTCAGCAAATCGAGCACATCAAATTTCACAATTTTCTTGCGCGTGCTGCGTCGGCACAATGTGGGCGATGTGGAGCCCGACCTCTCCGCTGCGCTCGCATCCAAATCCTCAGTTATCTCAGTTGGTTGGGCTTGATTTTTCGGCGGACGTCCAAGTCTCTTGCGCGGTGCCTGCGTTTTTTCAGTTGTGTCTGGCGTAAAATTTTCCATAGCTCGCAGCCAATTTATGTGACAGACTGAAGCAATGAAAATCACTCGTTAGCTTAATTCCAAGAATTTGGAGTCGTATTGTGTGCAACAAACTTACATTTTCAATTGAAATTAACCTTTCAACTGCGCTATGCGGCACATTTTTGCAGAGCCATCAAATTCCGTATAAAAAATTTTTGGCAGTTGTTTACAGTTGCACATGGGTGACCATTTCTTTCGTTATGAAAATGTACTAAAAATGGTCACACTAAATATTGCCACCTTGTTTGTACCTGCCGCCACAATTAGACAAGTATTCCTCACGCACGAATAATTTACGATTAATTTCACGCACGAGGTCCCATGTCATTTCTCTAACAAAATTAATTAAAATTAAAAAAATTATTAAAAAATTTGTACTTACGACTTGAAAAAAGCAAGAACGCAATAAGTTTTGTAATTTAATAAAGTTAGTTTTAAAATTGGTTTGGGGAGCGTCAGCCTTTGCGTTGGGAAGAAATTAGCAAACTCGTAAAATATTCTAAAAAAAATTATACAAATTTAAAAAAATAGAAGAAATCCTGCTGTGAAAGTTTCAAAGCTCTATCTACAATATTTATTGTGAAAAAAATAAAATGTAAATATTTAACTCTTTTTCTGAAAAGAGTTAAATTCGGTCAATTTGAACCTTCTGCCAAGGCTGCCACCTTTTATTTTTTGCTGCCATTTTATTTTTACCGTTATATTTTCCGACCCACGCAGACACACACAACAACAAAAAGCGGAAAAAAAGTCAAATCCATTTCTAAAAAAGCCAGAATTCCCGTTTCCCGCAATTCCCAAATTTTCCCCGCAATTGGTCTTCAAAAACAGCCTGATTTGACGGTAAAAAGGCTAAGTTGGCAGCACTGATGTCAGGCATGCAAACAGCTGGTAGCGTAAATAAAATAAATAAGACAGACAATTGGACAACTGCTCCCTCACACTTTCGGAGCGAGTAGTGAAATAAATTGATACTTAAGTTAAAAAGTTCTCATTTTCATTGCATTAAAATGTACATTTACTTAAAAGGTTAAGTGTTTTGCATTTACAAGATAAAATTCATTATTCCTAATCAACCTTATTTGCTACAGCTCGAAATCGTTGCTGTTTGGTGGATTCGTAAATGCCTTTTCCACCTGAATTAAAAGTCCCGATGCCCGATAATTGTCATTCAGCATTGCATACTCTTGAAGAGCTGCTAAATGTCTTAACGCGTCGGCGGGGGTATTTATGGTAATTTGGCAGGTCGTGGTAGTTTCTGCAACCTCTGTGGCGTTTTTCCTGACATCCTCTGATATCTTGCGCTTTTTTACGTTACTCTGCTGTGGGAAATGAATACATTATTTTAGGGATTAAAGTGACATAATTGTGATTTCTAGTTTAAGATTAATAACCTGGTTTGCTTCCTTATCGGCATATTCATTTAAGGGCTCCAGTTTCCCTGTTCCATGGTCTTCACTTGATTTGCTGTTTTCACTTTCATCTGCAGACTCTGTTTCTTCCGCTTTATCTACAGATTTCGCATTGTCATCCTTAGTGATATCTGTCTGGAATTACCATAGAATATATTTAACAATCTGCAATTATATTTAAAATTCGTAATTGCTTACCCCTGCCTCCGAATCATTACTTTTAAATAGTTCAAAGAGTTTATCATTTCTTGTGGGCACTTTCTTATCGTCGTCCTTCTGTTAAAAATATGCTTATAAATAAATATTTTATATAATTGAAGCATTCTGTCGTTAATTACCTTTGAAGCATCATTAGCAAGCATAGCATTTATCTTTCTTTTGTAATCGTCAAGGATTCTTCGTATCGTCTGCTGCTCCCAAACCATTGTGTGTGATTTCTTCAAATACGATTCCCTCAACTTGCGATTCGTCTCCATTCGGATTTGTTGTCGTACATTTGCAAGTTTCTCATTTGTATTCTTCAAGTGGTCCGCTAACTTTGATACAACGGTTCTGAGCTTACTGAGATCTTCGCCCCTGTGCGAATCTAAAATCCCTTTCACTGTGATAATCGACATTTGATCAAATAATCTTGTTAAATTATTATTTAACAATTTTGTGTAAAATATTTGTTTACTACACTGTTTTCGATTATTTTGCCTGTGTTATCAACAAGACGAAACTATTGACTTATCGATAGCTTTGGCGTTGCCGTACTCATTAATTTGAGCCACACACTTATCGCGATTTTATATCGCTGTAATAGAATCGCACATCGATAGTCGCAGCTACTTATCGATTATTAATAAATTATCGATGAAATTGGCTCTTTTCGAAAACATTAAACTGAAGTAAAAATGAAATCATAATGAATGTATATATCAAAGAAATAATAATTTATCTTTTTTCCCGATTGGTTCAGCCATTGTTTTAATCCTTCACTGATAACTAACAGTTTCAATATAATTAATTGACTCTCACATTTAATAAAAAATTACTAATGCAGTTTCTAAATAGTTTTCTTTTGTGCCAATTTTTTTTAGTAGAGTTTGAGTGTCTTTCGTTAAGTTCGTTAATTCGTTAAGTAAGTTTCAAATTCATGTGCTGCTAACTTCGCTTAGGTCGTCACTTCCTACTGATGTCAAGTTGGCTGCGGCAGTCTGTCTTTGTGGCGACATCTAGCGGAAGGTGCTGGCACAGGAAAACAATTTTGAGAGAAGAAGAAGAAAAGTGCGCGAAATTTGAAATGGAAAAACAAAAATGAATTTAAAAAAATTGAGAAACAATTTCAAAAAAACAACAACAGCACAGGAAAACCATTTTGTATTTCAAATTTAAATAAAATGAAATAAAAAAAGTTAAACTAAAATATGTATTACTATAAACACATGTTAATTGTTAATTTGTTAAATTTAATTGATATTCAATAATTTAAATTTGTAAGTTGAACTGTTGAGCCCCCAGTTCAATGGAGCGTGTTAAAGTCAAATTTGGAATTTAATTTCCGTTGTGCTGAAATGAAAATTAACATATTGTAAGGCTGTTACCGAAATGGTTGCATATATTAAGCACCTGCGTAAACAATGTGTGAAAATTGGTCAAAAGAAGCGAGCACTTTTGGCCAATCTTGCGCAGTTCCGTTTCAAGTCGAAAACAAGCGTGAAGCATCAGCAACAACAAGAGTCGCACACCCTTTTCTCGGACCCTCCTGCAACTTCTCGGCGAGGGAGAGGGAGAAGGGAGTGGGGAGTGCAACAGAGCGCAGCAATGTTGAATGAATGAAGGTGTTGCCATTGCGTGGGGGTTGCAACTTGCCACAAAACTAATTCGGGCTCGGCATGTTGACAAACTAAAAGGAAAGTCAAAAAAAGGAACCGCTAAAAATGAAGTAAAACCAAAAGCGAATAATTGTTGCGCAACAAGCGAGCCTCCAGTTACGCCAGTGATTTTCCCAGAGAGACGAAGAGCGATGACTGGGAATGGGACTGTGGGACACGGGGGGAAGACAGGGGGCAGCGAGGCATAAAATGTGGGAAAAACGAGTGCAGCACACAAATTATGATTGACAGCCCTTTTGGACCCTTTGGGCAACTGCTCAACGATCAACGGGCCAACGATCAACGGGCCAACGGCTTCATTATCTTGGCCAGTTTGCAGCTCCCACAATAGCAGATATTTTGGTTTTCTGCCAAGCTGCACGCTCGGAAATTGCTTTTCGTGCTGGCAGATTTCAAAGCACAAAAATCGCTAAAGACAAGATCGCATACAGAAAAAAAAAATAAGGTTCAATGCACGCGGGTCACGACTTGGCTGCATCCGTATCTAGTCAAAATAGACTTGGCCATAAATCGACTTGGCTTGAACTTGACGTGTTTCGGCTGCCGTTGCCAAATCCAGCTGTGTTCAGACTTCAGACTCCATGCCGGACTCCATGTGTCCATGTGATGCTGATGCACTGCATCCTCGACTTGTCAATCAAGCGATTGAGCGATTGACGGAAATGTGTTTTGCGTTTTGGCCAGAAAAATGATAAATGTTATTGCACTGGCCAGAATTAAATTGCTTGGCCATTTGCTATTTGTCAAATTTTCATTACTTGGCCATAAATTGAAATGGCCAGGCATTTATTTTGGCCATGGCAAACTAATAAATTTTCCGCCTTGCAACTTGCAACGCGGAGTCGCCACAAACCATCGCACTCTGATTCTCACGACAAACCAAACAGAAAAAAATAAATACAAGTAAAAAGAGCTAAAAGCGCTTCAAGTTTTGTGGCATTAAAACTTTCTAGTTGTTCACACCAGCGCGTGCAGCTGCCACAGCAATTGCCAATTGCCACCTGCGCCACAATCAAAGACGCAGATGGAGCTGGAGACGAGAGATGGGGAGATGTTGCCGCTTTTGGTTGTAGCTTGACTAAAAGCGAATTCCAGTTGCAAACCCATTTTTGGCACGATCAAAGCACTGTAAGATCGAACAGACCAGGCCAAGACAGAACAGGCCCGGCCAAGACAGGCCACGCCATTTAGGGAAGAAGCTGCAACTTCAGCTCCAGCTCCAGCTCCAGCTTTGAGCATTGATTTGAAATTGCCAATTGCCATTCGCCAAAGGAACGCACACGTGGACTCTGCACTTTGCAGGTGTGTGTATGAATGTGTGTGTGTATGCATGTGTGTGTGTTTGATCGTGATTGTCAGCATCGGCATCCAGCTGTGAGAACGCACCCACTTGGCTAGCATATACACACACACACCCACAACAAGCTCTCGACGAGGCCAGCGGCACAATCGTGCTGGCTAGCGCCAATACTCGTATGTGGTGCGGTGGTGCTGCTGTGATTCGGTGGTGCGGTGGTGCAGTTACCAACCACTGGCAACTGGCAGTGTTGATTGATTAATCATTGCTGGTAATTTGATTTTGTGCCTTTTGAGTTACCGTTACGCGCTCCCAGACACAGATTCAGATTCAGACTTTGACTCAACTTCAACTCATGTGCTTCCCCGCCTTCCCCCTCCTTCCTTCTGCCCCTTTCCTTTATTCACGTCTTTGATTGATTGTTTCATTGCATTTGAGCTTTGGCATATTCACCTTGTTGCCTCTCATAGAGCCATAGACAGACAGACAGACATGCATATGTCATGTATCCATTTCTGCCTTCATTTTTAGCTTTTGATTTTTTGCCATGTCAGCTTAGCTGTCAAAATCCTTGAGACCAAACTTCAAATTGCCAAATGGTTGGCACACTTTTTGTTTTGTTGCAGCTTGCAGCTGATTAAAGCCCCTCGAAGTCGTTGACAGTTTTGTCAGTCGATCGTCGATGAGTTTGCTAATCGGAAAAGCTGGAAAACGTAAACGTTGGCAATTGTGAGCGATTTGAAGACTTATCAATTGACATTTGAAAGCTATAGAAATATTATACATTAATCCTAAGCGCAAGCAAGGCTTGTTTGCCTAGGCGAAATAAACGATGATTAATCTATAAAAAATACCGTTTAACAATGATTGAAAATAAGGATGAAAAAAAATTATGTGTAAATGACAATTTGAAAGTTTTAGAATATTTTCCTTGAGTACAAATTTGAGATTAAGTTTAATCTTTTCCTGTTTCTAAATGATGTTTAGATTAAATAAAACAAAATTGTAATCCAGTTTTCAAGTTATGGCAAAACTGATCTTCATATTCATCAGAGAATCCATTTAATTATCTATTAAACGATCCAACTGATTTAAATCGAATAGTGATCGATTGAATTAATCTTTAATTTAACAGACAAAAAACAAAACGAACTGAAGCTAACTTATTTTTTACTGAGAACAAACTATAATCGAAAAATTTCGGGACAATCAATTAAACAAAGTAATTAATTGGATTAATCTTCATGCGATTGAATTTAATTTATACTAACTATTTTTCTTATTTATATGAAAATATGAGCTCATTCTAATCCAATAGTCTTTGGTCTCTCATACATATTAATCTTCAGGAACTGATTCTTACTTGGAAGTAAATATGATCTCATACTAATAATATTTAATTTTTTAATTGCTGGATTAGTTAAAGAATAAATAACGTGTGATATTCGAGTCCAACTAATCCAATAATCACAACACTTTCAATAACGAGGTGCTTGCCCACGTGTTACCACTTGTTGTGCGTTGTTAACTGATTTTGGCTTGCGACCCAAAGCTGTAGCTAACTTGTAGTTGTAGTTAAAGTTGTAGTTATGGTTGTTGCTGGATCTGACCGGGAGCTCACTGGAGCCAGTAAATCATTTGCCAGCGTCAACAACTTGTCAACAGGCATCGAGAGCTTGGAGAGGTTTTGCCTATCGAGGTAGAGTCCGTTGAGCCGGTAGAGCCGTCTCTGTAGACGGTTAGACGTTAAGACGGTAGTCGATAGTCGATAGTTGGCTGCAGCTTTTTGGTCCAGTCATGGCTCATGTTGCATATAAATGGTGCTTAATGAGCTCGTGCCAAATAGAATTGTCAGTGCTGCGAGTATTTCCCCTGTCTCCTGCCACCTTTTGCAGCATTCTGTGGCATAGATCGCATGTTCGTGTTTCACTCAAATTGCTGTCGTTGGAATTCCACAATTTCAATTTTATGGCTGAGCTTTGATTTGATCACGATTTTACTTAGCCACTGGGGCGCGGCAGGTGCATGTTGCCTGCCCCAAAAACTGACCCAACACATATGTACACACATACTGGTCTTGATGGGAAGAGGGCAGAGGGGAATTGGCTGATGTATCTGCGATGGGTTTCCCACGCGCTTAGACTTCTCTCTCTCTCTCTCTCTCTCTCTCTGTTTCTCTCTCCTTAGTTGAGAGTGGAGAGTCCTATTGTTTGGGTGCAATCTGCCATCTTGTCAGTTGCTGCTGCGACTGCCACTAACAAGCTGTGTTGCGTTCACCTTTATTATTTTTAATTGGACTGATTTCCCGCTAAAGATACATTTGTATCTATGTGCGCCCAGTGACATATGCAGCGACATTTTCCAGTCAGTTTGTCCAGCCAATCATCCTAGGCCATCATCAATCCCCACATCGACTCCAATTCCAGCTTCGACTTTGACTTCTACTCTTCTGACTGTACGGCGTTGGCAGCTGCTGCCTCTTGACCAGAAATGGACGCGGAGTCCGTTGACGCAGCTGTATGAAAGTCCAAGTCGAAGGGTTGTCGTTCTCGACTCGCTTCCTAGGGTTGTTGCTGCTGCTGCTGCTCAGAAGATTCCCACGATGTCGCTGAAACTGAGAAATCAGCTGCAGTTTTTCGCGCAGTTTTTTTTTGCGTCCTTGCGTCCTTGGCGCCTGTTTCAGGGGTTGCCACAATTAGGGGTTGTGTTGCAATGATGACACGCTGTGACATTGTGACGTCATCGTCAATATTTGCATTACTTGCGAGCCAAACCATTTGTTGTCCTTAATGATGAGGGCAACTCAACGCCCATCGCCTTTTGACTTGCCCCAGCCACAAAAGACTCTTGATCGTCTGTGCAACGCCTCAAATTTTAAATCAGCTGTGCGTGTGCCCGCATTGTACACAGGATTTGGATTTGGGTTAGTTCTGATCATATATTGATAAATGAATAGAAATCGCAGAGTAGATTACAAGATTTTGATACGTTTCCTCTTCAGATTTCATTTTAACAAGGCGTTAATTTAAGCAATTTATCATAATGTCAACTTAAAGAACTGACTTTAAGTGATATTTGCGAAATTAAGATTCATTAGAATCTGTCTAAAAACTGGTTATCAATTCGCAAATGTTAAAGTGCAGCTGTTAAAATAAATATAAATTAATTGCGCTTGTCCAAAATAAACTGAGCTTGTTAAAAAAAACTAAGAAATATCAGTTGATGAAAACTAATGCCAAATAAAGTCAAGTTGGCTAAGGAAAATTTTGGTAAGAGCAAGCTGCATATCGAAATCTACAATTTTAAGAATTGTAGATGAAACAACATTGATGTGCTGAATTAATTTATTGTAAAGTAAGAATTAATATAAATACATATAAAAATATTGATCATCAACATTGGTAAAGTTTTGTCAATGTTATGAGAGAGCGAAGTTTTGCAAGTGTGTAAAGAAGTAAATAGTAAACAAATTTGAAAATTTTCGAAAGATTGAGAAATTCTTAAATGATCAAAATTTGTAAGTAGAATAAATTTTGTGATCAAACAAATGATTAAATACGTTTTATTTGATTACTTTATGATAGTTTGAAATTTTGAATAAGTGTTAGCGGTTTGACAATATTTAATAGATTTGATAATTTTTGAATGATAAGTTTTAAGCCACGGCTCCCTCTCTCCTCTCCCTTTTGCTGCCTCGTCATGCCTCAGCTGTGGCAACTGGTTTTTAAGTGTAGAAGAGTCGTAAACTCGCGGCCCAACAATGTAACCCCAGCACTGAAAAGAAAACTAAATAAATAATAATAAAAAAGTATGCATCTTTACATTGTTGTTGCTGCTGTTGTTGCTGGTGTTGCTGGTGTTGCTGTTGTTGTTGGTATGTTGCTGCCGTTGCTTAGTTGCCGCAATTAGTCGCCGGCTGTGCAACGTTCACACGAGTCAGCTTGCAATGCGGACATGGAGTCAACGCTAGCTGTGATTTTGAGTAATCATCAGCTGGCGGAAATTCAACAGAACAGCACAGAGAATAAGAGAGAGATAGAGAGATAGATGGAGAGGTAGAGAGAATGGGAGATGAGCGTCTATCTCGCTGCTTGACCCACAAACTTGACAAATCCATCAGCGCACGCCCAACGCTGAGCTCTGGAGGCGGCACTGCCACATGCAACATGTGGCACATGCAGCTAGCTAGCAATATGGCCAGGCACATCGTAAATCAAATGCTCATAACTTTTTCTACAACAGCAATTGTTGTTGTCGCTGTTGTTATTGTTGTTGTTGTTGCTGTTTTTGTTGGCTTAAATCACGCGAAATCAACGTGAGTTTGAGTCTTGACTTAAGAAGGTAAATCATAAGTCACTGCATGTCTGGGTCGTCATCTTCATCTTGGCAACTTGCAACTGGCAACTGGCAACCTGCAGCCTGCAACTTGCAACTGGGGAGGCTGGCCGAGGCGGTGGCAGCTGGTCAGCGAGTGTTGCCGCCTCATATGCAAAGTGTCAGTCATAAGTGACTTTTCGATTTTTGACTGCCAGCAGCAACAACAACAACAGCAACAGCAAATTAATTATAGCCACAGCCATTTTCAGACATTTTTCTTTTGACTTCTTCTGCTGCTGCTTTTTGCTGTCTGCGTGTCTTCAAAAGTCTTCAAATCTCTTCAAGTCTTCAGTCTTCAGTCTTCAAGTCTCTTGCAGCTGAGCACCTTTCACCTTAAATTGCTTGCTTTATGACCGCGAGTGTTGCCAAATGTCGACCTCTTTCATGTGGTTATTGTTGCTCTTTCTTATTTGACTGCACGTCAGCTGGATTGTCTTTCTTTCTTTCATTTTTACTTTTGTATACCCTAAGCAGGAGGGGTGCTTAAAATATCTTATAAAATTGGTTAGAAATTCGAGATGAAAAAACTATTAAATCTATGTAACTTTTTAGAATGAAGAACGAGTCTTACTAAATTATCTATAGTTTGTCTACTGTTTGAACACTTTTTAGAATTTTTAATTATTTTACATAATATAATTTATTTCATCATTAAAATGTTTCTACATCATTAAAAGCTCTCTGGGTTAAATTGAGTTGTAAATTTCTCCTTAATTTGCTTAATAAAGAGCCCCCTTTACTACATTACAATTTTATTTTTATACAAATCTCCTATGCTAAAAGAGTAATTTAAAAATATGACGAATTCTAAAGATACAGAATGAATATATTCTTTTTTTTGATAAATACACAAGTTTATTTATGCACGCCGCATGCTACTTAAGCACTTTCGTGGCAGGGCAAGATTTTACAAAAACAGTTATGGTACAGGTCTGCCAGGGTTTTAGTGACTCTAAACGGAAATGCTTGGCGAATATATTCTACAGAAATCAACACTCCTTTCTTACGAATTCTTGACCTTATCAACAATATCTGTTATTATTTTCAAAGATCGGCTATTCTACTCCATGAAATTACTTTTTAACTTGATGCTTCGCACATTGACATGAGCTGCCCGAGGGCAAAGACTTTGAGCACCTTTCCCTGCACAACAGAACCAACATTAATTGGCTAATACATACTTGCAACAGATTCACAAACACGCACACACACACACACGTATACACTCACATTCACACAACTGACAGCGTCTAGATGAAGACGCCAGAAAACAAAGACTCTTGTAAGCCGCTAATTAATGGGCATCGCCTAAGCCTTGATTAAACTTGCAACTTGCAACTTGCAACTTGCGAACCTGCAACTGCAACTGGCAGCCGCTGCATATTGAACTCTTGACCTGTTGCCCATAAATTTCGGCACAAAAAAGATGTGAGATACGCGTTGGGAGTTGGCCCCACTGCATCTCTCTCTCCCTCTCTCTCTCTCTGTCTCCGTCTTTCTCTCGGTGTTGCATGCCACAGACAGAGTCGTCATTAGGTGGCCAACGTTGCAATGTTTGCAACGCGGCATCGCGTCGTTTACCATGTCGGCTTTATGTCAATTAGATGTTTGTCTTCGATTAAGTCTCAGCCATTGAGGCGAGCGCATAATTTGGCGCTTGTGACAGCAATTTGCCGGCCTAAACGAACTTCCCAACCGCCTCCTCCCGCTCCCCCTTCCATTACTATAGAGAAGGCACATTAGTTTGTCTATAATCACCCGAGTTGTAGTTTGACCCATTGCCAATCGATTGATTGATGTTTACCCCCAAAGTGGCGGCCTCGTGTTAAACATTGATTAGCCTCAATAGACGCAGGTGTCTCCGCTTTCAAGTCCTTTTGGCCCTTCGCGTGTGTGGTTGCCACTGTACCTTCGAATTTACTGCTGACCATTTGCTATTACCAATGCTATTGATTTCTCGCTGGCAATTCGTGTCCAAATTGATTGATGGCCGTAATTGGAAAGTAATCGGAATATTGTATATGAGTGGGCCAAGAGGTCAAAAGTTCAACTGCCAGCGAGTCTAAAGAAGTAAAAAAATTAGTGTTACTTGTGACACAAGTCTACAAAACAATAAAAATCCCTTTACACACATTTTGTGACCATAAAAGAAAAAGAAAAACTTTCTGAATAAAAAAAAAACCCTTAAACGGAATTAATTAAATTTGAATGTGGAATATATTTAGAGGCTAAACCATGATCAAAATGAAATTCCGCTTAGAAATCGCATTAGTTAAGAAATTTGTAAGCTTAACAGATTTTTGACCTACCCATTTTATCGTGGGCTATTCAATCTGTCAATTTGCTTATCGAATTCACAATTTGGCTTTAATTTTGTTTCCTGTTGAAATCAACGCCAGCCCAATTTACGGGGCAATTTTCATAAATTTCGACACCAAAAGAGCTTGAGGCTTAATTTGAAATTAATTGTGCCGAAATTTATTCAAAGTCTGCCGTTGTGAGCTGACTGACGGATAGTCGGAGTCTGTGACTTGGCTTCAATGAGTGCAAACGAATGATTACTCCAATTTGTTTGGCCGAAAAAAAAAGAACCAAGAGCTGAAATTGGCCAATAGAGCGCAGCTGGCTTATCGACAAGCCAAACAAACTGAACAGCCCACTCAGTGCTAGCGATTAGCTCTGGCGCACCCCCAACATCCAATATCCAATGCCCAAGTTCCACCTTCCAATTCCCAAGTTGCAAGTTGGCAGTTGCCAAGCTCCCGCTGCGTGTTGCAAGCAAGCGCCAGAGCAAGAGGCAGAGACAGAGTCAGAGATCCAGATCCAGATCTAAGACGGAGTCAGAGTCAGAGACCTAGAGACAGAGCACTAGCTCATTAATAAGCGCCGTCTTTAGCAAATGTTGGTAACAACCACTTGAAGCACTTGTAAAATGCAACATTTGTTTGAGCGATAAAATCACCTTCAATAAATTCACAATGAACATACCAAAAGGCCGCATAAAATGCAAAAGACTCTGTTTCTGTTTCTGTTATCCCAACCCCCTCCTTCCACTCTTCTTAGTGGACGCATGCCACACGCCCCACAACAACAACAACACCGACGACGATCGAGATACAGATACAGATACAATGGCAAAACAGTGCTATCTGCAAGTATGCGAATGCATTCATTCTATTCGTATGTGAACTGGTCGCCTGCCGGGCTTTCCATTGGCTTGGCTTGGATGCAATGGATGCAAAAATGCTATGGAAAAGCGGTTACCGACAAAGCCATAGCCAAAGTCGTTTCGGCCCGGCTTATAAACGAGCGACCACCGTTGCAAAGACTTCAACGAACGCGACAAAATAAAAAATAGAGTTGTACGACGACCACCTGCAGATCCCAGCCAGGCATAGGAGTTAGTAGCCCCCCAAATGGCCCAATGGAGACATGGCTCCAACATTTGTCGTCGTCTTCGTGGTCGTGGTCTTGGTCTTGACTTGTTTTGGAAGATGTCTGCGTAGAGCACTTGCCGCATTGCCCCATTCAAATGTCTCGGAGCGCGCCTAAAATATGCAAAGCTCTTTGAATATCTTGTAAACGAAGCACTGACCCCCAGTGCGTCCAGGCTACCAGGTGACCAGTTAAACAGCTGACCAGCTGAGCAACCCATCTGCCATCTTGCACTGCACTTGCTCCAGTTGTCAGCTGGGCTTCCCCTTTTTTGGCGAGCGAACATTCATTCCTCTGTGTGGGCTCGTAATTTAAGCTAAGCTTTTGTCCAACAATTGGAGTGACTTTACAAAGAGTTGTAAATTATTTAAGCTCGAAGCTAAAAGAGAAATGTGTGAGAGGTCTGTTTAAAAAGCATGTTTTTTGTGGCTTTGATGCAAATTATATTAGTGTCGAAGGTTTTATTAATGTTAATAACATGCTGTGGACACATTTCTCCTGAAAGAGTGCTTAACTATATTTAATTTTCTGTTAATTAGAATTTGAAATTTCAATCTATTCTTCTTAAGCTCACATCACTATTATTACTTCACCAACTTTACTCTGGTGACGAAAACAGTATATACGTATAAAAGCAAATGTAATACAAATTCTCTGATGTTAATATATATTTCAAAACGAAATCAGATCATTGAATGATCTGCTTTCAAATGGAGTTGTTATTAATTTTTGATCAATTTTTTTGTTATTTTTCTCATAATATATTTTTAGTTGTCTTTTTTTCCACAAATTTTCTAAGGGAGTCCTTCGTCATTTCAATCTATAATTTATTTACTAAGCTAACATTAAAACAGCTACCAACTTCACGCTAGTGACGAAAACAGCGCAAGATTGGCAATATAAATCGAACTCATAAGATTAAACACGCTAAACACCAGTCGTAACACCATTTAGACTTAATTCCTGTGCGGATAGTGAAACCGACCTCGTATGTAGGCCACACCCACTTATATACATAGGTAATATGGTAATACGCCTCTGCACCTCGACCCCAAAAACAGCATGGACAACACATGTTGGCCCGATATTAATAGCACGTATTACCAGTTGTCATTTGAGCCAAAGTCAGCTGTCCGGCATTGCAATGAGACAATTTCCCAATTGCAGGAGTGTCGGCAGCCCAGCAGCGTTATTTTTTGTTTTTTTTTTAGGCGGCAAACACGAGTAAATTGAATCAACAGGCGACTTCCCCCTCTTTCCCTGCCCCTCAACACTCGCGGGCAACTCGAATGTTGCAGATGGAAAAGCAATTGAAAGAGAATGCTGCGTGTCGATTGCATGTGCCGCTAACTAATCGAACGAATCGATCAAATTCTCAGCGCAGCCGCAGCACGCAAGTGCCAAGAGAAGTGCTAAGAGAAGGGGGCAGAAATATATATAAAGGAGGGGTGATGGGGTGTGTTTATTTCTATCAGCTATCAGCGATTGTAGCGGTAACTGGGCAAACGTAACGCCCGCTGCTGGAATTCAATTATGACGACTGGGCGCCGCTGAATGCCGCTGCGAGGCAATAAACAAATGTACGGACAACAAACGTACGTAATATTTAATAATAAAGCCACAGTCTACATTCAGACAACAACAACAACAACAACGGCAATTGAACAACAAATGCGCTTTTGTCCAATTGCTGGCTGCGCATGCGCAGCTTCAACTGCAACAGCTTCGAGTCGCCCCCGCTGGCCATGTGTGTGGCAGCCACCCGCACCCAACTGCTAACAACAACAACAACAATAAAAACAACAACAATCACAACCACAACAACAACACACACACACACATTGTGAGCTAACAACAATAAAACTTATTTATGTCTCTGGTCAAATTTGCGCCGCTATTTTGGAACTTATTTGACAGAGCGCCGTTTTGTAGCCTGGCTCAGATTTCCACAAAACCAGAGAGAGAGCGAGAAAGAGAGTGTGAAAGAAAGAGTTAGCTATACAAGTATATAAGCCAAGATCCAGTGGCAGTGTCTGTTGCCCATTTTGCCCATTTGCCCAGTCAGCGATTCGTTTCAACGTCTTGTCTTTTGTTTGGGCCGCGCCAAAAGGTTTACGACCTGTTAATGTCCCGGCTAGGCAAACAGCCCGTCAGACAGCCAAACAGACAGACAGCCACATTTGGCTATTTTGGCCATTTGGTCATTTGGGCCGTGTTTGGCTGTTGCCACTGTTGCAAACATGCCTCGTCGTGGCGACTCGCGACTCGTGTCTCTGTCGTTGATACGCAATTTGGCGCACATTTTGTTTATATTATTAAATAAATTTCATGTTATGTTTATAGCCTGCCTGACTTCGCTCCTCCTCCTCCTCCACCTCCTCCCTCCCGCACTTACATATATTTATTGTTGTGTTATTGTTGTGTCGCTGCCGGCAGGCACTGTGCCAAATATATTGTTGTCCAGTCATTTTTTTTTGGTAGGCACTGTGCCCAAAAAAGACTAAAACCAGCAAACATTTATTTTAACAGCTTTTGAGTTGCCAAATTATGTGATTCATATTTGATTTAATGATCCATTAGTTAGTTACAGCCTTTTTTGTGTAATATTTATGTTTCAATATATGATTTAAGAGTTGTATTGTTATTGAGATGAGGCATAAAGAGCAGCTGAAAGATTGGCAACAGATCTTGGTGAAATATGAAACGATTATTATGAGAAAAATATTTTCAGTAGCCAAAGGCTTTTATCTTTTAAGTACTACTTTATAGCTTTGATTAAATAATTTGGGCTCAAATGTTTTAAATTTAAAATTTTCAAAAGTACTTTCATAAATGTCATATCATATTTTAACAAAATCTCATTTAGATCTGATTTCTTCTCTAGATTAATAAACATTTATTTACTTTTGCTTATTACCTTCATATTTATTCTTTTCTATTCCTACTGCCAGTGACACTTAGACCTATTGAATTAACACAAATTATTGTTAATCCAGTTTTATTCCATAACTAGACAGTTTTTAATGCTCTATCATGCCCAGTTTTGGGCACATGTTGCTGCTCTCTATGAATAGAGTTGAGTTGATTCGTTTCGACTGTGACTACGATTAATGAGTGTACATTAGAATTAGATTAGATTAACATTTTCGCATTGTCATAGGGGCTGCCCTCAACCTCAAGCTACGCGTTGACCAATTGACGACGTCTCGAGGTTCTATATTCCATGGACTTTGAATGGTTTTCGTGATGGAGTCGGTCCGTTGGCCCACATGAGCGCACGTGCACTTAATTTATTTCAATAAAAACATAATTTCCAGCCTATTATCCACACTCACATACACACGCACACTTACTAACACACTCTCATATAAAATACAATGCGGATCCAATTAAGCTCTGTGTTTTGTTAGATTCCCAACATTCTCATTTTGTGTCGATTCTTTTTTTTTGAGCGTTAATCGCACCGAAAATGATGTGGGCTTCGTATTCGATGGATTCGGTGGGGGAATACCCCGCAGTCCCCCCTCCCCCTTGGGCTGGTCGATAATACTCATACTCGTATAATAAATCTCGAATTACATTATGCATATGAATGCGGCGGTTAGTATTAAATTTCGACTCAACAGAGAGAAAAAAAGTGTTAAAAATGGAACCCAAATCAATGCAACCAAATGCACCATAAAACTGTCACAAAACCCAACAAGAAATGAAAGAGAAAGAAGCAGAGAGAAGAAAGATCATAAAACATAATGGTCATGGATTGGTTTGGACCAGGGTCACAATTCACTCACCAAATGAGAAAGAATATAAAAATAAAACATTCTCCAGCGAATCCAATGTCGCGACGTGACTTTCAGTCTCTCTCTCTCTCTCTCGCTCTGTCTTTCTCTCTTTCTCTGTCTGTCTTTATCGTTTTCTTTTGAAAGTTCTGCGCCTGGGAAAAGTAAGAATCGAGTTGAGTTGAGTCGAGTCCAGTCCAAGTGGAGTTGGTAATACGATACTGGGATTTGGTTATGTACAAACATGACACTCTATATATGTACGAGTCGACAGTGCGTCCACAGTGCGTCTTTCGCTGGGGCACTTGTTGCATGTTGCACATGAATTACTTACAACTTCTTATCAAGTGAAATATGATGGTGCCACAGAATGTGAATGCATTGCATTTCCTGTCTTTCAGTTTCTCATTGAGCTAATGTTTGAAGACCTCTTCGGCCCGGTTTATCGCTCCACGATGACCTAATGTACACCAATATTTGCTCTGATTAATGAGCCCAACTCACTGTTGATAAGCACAGCCCATAAACTGCCCTCAAGTGAACCCAAAAGAAACCCAGAAAGAAAAGGGAGCTACATTTTTCCCATTCGCTTGTCTTGTCATAAAATGATAAGGTTGAATGTTGCATAACATTGGAAATATTTCCACGAAAAATCAAAGCTACTTAAGAGACAGTCAACTGGCTTTTAAAGAGAAGTGATTGAAGAAGATAGAGACGAAGAAGCGATCGCCCACACACTGAAAAAAGCAGAAAAAGGGAGTGAGTTAGGGCAACTGGAAACTGGAATTCCAGGAATGTGTTCAATGAAAACGTGAATCGAACAAGTGTTTGCATTGGAATAATTAAATGCCACAAACCTTGAACGATAATCGCCCCCATCCTGAGCGACAAACGAGACTCAACCTCAGTTGCAACCTCAGCAGACAACGACCCCGGAGTAGACAATGCAGCTACCCCTTCCCTCCCCTCCACTCTCCTGCTCTCCTCTTCCTCCGTTCAGCTGCACTTGCAGCTCCGACATTCTACGAAATAAATATTAATGCCCTTTTCATGAAATTCCTCAATCTTTCTGCTCTCAGGGCAGAGAACTCATTAATATGCCCAGGGGCAAGTCGTTTTCGATCAGCGAGGCAGGTTCTTTGTGGCATGTTTTGGGCTCAGCAATCGACAATTAATTGTTTGGCTGCGTGCATGCCACGCCCACATTTTCGAATATATTTCCCAAATGAGCCACGAAATTTAACAAATCTGTGGATCATTAATTTGAACACTTGCCTCAGCTGCAGAGGCACAAATTGAGTCCTTTTTTGTAATTTGTCGCTGAATCCTGGCAACTTAACGCTTATTAAAGTCAAAAACAACAACACAGAGGGAGAGAGAGAAACTTGCCATATGGGACAGTTGTTGCTGCTGTACGTGCGTAATGCGAAACCAAGTTGAATCTGCCTGTCGGCCAAAATCAAAAGGTCAGAGTTCCAGGAATGTCAACAGAGATTACCACACGATGCACACGTGCAACGCGCATTGCTCAAGTGGAGGCCACAGACCTTCGTAGATATCTACAGAGAGACAAAGGGAGACAGGGGCAGAGATAGAAGACCCCTTGGACGAGTCCCAATTGCTATCTCTTTATGTTAGGTACCTGCCCAAGACAAGACATGTCCCAGGCATTTTTTCACACCAAAACAAACAGGACAACGCGAAGTGAGAAATACGTTCGTTCGTTAGAAACACACACGGAGAGTGATAGAGTCAGCGAGGGTTGCTTGAGCTGTTTGCTGCAGGCATTTTTGTAGTTTAGCAATTATATAACATATAACTTTGAATATTTAGAAAATTAACAAGGAATGTTTTCATCTCATCAATAATGAATAGAACAGTCAACAAGAGATTACATTGAATTAAAAGAAAATACAAATAATACAAAATAAAAGTAATTTAGAAATTAAAGACAATTTTTTTTAAATTTAAAATTTAAAATATTGGAAAATTGGAGGTTGCTCAAAGCTATTTTTTTTACTTGATTTTTCAGTTTTAGGATATATTTATTGTTTTTTTTATGAAAATATTCTTAAATTATTTTTAATCATTTGAATTAAACTCACTATTATCCAAATTTTATTGACTGGATGACATTTTAAGCAAAATTTTAACTTTAAAACATTTTGTAAGTCCTATTTGAAAATGTCTTTAAGGTCTTAAATAAACATCCGACTTTTTATAAACTTATTGACGACAGATCCAGGCTATCGAAATATTAAACTATCAGTTGATGAGAGTTAAAGAGTTAGGGAGACGTTTCCAATGCTGTTTTATGCTATTTATTTACTTATTTATTGTCAGGCATATGACTTATTTCACGGGCAGCCCTCGCTAAGGGTGCTAGTTAATTAACAAACGGCAGCCCGACGCTGTGTCACGTCTCGGGCCTGGGAACAAGTGCCTGAAAAAGATGAAAATTGTCGACTCATCAGCGAGTGCAGTTGATAAGATAGCGTCTTAATGGTGGTCCTGAAAACCAGCTCCTACTCTCAGCTCCTGCTCCTTCTTTCAGCTCCTACTGCTGATCAGAGACCAGAGACAAATGTTTGTTTGCCTGGCATTTGATTGCGCGACGGCGACTGATAAGACATGCCAGACAAATTACACGGCGAGTTTGCAGTTGGTTAACGAGAAATCATGAAATCATGAAATGATAAACGAGAAACGACAACAGTAAAGAGAAAGAGGCGGATATGGAGGGGCGTGGCAATGTTGTTGCTGCATTGATTGCGCATCTTTCACCTGTGACAATTTTGCGCCTGAGCAGTAAAAATATGTAAATTATGTGCGGCCTGATGACCGCCGCAGGCGAGACTCAAAAACCAAACCAAACCGATCCCGCGGAGAGTCGAGAACCACGTCGGGCAACTAACCAACCGTGGCAATTTCCATTTGGGTGAAATTGTGCGCGGCTGCCCAAATAAATTACGCACATGATTAATAAAATGCAAGAGCAGCCGACGTGGTCAGATGGGAGGAGAGGGAGCTTGATGGGGAGAGGGGGAGAGGGTAGACTTCAATTTGGGCCAAAATATTTTTATCGCCGCTCTCTGCGCATGTGCAACAACAGCAACAGCAGCAACAACAGCATCTGCATCTGCAGCAAAAGTTACTTGGCTACCGCGCATTCTCATAAATTAAACGCCAAGTTATTTGAATTCCTTCACAGGATGGAGGAAGCCTCTTTCAAGTTCTCCATTCCCCATTCTCCATTCTCAGTTCCAGCCCATCTCTCTTGCCTTGTTTCCATCGGTTTTGTTTCACTTTTGGCGCTGCTTTTGTCAAATGAATTTTGCAGCTGCCGCCACATACAAAATTGCTGGGAGCTGCCTCAGGGCAGCAGCAGAAGCAAGGCAGCAGGAGGGGGAGTGGAGGGGAGGCAGACACTGATTTGGATACTGTAATTCGTATTTGTCCATTTCGCGTCTTTGGCAATTTTTCCACGCTGCTCAATTATCGTGTTTCATGTTTGCATTCTTCTTTGCCTCGTCTTGGCTTCTGTTGCGCCTCCTCTTTGTCTTTGTTTTTTCTGTGTGTTTTTGTTGTTGCTGTTATTGTGGTGTTGGTGGTGGCAGCCACATTTCCTGTCCAGAACACTTTTCGATTTCACCATGGAGGAGCAGGAGCAGCATCCACTCACACTCACAGTAGCCACTCACAAGTTTCCAATGGGGCAACCGAATGCGACGCGGCTGCGCTTTGTTAACCTTTTGCGAATTGAAAATTGGTTAGACGAAGGGCAACTCCGGCTATAAAGACTAGCAAATGAGCTGCCTGAGAATACAAAATTGTGTACTACTAGATTTATTTAGCTGATAAGTCAAAAGATCTTGTAGGAAATATGATTAGAGTGACCGTATAGAAATATTGAAAGTATATTCGGCTTTAAAATACATTATCATATGAAGAGTGAAATGTATTTCTTCATAGTAGAGTCAAAACTATTTTTTTTTTTAAATATTTTTTTTTTTAAATATTTTTTTTAATAAATTATACAAATTTAAAAATTAATATTTTTTAAAACTGTATAAAAATTCGAATGTTAAAGTGAATTAAGGTTGGTAGTTGTTGGTAATTTTTCTTATATTTTATTTCAACTTTTATTCAAATTTATTATTCAATGTTTTTTCATTTAACTATTCTAATCACTAATTTTTTGCAAGTCCAATATTATTTATTTAAATGTTCTCCTTAATTCTGTTCTAATAATTTTGCTTGTTATTCTGAATAATTAAGTTCTGTTATATTTCTTAATACTCATCAATTTAATCAATCTCTTCTTCAGATTAAATAGAATTATCTGCTTCTCTTTCTTCTATTCTATTACAGTGTAATATTTTTTATTTTATTATTATTAATAACAATTTTTATTGATGTCAATCTATCAATTGATTTTATTCCAAAAACTTGTTTATCAATATGTCTTCAATATTCCCTATTCCTTATTATATTGCATTTAAGTGATTTTGATACCTCTTAACGTGATGCATTAACAATTCTGCTCGTGCTTCTTCTTCTTCTCCTGCAACATTTTATGATCAGTCAATGGCACTTCAAATCGACGGCTCGTCGAATCATTTGTGGACACTTAGAGCCAATTTCGATTGAGCTTTGGGGCACATGTTGCAGCTTGCAAATGCTGCCCCAAATGGGGCGATGCCACAAAAGTCAATTCGGGCTAATAGACGGGCACACAACGTGCAACAAACTCAAACCCAAATCACTGTCCTGGGGGCAGGGTACAGCACCAGTCGGGGCAAGTTGAAGTTGAAGTTGAAGCTGAAGTCATCGGGCTTCTGAGTGTCGAATGTTCAGTGTGTGCTGCATGGAGCCTTGCGTGATTTTGGAGCCTTGGCAAAACAGTTTGTTGCAATTGTAAATTACCGTCTTTGCAACATTTTTGCGCATTTAGTCGCGCTTCGAGTGTTTGCCGCCACAGCTGCCACAGCGTTGCCTGTGCAACAGCAACAGCAACAGCAACTGCAACTGCAACACCGGGTTGCGGATCCCAATTACAATTCACTTTGCAACGTTGCAACGTTGAGATTCAGCAGGACTCAAGCGCCTTTTGTTTTTGCCACAGCCTGCCACAGGCTGCAATGCGGCATTTAATTTGCAGGTTCCATGTTGTTGCCATTGTTGCCTTCGATTTTGTTGTTGCTGTTGTTGTTGTTGCTCCGCTCAGTGGGTTGTCAGTTGGTTTGGGGCACGTTGTTCGATACTTAAGTGTAATTACGCGATGCCACGACGCGTCGCAAACTCAGCCAAGGCTCGACCTCGTTGCAATGTGAACTTTGATTGCCAGCTGACTGAGGAAGCTGGAATGGGGAGGGGCAAGGAGGAGGGGGGACTTACAACAACAGTTGTGGGGCATCATGTTGCCATCGATATGCGTTGTTGCTTTCTTCAGGACATAAAACGCAGCGCGAAATTGGCAAGTGGACGCCTCCTTTGAAAGGGTGCCACAAATGCGCTGGTGAAATTTTTAATGCTTGTGGCAAGGCGAGAAGGTGGCAAGGCGGCAAGATGGCAAGAGGCAGGTAACAAGCGCTTAATTTGATTTGTGTTAAATGCGCTGATGAGGATTAAGCACGAAAACTGAGACCTAAGCTAACTGCGAAGTGGCAGGCCAGGCCAAGACAAGACAAGGCCAAGTCGGGGCATGTTGCAATGGCAACGGCAACAGCAACAGCTGGACACTGTTTTTTTGGGCTAGAAAGAAGTGCAGAAGCTGCCACTGGCAGCAGCAGTTAGCTGCAACAGCTACCGTCTGCCATCTATGTCAGGCTTTGAGCCGTAATTAGGCTACTTCTGCTGCCGCTCTACGAAACTGCGGCAGCTGTGGCGCGCAAATTGTTAACACATTGCTGTCACTGCGCTTGCAACAGCAACAGTTGCTGCTGTTGCTTCTCGTCTTCGCTCTTATCGTTGTCGACGTGCCGTTTAATTGAAATTCATTTCAAGACAGCAACAACAACTACAAGAAAATGAAGGCGGCCTGGGAATGGAAATGGCAGTGGGAAATGGAGCCTGGCCAAGTTGCAGTTGGCAGTTTGCAGCTGCCAATTGGTAACCCACCCGCAACCACAGCAATCCACAGCACCACTAAAGCTCTGCTCGATAATTGCAGTTCTCTTTTCTTGTCGTTGTTGTTGTTGGCGGAAAAATGCTAATTAAAGTTGCTTGTTGTCGGTTGTCGGTCTGTTGTTGCCAAGCTGCATAAGCTGCAAGTTGTTGCCACGGCTGCAACTGCAACTGCAATCGCTGCAAAGGGTCGCACCAGAAAGATTAACGAGCCAAAGAAATCGTAAAGAAATGAACAGCGGCGAACCACAAAAAATGCAAATTGTTCGCTGATGAATTAACAAAAGCGAAAATCGTGACTTATGTTTTTGGCAGCTGCCTGTCGCAAGCGACGCAAACGAACCAGCAACTGTCCAGTAACTATTACGACTGACTGTAATACCCACTAGCAAACACTGCAATTGGGTATATTGCATTCGATGCGGAAGTAAGCAAAACTAAAATTTCGATAAAACTCTTGAAAATGATCTGGATTTTTTGAATTTCTGGAAGAAGGAATTAAAATTCTCAAGACAGAATCAGACTCATTTAAATTAATTTAAAAAATAATTTATATATAAACTTTACATACTTATTTTAAGTTTTCTAAAATTGAAAAGCAGTTATGAATTTCAGTTTGCGTAATTTAATTATTCATTTAAATTTTCTAATATTTTTTAATTATTATTTAATACATTTTCCTGATATTTATTATTTAAAGTGTATTTTTAGTAATCAATTTTATTTTTGTTTTTTTAAGTTCTCAAAACTTATTCAAAAATCTTTTTATTAATATTTAACTTAATAGCATTTTCTTAATGAGCTGCAAAACAAATTTCATCACATCACGCACAGTGTGCAGAGCATGAGAATATTCCATTTGTTGTTTCAAGCAAGAGCGCAGCTTTCCAGTGTTGTGCTCTCGCTCACTCACTCACTCACGCAATTTCAGACGCAGACTCAATCGCAGCCACAGAGTCGCAGTCTAGTTTTAGCTTTCGTTGTTCTGCGTGCTAATCAATGACGCAGCTTTTGGATGCCCGAACACCTGCAAGCAGCAGCGAGAGCGGCGACGTCGACAGCGACTGCGACTGCGCAGCTGGCCCTGGCCGAAACTGAAGCCGAAGCTTCCGCAAGATAAAGCTCATTGAGGCGCTCATTAACCGAGCAGCGGCAGCGACGGCAGCAGAAACTTCAAATTTGATTGTCTGCTTGTGATTATGATTGCCGACTGGAAGTTGAAGTTGTTGGTGGAGAGGGGGAGGCAGGGCTTGAAATTGTTATTGCAGCTGCAGTTGTTGCTGGAAACATCTTGTGATGCTTTTGCTCCCGCACGTTTTTCGCGTTGAACTTCACTGAACTTGCAACTTGGAAGTTAAGCTTTTGGTCTTGTTGTTGTTGTTGCTGTTGTTGCTGCTCCAAAACCTTAACTTTTCAGGTTTCTAGTCGTGATTTGAGTGTCGTGCGACTTTTTGTTCACTTCTTTTTGAGCACTCGTACTTACGCCTGAACTTTGTGCAGTCATTTAATTTTTGCTTTCAGCTGTTAACTGTAAGCTGGAACTTGAGTCGGAACCAAAGTTGTTGTTGTTGTTGCTGCTGTTGTTGTTGTTGTAAACGCCACCGCCGTTGGCAAAAGCATTTTAACGTGCTTGTGATTGTCGTTGTTGTTGCTGTTGCTGCTGCTGCTTTTGTGAAATTTTCAGCTCTTTTTCGAGTGGAATTTTAATGCTTTCGCACACCTGCACACACAACGGTAAAGTACCCTCGTTTTTGGGCTGACAACTAAAAAGTTTTTCGAGCTTTCTGCTGTTTTATTTTTGCTGGCGAAATGTTGTCGGAGTCGTTGTTGTTGTTGTTGACACACATACACTTATACTTACATAAATACATAAAGCTGCGACTAATTGAAGTTGATTTTATGTAATGCTCTTCCTCTTGCTCGCATTGTCACTTAATCAGCAGGTCTGAAATTGCTGTTCAACAGATAAAAATGCAACTAACAAACAATAACAAAAACATTTAAAGAAATCAATAAAAAAAAACAAAAATAAAGATGTCGGCAGTGCCTTGAAAATACCCTGTAAAAGCGATGTTAGGCAGAGAAGCTCAAAAGAAGAGTAAACAAAACTTCTGCTAAAAATTCAATTTATTTTAAATTATTAATTATTCATTTATATTATCTCTAAAATGTTAACTAGTACTTTAAATAAGATTAAATATTATGATTTGAATATAGAAAAGCTTTTTAAAATTATTAAGATGTGATAATTTACAATTTTATAATGTTAATTTTTAAATTATAATGTTAAAAGTTCTCACTATTATCTTCAAGCTTACAGTTTTTTCTTCACATACAGATTTTTTAAAATTAAAATAAAATGGTGATCTAATTTCACCCTTAAAAATTTGTAATCCTAATCTTAGCCAGGCTAAGCCATTGTTTCCGTTGCACTCCTTGGCCTATTGAGCAGCTCAAACAAACATTCTTTGTGTTGCCATTGTGTTTACAGGGTATATGGAGGGCAAACCTTATCATGCACTTCGCCTAATTAAAAACGCAGGGCAAATGCATTAAGCGAGTTCCGTTTTGAAAAAAAAAATAAAAACCCTGAAGAGGTCGAAATACATTAAATGTGTAAATTGTGAATGTGACTGTGGGACAATCACAACATGGCTATAACAACAACAATAAACGCTAACAACTACTACCTGAGAGTCACAACAACAACAAAAAAATGCGATGAGCAATGAAATCCTTTCGAATAGCAGCAACAACAACAGAAACAACAACAACAATATTGTTAATGGTCGATGACTCAACTCCAAAACTCAAAGGAAAAATCAGAAAAAAAGAGGCAAAAGATGAAGAAATGAAATAAAGAAACACACATATACACTCACACACACACACAGTGAAAGACACCTGAGCTGAGTTCGTCGCACACCTGAGAAACAAGAAATGCATGCAGGTGTCAATCGCCAGGCAGCCAAAGAATGGTCAGCAGCAGCAGAGGAGGAAACTCAGCTCAGCTCAGACCGAAAATCGAACCCAAAACTAAACCCAAAACCCAAGTCGCAACCAAAACCAAAGCCAAAGTCAATGCCAAGTAAAGCAGCCGCATTACAAATTCACACCAAGTGGCACCCACAGCAACAACATGCCTTCCAGTCAGATAAAGATAGAGATAGAAAGAGCGGGAGTGAGAGGGAGAAGGGTAGAGGGAGTGCTGGTTCTGGCCTAGAGAAATGGTTAATCATTTAGGTATAAATCTCGACTGTTGCTGCCTCTGCTGCTGCCTCTGTTGCTGTTGCTGTTGCGTCTCTGACAAATGTTGCCGCTGCCAAATGCGCCGTGGGGGCAGGCAACAAACACATTAACGAGCAACGCAACCAACGCGATCGCATTCAAATGAAGCTGCCCCCAAGGAGTTATAACCAAGTTAACAGTAGAGCTCAGAGGGGGTGTAGGGGGGTTAGGGGGGGATGTGATACTCTAGGCTGAAGAGCTGAAGAAAAAATTCCTAGAATTGTGCGCGTCAATTGATTTACTCAGCTGCGTGGCAAGCACAACGACAACGACGATACAGAGACGCATGCAACGTGTCGGGTTGATAACTTTGAGATTTGTTATATTTGCTTCATCATGGCACAAACGAGGCAGGAGAGTCTTCACTAGACTAGACCACAAGCCACAAGATCATCGATAATGATCATTGGTAGATGATCATTAGTTGTGTTGTTGCCGCACACAGACACATGTGCGCACATTAAAAAGCAAGTTTCTCAGGTGTTTAAAAGCGTTTAAAAAGAAAACCGACGCAAAACGTAGACGCAGCTCGTTGGCTCGTTTCGTTGGCCACAGAGGTTTGGCCAACACAACGCGCTGTCGTCTGGGCCAAGACAACAATAAAGTCGACGTTGAAGTCGCTGAGCCAAGTTAAAAATACACGTACTTTTTTTTTTTTTGTTGCCTTTAATGCCAAGAGCCAGTTAAAGCCATGATCATGATCTCGACAGTTGCCGTGGCAAGCCATGAAAATGGGACAGAAAGACAGACGGAGAGGGAGAAAGAGAGAGAGAGACGGTACGTGAAGGTTGCCCAGCCAAAGCCATGTTGGAGTTGGAGTTGTAGTTGTAGTTGAAGCTGGAGATTTACTTAACGAAATCAAGAGGAAGCGCGTAGGATCGACTGTTAACCTAGCTGTCATACAGCATTGATTGCCAGCAGGCATTGGCCAAAAGGAAGGCAGGCAGGGAGAGTGGGAGAGAGGGGAACAGTTGGCTTGATTGCTGGTAAAGAGCAGAAAGGGTAGCGGGAAGAGGCGGGGCAGCGAGGGCGTCTCACACACACACACATACGGACAACAAACAGCGAGACAGACGGCTGAGTTTCGGGCCAGGTCCGAATGACTCAGCGTTACTTTTTGTTGTCCCCCCTCCCCCCCCTCCGCTGCTCTTGTTGCTGTTTTCAGTTAACGATGTCGATTCGATGCTGCGCCTCAACGTCAGCTTCAGTTTGAGTTACGTACGTTTTTTGATTCTGAGGGAATATTTTTCTTTTTTTTTTTTCGGGTCTATAGCCAAATGTTAAGTGCCTGTTTTGATTGGTTTGAGCGAGATTATGGTCAATGATTGAGGGGGGCAAAACATTAGCAAATGAAGAGAAACTGATTATTATGCTGAGGCAGCACAAAGCGAATTCCCCCGCCAGATGAGTATATGAATATTGATCAAGTTGATCCGTTTTCAAGACTTCCAGTTTAAGTGGAAAGTAAGTGTCTATCTTGCAAATAGAATATTCTACACTCCTACTTTCCACTATTCCAGATTTAGTGGAAAGTAAATGTGTTGGAAGCTCTGGAATAAGCTGGACTTACTCTAGAAAATAGAGTATTCAGCATTTATTGTAATTCACATTACTTATTTCCAGTCTTCCAGTAAAATATTCTGTGCTGATTTTTTCTCTTTCGCATTGCTGCTTCCAGTCTTCAAGTCGTAAATTGAATAGTATAATAGAATATCCTACATTCCCACTTGCCACTCTTCCAGATTTAGTGGAAGTGAAAGGTCTGGAATATGCTGGAACTACTCTTATAAGTAGTTCTCCCAGAATATAGAATATTCCTAGTTCTTAATATTGTTTCATCTGAATAATTTGAAAACAAACCTGTGCTGAAACAAATTGGGTATACAAAAATATTTTTTGTTAGCATGCGAATTTATTTTAATACATTTCTATGATCTCACTTGCCAACTTTGTTAAAATCACGTTCCAGAGTTTCCCTCTCGAATTGTTCAAATTATTCGGCAGCAAATCAAGTGCAGCGTATACAATTGAGGATATTACTTTACACCCCAAAAATCGCATTTTCTAAGATGTGAATGTGTAATCTGAGGAATGGCAAACATCTGTTATGAGAAACGCACCTGTATTGGCTTTGCGTTCATTCCATTGTTTAGGCCATATGCAAAAACCGTTAAGGTGTTAGACGAGGCGTCAGAACGGCGGAAGAGAATGGGAATGAGAAACCCTTTCGATGAATTAAGCAGATTCTGGAAATTCCGCAATATGCTAACGTCTCAGGACCAGATGAATATAAAGAAGCAACAGCAACAACAGCAACAACAACAACAATGGCAACAACATACGCATTAACAATGAGCTGCGAGTTTTAACACCTGTGTGCCAGAATGCACTTGCAACATGGTCCGTAGAGTGATGGGAGGGAATGAGGTAAAAATCTATACAAATATTTGACGTGAGGTGAATAGAACGAAATTTGCATTTGTCGGCAAAAGAACAAAAACAATGCACATAAGGCTAAAGCAACAGGTAAAGTTTGTTGTTGTTGCTGTGTGTGTTGTTGTTGTTGCGGTTGTTGTTGTTGCAAGCGGCAAGATCATTAACACATTTATGCCTGGCGGTTGGTCATCCTCTCAATGGGGATTAGCAAAATGGTGCGAAAATCCATCAAAAAATAGAAAAAATGTTTGGCTTAGATGTTGCGGCAACAGTTGAAAGTGGCTTGAAAAAATGGCCATGGAAATGCTGCTGGAAATGGCATTGGAAGTTGGAATGTGGAATTTGGAATGTGCTGGAATTCAGTTGGCCAAGACACGTTCGAGTGACAAAATGTCAATTTGCATTCGATTCTTTGACTCAATGTTCAATTTGGCTGCTGGTTAATTGCAATTGTTGTTGGCCCCCCCCCCACTTGGATTGACTCCAATCACTGCAGCAACAACAGCAGCGACAACAACAACAGCAGCTGCAACAACAACGACAACAACATTGAATGCGACGTTCAAGCTCAAGAACACACCTTAAACTTTTTGGCCCGCTTTTCGTATTGTTTACCTTTATATTTTTATTTTTTTTATGCTTTGCTGGCTGCTGATTTCGTTGTTATTGTAATTGGATTTCTAAAAGCCAGGCCAGCAACTGTTAACTCTGGCAGCAACAAGTTCAGCTCTGACAATAATGTCCAGCATCCAGTTGTCGCCTTTGCTTCCAGTTCAATGTCAATTTCGATTCGTCATCCGCAGCTGCGTTGATTTCTCGACGCGACCTCTCCAATCTCCAGCTACGGCTACAGCTCCAGCTCGAGTTCCAGTCTCTGGTTCTTGTTTGTTGTTTGTTTATTTTGTTTTTGTATTTTTCCATTTTTTTTTTTTGTAGCCGCTTTTATGGTCATGTTAACTTTGGACTTGGCTTTTAACACAGGACCACCGCCGTTGACCATTGAACGTGCGCCTCTTACCCTTGCCTCCAATCGGGGTTCATTCTACTGTAATTTATTGATATGCCCGCCACTTCACCGTATGTGTGTGTGTGTCTCTTCATATGTGATTCTTTGTGTGTGTGTGTGTGTGTGAGTGTGTGTGGGCTGCCTAGAGCTCCACTGTGCAGCTGCTGCTGCTGCTGCTGAAGCTGACAATGGCATCACTGGACGCCCACACAACAATAAATACGCTCATAAGTAATCTTCCCCTTTTGCAACAGTGAGATCAGAGCTGGTAAACAAATGGGGATCCCCATTAAGCCAAAAATCCCCCAGAGGCGGAGTCTTATAAGCTAATAGTATAACAGTAGTACAGTAAACAAAACACACCTGTTAAAAGAATTAGAGATTGTCATTTGACAGAGTAGTAGAATCGATAATATAATATGTTTTGAGTCATGGTATAACAGTTGTACTTATTACAGTGCTCTATCACATCTGTTACATGTATGCTAAATCAGCTGATTTTATAAGATTTAAGATGTCGCTAAATCACATATTTTTAAAAATCACTTTATTTATTTTGAAGATTTAAGATTAAAGACAAACACTTGCTGGCTTTATATCCTAATCTCCTGCAGATGATACATAATCTCATGGCAAAACAATTTCCAACTCCATAAACCACTTGTTAAACACGTTTTCTGACATTAAATTTAACAATTAACTCGTTCTCTTTTTTTTTTAATTTTAGGGTCAAGGAATTACAACTAAAAAGGTAAGAAGATCGCTATCTTCAAGGGTTGATGAGTCACAGACTACGGATCAGCGGGCCAAGTGAAACATCAACTAAACTACGCGTACCCTTTATAAATTATTTGATTATTTTCAAATAAAATACTAGTTGAACTTTTATTACAATAACAATACATACATAGATACAATAGATTGAACAAAAGGTGCAGAAACAAGATTCAAAGTATTCCCCAGTGTAAAATAGGCTTTACACCACTGTGCAGTCGTGAGCATGCGCATTTATTGGGCTAATAACTCGCTCAATTCTCGAGCTCTCTCGCGCGCTCTCTCTCTCTCTCTCTCCGCGCAGGCTCTGTTGGAATCGGAATCAATTCCAAGTTGTGGAGCTTGTGCTGGTGCTGACTTGTTGGGCCTGGTCCAAGGCCATCTGCTGTTGGTTCAACAACATCTGCGACGGTTGCGACTGCTCCTGTTGCTGTTGTTGTTGCTGCTGCTGTTGTTGTTGTTGCAGTTGCAGTTGCATTGGCGACTGCTGCATCGTTTGCAACAAGAGTTCGCCCATCTTGGCACGAAAACTGACATTTTGCATGGGCGACATTTGCTTCATCAGCGGCAGGAAACTAACCAAGAAGTTGTAGTCCGAGTCGCCCACGTGCAACACGTTCTTGCAACGCGCCAAGTCCTGGCTGGTGGACTGCATCAGCTGTTGTTCCTCACGCTCGAGACTCTCCAGGAAATTGACCTGCGCATCCACCCGCTTGGCACACTGGCAACCATCCGCGGCAGCGGCCGCCGCCGCAGTTCCCTGGGGCAACGGGGTCACGGGGGGCACCACCTGCTCCTCGGCGGCAGCGCTGGCCAGCGAAATGCTGTGCGAGAGTCGACGGAGCGCTTGCGGCGTGACCATGCCCTGGAATTGCTCCATGAGCGCATCGTTGTCCGCCTCCATTTCATCGGGTGGCGGCAGTGCCGCCTCCGCCTTGAATGGCAGCGGCTCCTCCACGCCCAGCTCGCAATCGTCATCCTCGTTGGTGCTGCTGTCCGCGCGCAGCCGACAACCGTCCAGAAAGCTCATGGCCTCCGCATAGGACCACTGATGAGTTGGTGATGTCTGTTGTTGTTGTTGTGGTTGTTGTTGTTGTTGCTGCTGCTGCTGCTGCTGAACGCTATGCCGGCGATGTTGTTGCCGGCGATAGCTGCAGCGCAGGTTCTTCCACTTGCTGCGACAGATTTCCACTGCACAAACAAAGAGAGTGTCAGAGAGAGAGAGATACAAAGAGAACATAAATTGCTGTTGAGGTTAGCTTTAGTTAACGTGGCGACTGACTCACCTTTGGCACCCAGTGCATCTGCCACGCAGCGCCATTGACGCTGCGTCTCCACACGATTCGCATGCTCCGGATGGTTGGCGTCCCAGAGAGCGGGACGCTGCTTAACCTCGTTGATCAGCCTGTGCATGTCCATTTGCCTGCGTCTTTATCAGCAAACTGAAATGACAACAACAGCAACAATGCGACTGGCCCACGAGAGAGCGAGAGCGTAGCGACTGCGACGCCGGCGTTACGCTCTCACGCTCTCTGAGAGGCTCTCAAAAGATGGCAAAATAATAAACGTTGAGCGTGCATTGTTGTTGTTGCTCTTATTATTATGTATTTCTACACGTTCTTGGAACGTATAGCGTGATTACGTGATTGTGTTTGTAACAAGCCGTAAAGAGCAGAGAAAATAAATAGAAAAGAGACACAATTATTTGCTGCACACGTAATAACTAAAGCGAGTTGAATATTAAATTTATTTAACACTTTTCTATAGTCTTATACACATTTATTTATTTTATTTAACTTGTTAGAGTGTTTCGTATTCGTTGTTTTATATTTAATGACGCTTTTAGTTTGTTATTAGCGATGCTTTCTGCGCCGTTTCCATTTCACACTGACAATTGCCTACAGGGTGTTTGAAGGGGTCCCGTTATCTCAATAAATTTTGCTTGGCTGTTTGTTTTGTTTTCGTTCTTCGCTCTCGCTGTCGCTGTCGCTGTCACTCGTTGACGTTGGCGTCGTCGCTCTCTCTGTGCAAAAACAATGAATCGTTCCAGACATTGAACTTGACGTACACCGGCAACGTCATCGCTCGCACAGTGTCGCAATTTGCACATTAAAGATGCGAATTGCGATTTTGATTGCAAATTACGAATAATCAATATCATAAATTCATTTTATATCGTCGACTATCTGCAAAACTTTTAAATATTTGCACTGCCGGCAAATCGTTCGATTGCCGATTGGCGATTGCAAAATGTTGCCCAAAACGGCAGCTTGGCAACACATGTTGCTGGCAGCCGGTTACTGCTGCTGTTGTTGTTGTTGCTGCAACAAGTGGACGCTGAAAATATGCGACAGCAATTATCTTTGGCAACGGAACGGACTATATCCATATGTGCACGACTTTCGTTTAGCATTCCGTCTGCGATCTGTGGCAAGTATCTGACTCTGTGTTGCAGCTGCTGTCAATCTGTTGGCCGTTTTGGTGCTCCGCTTTCAAAAAATTTCCATGTGTCATTTCAAAAATGCAAATATGGACATGATCTGGCCACGCTGACGACGCGTCTCGTGACGTTCGCGATTGTCTTCTCTCTGTCTGCGTCGCTGTTGCTGTCGTCGTCGTCGGTCGTTCGGCTCCAGGTTCAGATCGTCCGTCAGTTCGTCAGGAACGAGCCAGTGACAGTTAAGTGACGTCTAAATTTCGTACAACGAAATGATTATGGAGGCATTTATGCATGCGTACCGATCGATCCGATCTTGTGCCTTGGCTGCCCAGTTCGCCAAGTGATTGTTGTGACTGGCGCGGCGCAATTGATTTGTTGCTGCCTGCCACAACTCCAAATCACATTCAAAATCGACTCTAGTCAATGTTTGTATTCAAATTTTCCGGCCAGATTCTTATAAACTCAGTCTGTGTCTCAGTCTCAGTTCAAGTCTAAGCTGTCGCACTTTATGATCGCTTTGTTTAGTACAGCTTTGCATATGTTTATAAGACTAGCAGCAGCTGTTGCTGTTGCTGTTGCGAATACGGCAACAACATTTCTTCAGAATATACCCTGTAAATTAGTTTATCCATAAATGGTATGCCAATTATTTTATCTTAAACTGTATAGTTATTAATTAATACAATTAATTGCCGTTGCTATGCATACGCTTATAAAACCAGCAACTGTTGTTGGCTCAGCTGCAATTTAGTTTTTTATGTACCATGTGAAATAGTTTTTTACTATAAATCATATGTCATTTAATGTACATAGAACTTTATTATTATTAAATAATAGAATGAATGAATTTGCATTTAATATCGGAACAATACTAGCAACTATTGCTGGTACTGCAGCAATATTTGGGTGTATGTAAATACTTTTTTTTAAGGAAATACCATCCATGACATGTTTATAAAATCTGATAATTATTGCATCAAGTTAAATAAAAATCAATGTTTAATGCTTTCCTGGTCTATCATTTGAGATTATGTAAACCGAAACTTGATCAGTTATAGTTATTTTTATCTTTATGGCATCATAAACTCAAGCGGAAACAAGTGCAATAATCTATGAAACTATAAACAAATAATATTATTTGCATTTACAGAAAGATTTGTGGCAGTATCAATTTCAATTTCAGCTTCGACTTGAATTTAATACTAAATATTAACAT
This sequence comes from Drosophila recens, assembly GCA_037043495.1. Lineage (NCBI taxonomy): Eukaryota > Metazoa > Arthropoda > Insecta > Diptera > Drosophilidae > Drosophila > Drosophila recens. The sequence goes on from JBAMBJ010000672.1 coordinate 262,659, forward strand.
AAAATAAACATGTTAAATAAATGGGAGCTCAAATAAAAACAATAAATATAATACAACTGTTAATCTTATTGTAGTAATCGTTAATTCTAACGCTCCATAAGCGTCACTTGGCGATTGCCGTTGTCGGCATTTAACTTGGCCATAAAATGTTGCTGTCGTCGTCACAGTTGTGGTTGCTGCTGTTGCTCTTGATGTTGATTATTATAACAAATTTGCATAATTATGCCGCTTATCTTGGCCATATGTCTAGCCAATGGCAGACACCAGTAAGCCGACAACTTTGACATTGTGAGCAGCTGTTGTTGTTAGCTTGAATTGCTTGGAAACAGCAACAACAGCAACACGCGCCAGCAATCGACAGTGACACCCACATGTTGCTGTTGTTACTGTTGCTGCCACTGAACATCGCATCTCCCAGCAACAACAGCAATTGAGCTATGCAAACAACAACAGCCTTGTTTAAGGCCATGGTTGCTGTTGTTAATTGTTGTTGCTGTTGTTGTCAGCAGCATAAACAAGATTCATCTGTCTGTCTGTTCGTTGTCAGCAACAACAACATAATAAATTGCCGAGCAGAGCAACCGAGTTGAAAAACAGTTAGTTGAAGTTGACGCACTGCGAATCATAAAAACTGACAACAAATTGATTGCCAATCAACAACATGAACACGACAGCAACGCGGCCAATGTTGCTATTGCTGTTGCTCTTGCTATTGCTGTTTGCCAGCAACAATTGCAGGTGTCAATGAATGCTGCGAATAAGGAAAAGCGTGACTGAGGAAAGCAGCAACAGCAACAACAGCCGAGTATATAGAAAAAAAGTTAATTGGCTAATGCCAATTGCTGCTAATGTGGCCAGTTATTATGTCAAACGGTCAGGCAGCAACATTTTCCAATGACTTGTCATGCAACCGCAGCAACAACAACAGGAGCAGCAGCAACATGTTGCCAATAGACTCGGCTTAGAGGCCGATCAACCGGACCAACAACAAGTGCTGATGCTGCCACCGCTGTGTTACAGTTTGCCGACCCACACGACTCCAGCAACAGCAACTCTAATTCCAATTGCAACTCCGACTCCAACTCCAACTGCATCTGCAACTTCAAATGAAAGATGTCCATGAAGCGCACACGAAGAGTTTCCAATAGCAATTAAAAATATTTACAACGCAAATGCAACGGACCAACGCCAATAGACAGTTCGACAATTCGACAGATCGTCCAGCAGCAGCAGCTGCCCCATGGATGATTTCACCAACAACAACAACAACAACATCCTCAGCAACAACAACAGCCACCAAACTACGCACACTGCTTAAAAGACAATAAAGCTTCATACAAGTTTTTTGTTGAATTTTTGTTGCAAATAAAAGTAAATATTTTTAGCATCCATTAAGTTCTTTTATAAAAATTATAAATTTTCTTATTTTTAATATTTAATAATAATCTTGGCATCTTGGCTTACAAAATGCTATAAACTTTATTGCTTTTTTTATGATTAATAAAAATCTTACTGAGGGTCAGGTAATATGTAGACTAATAGTTCAGCCATAAAAAAATTTAATTAAAATTATTGGAAATTTTTTAAGATGAGCGATATTTTTAAATTTCCAATTTTATTATATCTGCGTTTATTTAAATTGCGTCGTTAAGTGTTGGTACAGAAATAAATACCAAAAGAAAAGATAATTATGATAATATTTATATTTATTTTATCACAATGCATATAAAAAATTTTCGGTAGAAAAAACAACCAAATATTAATATCTTTATGACATAACATATACATATGCTGATAAATGCATCAGTAATTTTTAAGATAGTTTATTAACAGACTCAATTAAACTGTCCCTAAATCAGTTATATTTATTTCAAATAATTCTTAATTTCTTTAAATTAATTTTTAATAATTCTATATTTTGCAACCTATTCTAGATTAATAAAAAAAACATTAGATTTCTTTTTAAACTATTATCCCAGCTCAAATTTTTGTAATATTAATTGTTATTAAAATTAATAAATTTTAATTAGTTGTAATTAAATAAAAAAATAATTATAATAATAGAAACAAATGGAAGCTGCCAAAATGTATTATGCTAAATAGTGATCCATGAATCACTGTGCCAAGTCCAGCGATCCAGTTAGCAACTGTGTGTGTGAGTGTGTGTATCTGTGTGAGTGTCCAGGCGCAGTAGATCAGCAGCAGAGCAGTTTCAGTTACAACTGCTGGCAGCTGCGTGGCCGTTAGAAATGCTAATGAAAGTCAAGCGGAATCGCCGCGTCCAGATCCCGTCTCCCATCTCTCCCAACTCTCGCATCTTCCTCAGCCATTGGCAGCTGCTGCTCCTGTTGTTGTTGCTGTTGTTGCTAGTGCGTTGCAATTTGATTGCATGGGCATAGAAAGTTGCCAGCCAGCTACCGTTTGGGAACTCAACAACAACAGCTGCCTTGCAACAGTCACAGCCACAGCCACAGCATTCAGCATTGGTTGCAACTTCGATGCCAACTGCATACATATGTATATATTTATATACATATATGCGACATATGCGACGCAGAGGCACTGATCATCATCGTCATTATCAACGAGCCTCATTGAAATGTTTTTCCGACGTTGCGTTTTTCCTTTTTGCGCGGAAATTCAGCACACGTGGCTCTTTCAAGTTTTTTTTATGATTGGCACAGGCGGCGCTTCCTGCTGCCAGCAGCAACAACAACAGCAGCAACAGCAGCAGCAGCAACAACAGCTTGCGGTGTTCTGGCAAGGACGTTTGGTTTTTGCCTGCCTTTTGGCATTGGCCTACCCTTGCTTCCCCCTGCTGTCTGTCATATGTGCATGTGTGGACATATGTGTGTGTGTGTGTTGCCTTTTGTTTCAACACATGCCACACAGCCGGCAAATACAGAAGTCGATTGCCAGAATGGGAAATGGGAAACGAGCATGGGATATGATCGGCAATCGGGATCTGGATCGACAAAGAGTCACAGTCAGAGAGAGAGAAAGAGAGAGAGAATTCGACAGCAGGCAGCAACCAGTTCGCCTGGCAATTGCCGCATAATTTTTATGGATGTGGCATTGTGGCATCGTGGCAGTGTGAAGAGCCGCACATGGCCACCGCCTCGTTTACGAATATTTTTAACCCCAAAACAGAGCTGAAAAGTCGTGTAAAATACACGCAATGATCTGTGAGCACTCGAACATTGCGGACATGTGCGTGGAATGCCTCCAGCAGCTGTGGCAACTGTGGCAGGCACAACGTCTGTGACTTATCTGCCTGCCTCATGTGTCACTCGCAAGTTGCAAGTTTGCAGCTGATAAACTCATGTCTCAAATCTCAAATCTGAAATAGCCCGCATCCTCTCACCAGACTCTCAAAACGCCTTCGAGAGCCAGAGAGACAGATTTATGTGGGCTTCGGTTTTGCAGTTTGAGAAATGCTTTCCCAACATCCGATAACTATGGGAAAAATTTAGTTGGAAATTCCAATTTAGCATTGCTTAGAGATTTATTAAATATTTGCGCAAATATCTTACAAATTTCAGCTGCAAACTGGTTATCGTTTATTAACTTCGACAAAGATAATCTGAGCTAAGAAGTTCAGTTATAAGAAATCATTTCTGAGTATGTTCTATAAAATATATGATCTTAGAATGACTTTTAAAAGATCCTGTCGTTCTTCTAAAATTTATAGTGAAACATTAATATGTATATTTATTAAATTTTTAAATAATTTGGATTTATCTGTACAAATGATTTCAAATTTGAGATAATTTATATTTGATGTTAAAGTTTTTTTCTATGTTTATTTCTACCTAAATTAAACTGAAAATGGAACAGAAAAATTCGTCACTCCTTTCTAGATATTTTTGAAAAACCTGTACAAATAATTTCATATTTGGGCTAGTTAATTTCCGTCTTAAACTTAAGTATTGTCTATCATAAAACTAAGTAAATTAAATATTTTCTAGTCAATTTCTACTTGAATTAAATAAAGTTTGTCAATCTTTTCAAATAATCTTAATATATCTCTAAAAAAAAATTTCAAATTTGGGCAATTGAGCAAATAAATTTCCGTCTTTAGCTTAAGTAAATTAAATATTTTCTAGTCTATTTCTACTTAAATTAAAAAAAATATGTCAATCTGTTCCATTTTTCTTTTTTTTATCAATTCATTATCAGTTCTTTCCAAATCTGGCATCAGTAAACTCTTAAGCAATTCTGCATAACATTTCATAGCTTGAACATTACCTCAAAGTGCATTAACTGAAATGATTATCATAAAGTTGAACAAATTAAGTGATTAACTTCTAGCTGAAGAACCTCTGCGATAAGGCTGAAACATCTCAGATTACACGATGCATTTGCAGCCCAATCGCATTCATAGATCAAATGTCGGCTTAAGGAGCTGCCAAAGGTGCATTTGAGGTGAGGTGAGCACAGGTGAGAGCTCATCGTGGGCTCATCCATCAGCAGGGCAAATATGACAGCTACGAGTATGAGCCTGGCTAAGTGGCCAATGGCCAAGGGCTGACATCTTTTTCTGAGCCTATTCCTGGCCAGCAATTAGCAACTGGCGACAAATTGACGAGCAACCCAAAAAACAACAACAGCAACAGGACAACAACAACAAACAAAACTCAGATTGTTGACCACCTGCTGAGATTTTGTGCGAAAAGTGGCCAGTTGTTGTTGTTGTGATTGGTGGCATTGTGGCAATAATATTTATGCAAGGATAAGTAGACTCTGTCACTCAGTCGTCGATTGGCTCAGACAGAAGTTTACCTGTCGTCCTGTCGCCTCGCCTAATGAACTTGCAACTGCCAAATGACTCAGTTTTTGGTCACTTTTGGCGAAATCTGTGTCCCGTCTAGTTGAAAGGTCTAGGCCTGTTTCTCCTTATCGTTAGCCACGTCTAGACAGCCGTCTGTTGTCTGGCTAATGAGCTCGGGCTAAAAGGCTGCTCTAGAGGCTGCCACAGCCCACGTTGCATGCCCCGAGCGGAATTAGTCGCCCAACAGTTGCAACGGGCAACACATCCGTCACATTCAGCTCAGCTCAGCTCAGCTGCTCCCAATTAATACGCCAGCAGTTTTGGAATGCACAAAAAATGTAGAAAAAACTGAAATGATCGACTAACAAATTCCCTGTAGTGGTGATAAAATAGTACAGTTTATTTTTAAAACTAATTGCAGCTGTATAGTATGGAAAGAATAAAATATTATTTGTTTTAAAATGCAAAACAATTATGTGGTGGACTGACAGATATCCTGTAGAATTAAAAATTAGTAAAGACTGTGTATAATTTCATTTTAATGGAATAATTTTGGGAAAAATATATTAAAAAATATGGTAATGCGAAAAAATTAAGTGATGTGCTAGAAAATACCCTGTAGATGTGACAGATAAAGGGTAGCTGGCTTATTAACTAATTTACAAGCTAATAATTTGAGGAGAATAATCAGAAATAATATACATACATATACAATTATCATAAAAAAGCTAAAAACTTAAAATGATTGACTAGCAAATACCCTACAAAAAGAAGTTAAAAGAAAGTAAATAAAAATAGTGACACATAGATCATACTAATTACAAGCGAATGCTATGCTGTTAATATACCCGCTTCAAGCAACCGCGCAGAGGGTATAAAAAGCCCGGTGTCCGTTCGCTCGTTGCCCCGCTGTCCGTTGCTCCGCTGCCCGTCATTGGCTTCCACTCGAGACAAACGGCGGCTGCAACGGTAAAAATGCAATACAAATAACGGCAGCCGGCCAAAAGTGCAGATGCAGTCGCAGGACGACGCGTCGCAGGACCCTCTCTCACCTCCGTTTTCCCACTCAATTAGGGTAGCAAAAATGTAGTGAGAATCGAGGCGGCTGCGCACATTTGCCTAAATATTTCCCCCCATCCCCTGTCGATGTCCTCATCGACGTCATCGTCGTTCCATTCCCATTGGCAAGGATGAGGAGGGGAAACCAAAAAAAAAATGTTGTAGCATATGTCGCGGCGTGCGGCGCAGTTGTTGTTATCCTTGCTGTTGTTGTTGTTGCCGCTGTTGCCATTGTTAATCGCGTATCCTGCGTAATAGCATAATAATCCCTAATCGCATCTGATCTGTTCACCTGGTTGACGCTCTCTCTCTCTCTCTCTCTCTCTCGCTCTCTCTCGTTTTGTGTGACTGTTGCCGGCTGCACATTTTTATCGATATCCTTTGGCAGCTTAACAAATAGCGCGACGCGTCCTTTTGTCCGCCTATAATAGGCAGGGGTTATTTTGACAGCAGTTCATTTGCCTTCCGCCGTTGACATTTGTCATACTGTCTATTGATCCCGCTTCGTCCTTAACTTTACAGTTGCTCGGCTTCAAATGTGTCGACTTTCATTTGGCTTCTTTCCATTCTCATTTTTGTTCCATCTGCGGCTGCATTTGTATTTCATTATGTTTTTTTACTCTCATCCTCTTCCTCTCTCTCTCTTTGTTTGTGTGTTGGGTTTTGTGGGTTTTGTTAAATGTGAATTGCCTTCTTTTGGGAATCTGTTTTCGCTGCCTTGACTAATGGCCATTAACATGAGTGTTAAATTAACAGCTATTTAGTAGGCAGCTTATTAACATAAATGCTCCTTGTTCTTGTTTGTTTTGCTGTTTGTTGTGTGTGTAAGGAAATACGAAATCAGATCAGATTAATTACTTAATTCTATTATATATCTGTATTCTAGTATGTAGTATGTAAATATGTATTTCACTCACTAAAACTGACTGATATGTAACTCTAAGTCACACTCTGCATATTTAACACACAACAACAAAAACAGCTTGTGTCCCTTTTGCACTTGCAAATTAGTTTATTTTTGACGTTGAAGCTTTACACATCTCCTCTCACGCATACCAATGCGCTCATTAGCAAGCGAAGCTTTAACAGATCACGCACTGCTACGAACATTCTCTCCCACTGTCAAGCTCTCTCCCTCTCTCGCTCTTACGCACTAAACTTTAAAAGCCTTTTCAGTTTTCAGTTCCCATTCCCACGCATTGCTGTTGATTGTTTTTTTTTTTCGCAACACAAAACAACAATTACAGAGACAGAGACAGAAAGCGAAAATAAACAAAAGCTCAACGAGTGCTGCTTATTGAAACGCTTTGGCGATGAATTAGTATTCAGTTACCATAACAACCGAAAGGCCGGATGCGAGCAGCAAGGCTATATAGATATAGCTAAAAGTCGCCGATAAATACAAACATACAATATTTAACGATATGGGATGCCATTGAAATGCCTGTGAGAAAGCAGAGTGACAAAGAGAGAGAGAAAGAGAGAGAGTAAGGGGTGCATATGCAAAAAATCAACGTCGAAGCTAAAAATAAAACAAAGAATGAAACAAAGCAAACAAACAAATGCCTAGAACTGAAAATTGTCGCACCGAATTCATTAATGAGATTCGCGTATGCAACATGTCAGCGATCCATCGTGCTTGAGAGGAGTGCAGGGGAATGGGGGATGGGGGCGACACCCTTCAGGTTTGGTTTTAATGGCCTAGACGCGGACAGTGGATGAGTGACGCGTATTGGATTTCGACATGCCATGCACGCGGCATGCGGCTGCATATCTGCAACGCCATCTACCCCATTCCCATTCCCCATACTCCATCTCCCATCTCCATTCCCCATCTCTACAACTGCAGCTTCAGCTACAGCTACAGCTACAGGTCTCTCTCTAGGTCCAAAGCTCTGTGCAAGTGAACGCTGATTGACATGTGATCGCATCGCTTTGCATCGCAACTTCTCTTTGCTCCCCCCTCCTGCTCTCTTTACTTAACCTGTTGCATCTGCGTCGCGTCGTCGTCGTTGTCGCTGCTCATTTGTCATTCATGCGAAACACTCGGGAGTCGTAAAGTAAGTCCTCTTTGGACTGGAAGCGAACAACAACAAAAATCTCTGGCAAAGTCATAAAATTATGATCGGTATTTTTGCTGGAAATTTGAACTGTTCGTTGGTCGGTTTTGGTTTTTGGTTTTTGCTAGCATTTTTTTAATTATTTGCAGTTTAGTTTTTCGACACGATTTCTTGTGTATTTCATGCAACACCTTTCGCTGGAATACGTGGAAATGAGCGCGAAATTCCACAACATGGATTCTATTTCCCCCCCCCCCAGCTCTGCGGACAAAGCTCTCTATGGGAATGCAAATGAATGGCGCTAATTCGAGTGAATGAATTTAGCAGACGATGAATGCGCTCGCCATCTCTATCTCCATCTCTGTCTCTGTCTAGCTCTAAATTGCCATAATGAATGAATGTCATGCCCGGCAACGTCAATTAGCACATGGAGCGATCATCCACTGAGACGCAGACAATTTCCAGACGTGTCATTTTTCACAAACAACGAACGCCTCTGGCCTCACTTTCAATGAAAATTTCCTTTGCATTTCCTCAATGACGGGGAGTCTCAAATCCAATTCCAAATCTAAATCAAACACTCGAGTGGCGTCGCCGTCGTCGTCGCCGTCGTAGTCGTCGTTGTGGTTCGTGGTCTGGTGTAATACGATCGTGATTTCATGCCCAGCAGAAACCCTACAAGTTGTTCGGTTGTTCAGCTGTGTGGGAGAGGAGTCGAGTCAAGAGACGAAACAAAACACAGATGAATGTATCTGGTAGTCTGGCAAGCGAGTAACTCAAAGATATCATAAACCCAAATTAAGATAAGCCACGAAGAAAGAAAGAAAATATCGTCTCATAGCCGAGAGTATTTCATTCACAAAATCAAACACACACAGCAAGCTAGAGAGAAAGAGTGTACTGTCGTAGGAGAGTGAGAATAAAACAAGAGAGTGAGAGCGTTGTTGTGCGAGAAATAGCAGCCGACCAATCGCAGCAATGCTGTGGAAGCTGGGGAAATTCTACAAAACGTTGCGACTTGAACTAACAGACACTCTACACACAGCTAAGAGATGTGGTCTGTGAGTGGATGCCAAGTGAACTCTACACAGTTGAGAGTTGGGAACTCAACTTTAAAGCCGAGATTTTGTGGAAGCTGGGGAAGTGGAGGTTTTATATTATGTGGTGGATAGACTCTACAAGAGAGTTGAGAACTGGAAGAGAGTTGAGCCACAAAGCTGGTAGACTTTTGTGGATACTGTGGATGTGGGGCTTAAGTAAAAACTATTTAATTTCCAGGTGAGCTATTTTAATTGGCTAACATTTATTTATCTACTTTATAATAGTTTTTAAATTGAATGTCTTTAATGTTCTTTAGGTATTCTTCGGAATATTTTAATACTGACCGATAAGTTCTGCACTATTTCTCCTACCTTATGTGGACTTAGAGTCCATCACACCACTCTACATAAAGTCCAGTTTCTTTCGGTATAAAAGCCCCTCAATTCCTTAGTCAGAGAACTGGTCTGATTTACCCCTTTAAAATACCAGCCACAAATGTATTTACTTTCCAACACTCTACATTACCGCAGATCCTGTTGGCAGGCTCTACAATTGACTGCCCCTTAAGTCTACAACCGATTCTCTACCCAACAAAATCTATGCAGCAAAGGCTTACATTCTCTCTCACTCTCCTGCTCTGCGATAGGCGGAGCCATTTTGCTTGCGTTCGTGCGTTTGTTGTGTATTTCGTATCACGGTTGCCACAATTGGCGTTTTTGCGCCAAAACTGGCTCTTGTTTTTCCTGTTGGCGCAATGGCACTTTATTTTTTGATTTGGCTCTTTTTTTCATCAGTTCAGAATAAGTTATTTTGTATAGTTTTAGGTTGAGAAATAAATATGTACATATGTGAATATGTGTTATTGCGTTTAGTGTTTGTGAACGAAATATTTTTTATTTAATTAAATGCAAAAACAAAATGAGCTGCAAAAAAAAGTTTTGGCTCTTTTTTAGTCAATTTGGCTCATTTTTTGTCTGTTTTTGGCTCAATCTGATATTTTTAAGTGGCAACCGTGTTTCGTATGTTGATTGCATACTCTCTGAGAGGGTTGCATATTGAGTTTGTGGAAATCAACAGCAATGACATTTAGTACATTTTGTTAATTTTAATAAATTTATTTGTAAAAATATATAATTTATTAATTAAGTATATCAATATCTATATATACTCGTTTACCCATTTCCCCTTTTGCTGTTTGGAACAAGTTTTTAGCCATGGCTCTGATGGTGGTTGGTTGGTTGGTTGAGCCAGAGAGCGGAGAGAGCGCTCGTGTCTGTTTTACACGAAGTGTTCGAGTCTTTTCATTTGCCGCTGTCGGCTCGACCGTTCGGCTGGGGTATAAAAGGCGCAGTCGGTGCGCTCTCCCATTCAAATACAAATTTATCGTGGTCGTTGAAGGTTGTTGCTAGCTCGCGCTTAACAAAAAAATTAAATTAAAAAGAAACCGAAAGCAAAAGGCAAAAATTGAGAAACAAAATTCAAATTGATTTTGAGCAACACTCAACAACAAATGCAATAGAAACACGCTGGATTAAAGTGTTTTTTGTTGATCAAAGTTGAATTCCAAAAGCAACAACAACTACTCACTCATTAAGGAAAGTGCGTGTAAAGTGAAAAAGTAAAAACAACTCGAAAAGCTCGCAGCTGAGAAACCAAAACCAAAAAATAAATAAAGCATAAACATCAAAGTTTCAAATAAATCAATCTCTGCAATAAATTCCTCGCAAGTAACCGGTACGACCGTGTAAAAAGCCGCCAAAATTCTACTCAAGGAGCGTAAAGCGATCATTTCGAAAATGAAATCCCTGACGGCCGTTTGTCAAACAGGTGCCTCCATGCCGGCCATGAATCCCAACGGACGCATCGCCCGCCATCCGCCGCATCGCGGCGACGGCGAAAACGCCGAAATGAAAATGTATCTGTCCAAGCTGAAGGATCTGGTGCCGTTCATGCCCAAGAACCGCAAGCTCTCCAAACTGGAGATCATCCAGCACGTCATCGACTACATCTGCGATCTGCAAACGGAGCTGGAAACGCATCCCGAGATCAACAACTTCGATGCAGCTGCCGCGCTCAGCGGCGTCGCGGCCGCAGCTGCTGCCGGCGGCGTTGACGATGACAGCGATGAGATGGACATGGATGCAACCGGCGATGTTTTGGCCATGCGATTGGCCGCCGAACAGGAGCAGCTTGCCAAAATCTCTAGTCCCGCTGCCGCTCGCCTCCCGTTGATCGATCGCCAGAGCCCCAACACAATTCTGCCCGCCGCAGCGTTGGCGTTGGCGTCAGCAGCAGCCGCCGCCGCCGCAGCAACAGCAACAACAGCAGCAGCGGCGCCAGTGCAACAACAACAGCAGCAGCAGCAGCAGCTGTCCGACAGTTTAGCGACGGTAAGTCAAGCGCCAACCACCCCCATCCCAACACACACACACACACACACAGCTTTAAAAGCTCTTTGCTTCATTTTTGATTTGCTGCATTTGCATTGCAAATGAAACGTCGACGTCAACGGCGGCAGCAGCTTTGACGTCGCCGAAAAAAAAAGCAGCAGCAGCAACAACGAAATTACACATGCAAGAAAATTAAGCAAGCGGCGATTGCTTGCCATTGTTGTTTCTGTTTGTGTTTCTGTTTCTCTTACTCTTATTGTTATTGCTGTTGTTGCTTTGACCTCATTTGCTGCTGGGGCCAATTGTTACGGCCAAGCAGCGTAAGGACGTCCGTTTTTCCGTCCGTCTGTCTGTCCTTCTGTACGTCTCGGTTTCGGTTTCTGTTTTGTCCGCATTTACATTTCTCACTTTAAATTATAATTTATTTTATTTTATTTTCATGTGTGTGCAAAATTTACATTTTTTCTCGCGTTGTTCGTTGTTTGTTGTTGTTGTTGTGCCTTGCTTTCTTTTCGAGGCGAAAAGCAACAACAACAATAAATCTGCTGAAATTGTTGAAGCCGCCGCCCGCTCGCACAATTTCATTTTGTTTTTATAGACATTTCACATATTTTTGCTGTCGTTGTTTCTTTCTTTCTTACTTTTGTTGCTCGCATTGTTGCTGTTGTTGCTGCTATACGTAGCTGTTAATTTTTTTTTTCTCGCGGCCTTTTTCTCTCCTCTTCCTTCTGCTTCTCCTCGTCGTCGTCGTCGTCGTCGTCTTCTTTCATTTTGTTGCTGTCTGTGATGTTTTAAATGAACACCTGCAGATACTTAAATTTATTTCATGTGTGTCTCTACAAACACACATATACACGCACACATATGTACACACATATATGCATACATATACACTTGCACACACGCACATTCGCTTTAAGCTTGACTTTAGCATTTGAAATTGGAGAATCATCAGTCGCAGCCTCCGTTTCAGTTGTTATTGTTGTTATTTTGTTGTTGCTTACTTCATTAGCGCAGTTTTTGGGTTGTTGTTATTTCGTTTTATTCGTTTATAAATGATGTTGGCAAAAATTGTTCAATACTTGGCCGGAACAGGTTATAAAAAATACATACATATGATGTATTAACGGGTCTCTCTTCACAATTTCAATAAACAATTTCCTTGCGGCAATTATTAATTCTTGTATTTGTTCCCAGTTACTTGATTAATTGTGCATTGAAATGTTCATTCGTATTTGTGCATTTAAAACTTTGCACAGTCCCACAATTAGTCGCTCATTCAAACGGCTGTGTGTAACTTTTTGTTTTGTGTTCTTTTTTCTTCTTGCAAAACATCTGCACTAAGATCGAGATGCCGCCCACGTCTCTCTCTCTCTCTGTCTCTCTCTTTCTGCCTCTGCACGCAGCATACACACACACACTCACATCCGATGTGTCACCGTGGCCACAAAACAACAAATTCTTTCGTATTCACACACACACATACAAGCTCACTCTCGCAGACACACGCACACAGCAAACGTAAGAAGAAATGCACGTGTTCAAAATGTTCTCGTTTTGTACATACATAGCTGCTGTTGTTGTTGTTGTTGTTCTCGCTGTGTTGCTTTTCCTGTTGCTGTTCTTTTTTTGTACTTTTTCGCGCCGCGCAGCTGTGCGCCAGTCGCCAGTCGGTCGCTTTCTACATTGTGCGCACTCCTGCCGTCCCCATTCCCCCCGCCCCATTCTGACATACTCCTTCCATCATTCTCTCTCACACTCAGAGTACATGACAAAGCTCTGCGGTCACTCAACATAACAGACAACGACAGTAAGAGAAGCAGCAGCAACAACAACAACTCATTTGATTTTCTTAGTTTTGTGCTGGCGCTCAGTTGGCGCCTCTGCTTTGGCCCTTCTTCTCCGACGTCGCTGTCCGTCGCCGTTGTCTACACTTGGCAAGGCAATGAAAATGAATAAAAATAAGAAAAAAAAAAAAAATACAACAACAAAATAGAATAAGTGCTCGTAAACAAATGAGACAACAACTAAAGAGGAGACGCTAAAACGAAAACAACAGCAAATTAATTGATAATTCGTGATTTGTTGTGCAAGTCAGGCATACAAAAACACATACACAAACAGACACACACACACACACAGATACTCCCAGTTGTATTCATACAATATTAAACTTTAAGCTTTAGACTGAGCTTTAATTACAATGCAATTTTGACTAATTTCTTCTCTCTCTCGCTTTCTCTCATTGCAGCAAATCAGCGGCGAAAAGGACAGCAGGCAATCGTAAAGCAGCTGCACTTCAATGCAGAAGAAGGAGAAGAAGTTGGTGATGATGATGAAGAAGGGGAAGAACTACAACTAAAACTAAACATTTAATGATACACATACACATACATATTGTAGGCAGTGTAGTACAGTCAACTCCACTCAAACTCAACTCAAACTTAAACTCGTGTGAAGATCTCCGCAATAAGAAAGCAAAAAATCAATTAAAATATTAACAAGTTACATAAATAGGCACTGCAGCCACGCCCACACCTGCATAGAGTGTGGGTACAGTGGGTGCTAAAGCATTTCACACCAACACATTGAAAGAGTTTAGTTTTAAATAATAACAATAACAACAAACCTAACTAAGTAGATATTAAAAAATGAAAAACATTGTAAGCACTACAAATAATATTATTAACTTTAAACGTTTAACCATTAACTATTAGCAGCAGATAACTATGAAGATAATTAAGTAGATGAACATGAAGATGAAAAGAAAAACTTGGCAAAGCTTTAAACAATTTAATTTTTCCTTTTAATGAAATGAAATGAAGAAAAATGGAATTTTTTTGTTTTTTATATGTTTAGTTTTTGGTTTAATCGATAAAAATGTTAATAATTTTACGAAAATGAAGCTGAAGATGGATGAAAAAATGCAAAGCAAAACAAAAGAAAAGAAAACAAAACAAAACAGAAAACAGCAATAAAAAGTAAAACACAATTCTAACAATTTTTCATTCTCATTTTTATTTCAATTACAAATTTCCTATTAATTTTAATGAATTACAAACTAAAACTGAAAGTCGCTTAAACAAATTCTTCCTATTATTATTATTTAGCCAGCCAGCAAATTGAACAACAATTCATTTATTTATAATATACGTATATTATTTATGCTTAATTTTCATACCTCAAGGAACAATTTGTTTGATCATTTTAGTTGAGCTTAGGTTTCCGCCCCCTCCCCTCATTCAACTTCCCCACACAGTTTTCCTCTTTTTTTTATAAAATAAAATCTTGAATATAATACATAATAATACATAATAATACATAATATTAATAAATATATAAATATATGTTCTGTGATCTGTAGCATACTTTGTACAAAGTGTTTTTATAGCATAATTATGCGTTTTACTTATATTTTATAATTTTGAAAAGATGAAAATTCAGTAAAATCTTAATTATCATTTGTTTTTATGTTTTCATTGGGTACTCCCTTCCCCCTTATCGATAATGTAACATATTGATTGAAAAAAATGCAAAAAAATAAAACAAGAAAAAGCAAAATATAAAAACAACAAAAGAAAAAAACAAATTCAATTTTAGCTATTACAAAATAAATTACATAAAAAATATTATAAAAAAAAAACTGAATAATATTCAAGTGTTTTTGATTTTCTTGGGTCGAATGGTTTCCAGAGATTTCTCATCTTTAGTTAACAATCTACCTATCTACCTGCTCTGTTGCCTTAACGCTCTTACGGTAGCTTGGAAATTATGTGGAAAACCAGCTAACAATGTGAAAAACCATTTCCCATGTAAACAAGTGCAACGAATTACGACAAAGCAATGAGAAGAATGATAATGTTCGCCAGGGCAGAGCGACCAAGTTTTCTCACGCACTGTCATTGTCTGCTCTTCGTTGTTGTTGTTTTTGTAGTCACTGTTGTTGTTGTTGTTGTGTTACCTCTGCTGCCCATTAAGGGTTTTCCAGAGCGCTGCCTCAGGTAGTTTCTTGCGGCCGAAGAAGTTGCACGTGTGCAAAATCTCTTGAGAAATGTTTTTCTTTTTGGGGTGACAGTTGGCGATCTAACATAACGTCGGCTTCATATACGAAATCGAAATCGGATTTGTGCTCGGCTTCGGGGTTGGTCTTGGGTCTGGGTTTTACCCGAGCAGCTGCAGCTGCGTCGCAGTTGCAGTTGACGTCGCCGTTGACGTCGCCTATTAGCGTTAATGATTGCAGCTTACAATGCAATTGACCAATTGCCTTGAGGCGGGCGGAGGGAGCTGCGACTGAGGTCGGCACTGAGACTGAGACTGAGACAGACTGAGACTGGGGCCGCTCGGTGCCAGTCGCCCCATTCAAATGTCAGTTTGGCTGCCCGCAAGCGAAATCAAACAATTTGCAACGCAGTAGCTCGACTTACAGATACTCAGTAGGTAGACTACAATTAATGTTTTTCTAATTACATAAATATTTAATTATGTGTCCAAAATATCAAAAACATAACTTTAGCTAATGCTGCCAATATCCAATAATTGTAATCTATCTACAGCAGCTATCGGCACGGCCCTATCTCGTGCGCATAGGAAATTTTCGTTGCGACTGAGCTGCCACTCACGTACGCTCACGTATGCGTCGCTGCTGCGATTTCTTTCTGTTACGTCGCTGTTATTCCGCTGTTAGACGAACAAAAATGCACACTAACGCAATGCAAACATATGAATGTGTAGGTGCCGACCACTGATCTACAGCACGGGCCTATCTATTGTGCGTACAGTATAAACTGCGTCGCTGCTACGATTTGTTTCTGTTACGTCGCTGTTACTCCGCTGTTAGGCAAATAAATATGCAGAAAAAACTCCTTAAAACAAACTCGACTCCTTGTTACGAATTCGACTATTTTCGTTTACAAATTGTGTACAGCCAATATACCCTATCACTGGTCTAGATACAGGGTATATTTACAAAAACTGTAGTTTCACATGCATTGTGGTGGCTGCAACTGCAACTGCAACGCTGTGGTGCGTTCTCTGGTATGCGCTAATTGTTTTGTGCATTCTGCAACAATTGCCACAGTTGCAAGCTGCAAGTTGCAACTAGTAAGCAGCAATGGACATGTCTGGACATGTCTGTCTTCGCTTTTGGAATCGATTTTTTTTATTTTTGTTTGGTATCGAGTCTCGCTGGCAATTAGCGCGCGCCTAGCTCGATTTTCACCCATTTTCCTGTAATTGTTGTCGTTGTTGTTGCTGTTGTTGTTGTGGGTTTTGGGTGCGACTATGCGACGTGAAATCAGTGAAACTTGAATTACCATAAAAACTCGTGTAACAGTCAACAGCTGCGACTGCAACGGCAACAGCAACAGCGACTGCGCAGCCGGCGCACATGAAAAATTTTTTGACATAATAATTGTCAAGCTGACATTTTGAACAACGCAGCTGACAGCTGAGCCAGCCGAACGACTTAAGCCGAAGCAGCGGCAGCAGCAGCCGAAGCCGAAGCCGAAACTGCACAGGCAGCCGAACGAACACACAGCCGAACTTTTAAATGAAAGCTGAGCCGAACAACGACGTCAGCGTCATCGTAAGCGTCGACGTCGACTGCAGCTGAGCGACGACTTTGTAGGTGCGCATAAAAATTGCATTTAATTGTGATTTTCACACGAAACGCAAAGCGCATGAGCAACTGGCGCCAGTTTGTGGGCAGTTGAGGGGGGTGGGAGCTGGAGTGCTGGTAAGTGGGGGAGGGGGCCAGCGTGGGGGCAGCAATTTGTGCAACTAGCGGTAAAGCGTAACTACTAAACAGCGCGAGACAACAACACAGCAAAGAGACTTGACTTGAGAGATAGTTAACAGGGGAGGGCGGGGAGAGGGGGGGGGGCAAAAGCTGAGCTGCTGCTGCTGGTGGTGGCTTTTGGGAAACACCTGCAAAACGCAAACGCACCTGTTTCGCTAAGCAACAGCAGCAAAAAAGATACAAAAAACTAAAACAAAGTCAGACACCAACGCCACAAACAACAACCACAATGTTAACAACAACAGCAACGCGGACACGGCTCGGCAACTTTCGTGGGTTTCCAGCAACATTAGGGGGAGGAGAGGTAAAGCGTAGGGGAGGATAGAGTAGGAGATAGGGGTGAAGGGGAGTAGGGGAAGTCGACTGCATGACTTTGTGTAATTGAAGCAGCCGCATCGAGTTGAGTTGAGTTGAGTTGAGTTGAGTTTTGAGTTTGACTTTCTTGACTGCGAATTAGGAAATCGAAACCGAATCGTAGCAAATGCCGCAGTGGGGCAACGTTGGGTGGAAGGGGGAGCTGCCAGGTGAGGCAGCTGTGTTGCAAAACAAGCGACTTTATTTTTGGAGGGGGAGTGGCAAGTGGCAAGTGTTGCCCCGTTTGATCAGGTGATCAGGTGCAAGTGCACATGTTGCACATGCATAGACATGTGTGCATCGGAAGCGTCTCTCTTGGACTGTGGCAACTGGGCAGCCAAACAGCTGGCGGAAGTCTGGCCAAAAGCCGCCTCTATCGAGGCAGCTGTCACTCAGCTGCATTTGAGCCAAAGGCGCCGCATTTGCCATATGGCAAAGGGGCAGCTTGTAACTTGCCACAGACAACAGTCAACAGTCAACAGACTTGCAACTGGCAATTGGGTATTGGCAACTGGCAACTGGCCAGCGCATTGATTTCAGCTGCGTCACCTTCTTTTGTGGCCCAAATCTGCGGCAAACTGCAACTGCAACTGCAACACGGGCTTTGTCTGCCGCATGTTTGCCTAATGACAGCTCCCTCTCCAGTTGCTGCCCCCAAAACCCCCTACCCCACCACCAGCCCCCTCTCCGATCTTTCCTCCCTCTTCAGGCCAAGCAAAACAATGACAACGACAATTTCAAGGTGCGGCTGTCGCGACTGACATTTGATCGAAAGGCAGCCGCTGCTGCGGAAGCTCATACTCATACTTCTACTCGTACTCATGCCACATGCCGCCACATGTTGCCGTTGCCGTTGCCGCGGCAGTTGCAGTTGCCAAAAGGCGCTGATTGAAATCGCCAAATGGCAACAACATCAACAACGACAAAAACAACAACAACAACGACGACGACAACTCCTGCCTGCCAGCACTTAAGATACGACATGAAAATGAAAATGAAATTTTCATTACGCTCAAATTTTCACAGTTGCTAATTTCAGATCTGTGATCTATTGGGAACTCTCAAAAACATGCTTAAAATTTTTTTTTAATTCTAAACACGTTTATAATTATTGTCTCTAATTTTTTATTATAAACATAATTAGTAATTTCAATAAATTAAAACTATAAACATACTATTGTTATTTTTGTATCTTTGAAATGTAAAAAATTAAATTTTTTCTATTGCAATTATATTTATAATTGATATGTATGTTGGGCTAATTTTGCTAAAATATAAAGCAGGGATTGGTAAAAATACAAGCAGTATCATGGAAAAACTGATAGCTATAAAATGTATGATATAGTGGTCCATATTCTTACATAATCTTAGGATATATTGAATGAAAAACTAACAAAGTAAATCTTTATTTTCGTTACAACATTTATAACTGATTCTGTGTGTGAATGATTATATTGTCTCTTTCATTTTAGTAAAGTTAAATAAAATTCTGCTTTTAGCCTGACAATTTATATGTATATAATAAATACAAATTATCCCACTAGTTTTATATTTATTTTCAAAGATCTACATAGATACATATAAAGCAAATAATAATATTAATTATAAAATAGAAAATCCATTTCATAAATTTTACAAATCTATTTCTCGGTTTGCAAAGTAATTTTAACTAAAATTAGATAGATAGAAAATCCAAATCAAAGATATAAAAATCTTATTCTCATAATAATAAAATAATTGTTTTAAAGCAAATGAATGAAAGTTTCATCTTCAGTTGATCCTTTAGCGATATCTTTCTAACAAATTACTCAAACTCACGAACATCTCAGCAATTATTGATTAAATACAAAAAACAATAATTACAGCAATAAATGAAACATCTAATCGATAAGAACGTAATTGTTGCTGTTGTTGTTGCTGTTGTTGGAGGCACTAAAATGGCGAGTGTCAAAATGCAAATGAAATAGAATTATGCATAATTCTTATCGGCGACGGCAATTGGCAATTGAATTGTTTTGGCCGCGGGCTGTGACTAATGCGCCACCAAAGTTGCCGTGATTGATATGAAAAATGCAACAAGCTCAGCTGCAACTGCAACTGCAACTGCAACACGCAAAACAAAGGCCAGCAACACTGCAACAATCTGTGGCACCACTCTGCGGCACCACCAGCTGCCAAGAAAATGGCCAAAGCTAAAGCCAAAGCGACGTTGATAAATGCCATCCCACGCCTTGGCCGGGCTAAGCTGGACGTGGCCAATACCGTTTAAGCCAATAGTTGTGCGAGTCGAGAAAATCAAATAAAAAGCCACTTTTGTTAGCTGGTTTCATTCATTTTCATTTTCATTTGCCCATTCCCATTTTCAGCTGTTCAGTTCCCATTTGATACTGATATTCATTTCGATTCGTTTTTCCGCGTTAATTGATTCATTGATCTTGGCGATAGAGTCGCTTAGACCCCCAACAAGAGTCGTTAAATAAATTCTTGTTTCTTGCACGCTTGTCTAAGCCCCTCTTAGCCCCCGTCTTAGCCCTCCCACTACTGTGTCCACTTGGCCGTGTCCAGTTGGCCGTCAATTGCGCACAAAGACATTATTAGCCGTCTAGGAATTCAATTCCATTTCCATTGTTGTTGCCACTTTTTTGGGGGCTTGGTCTACCAGCAACAGTTGCAACTCTGGTTGTTGTTGCTGTTGTTGTAACTGCAATTTGTTAAATTGACAAAAACTGTGCGATAAACTTGGCGCGTTATTAAATTCAATAAATTTTCGCTGTTCAACTTTGTCTGTTTATCGCTGCTCGCGATCAGCAAATACAAATTCGATTTAAGATACCAATAACAAAAAAGGCGCTTTGATCGATAACACAGCGGCAAGTAAATTGCCCATGTGTAAGGGGCGTGTTTAGGCCAACTTCTACCCCTTCTCCTACTCTACTTCTCTGCTTCTCACTCGCTCAATTTCAACTGCAATCAATGAAAATCAACGAACTTGTCAGCGATCTTTAAAAGAAATGCGATCCACAAAGAGATGCCGCCAACTTCCGTCGCACATTTGTCATGGCCATGTCAAACGTTGGTTACCCAAAAATGGCCAAGTTGACAGTTTGGGCCAAAACGTGCCACGTTGTCGCGACGTTGCAACGTTGACTTCAATTCGCATATAATTTACGATTATGTGCGACCAAAGAGAAGCGCTTTGATTTAGGTTGCCGACTGACTGTTCCAGCCAAGTTAGTACTTGGCCAAACTACGACGACTAACTTAACTTGGCTAACTTATGAGCTGGCCAGACAGACAAATGGACAATGGGACAGACTGTACAGACTGTTGTCTGTCTGTTGATGGACGCACTTATTCGCATTGCAAATTATGCATTGACATTAACTTGCCACACACACGCACACGTACTTGCCACACACACCTTTGGCCATTTTTTATGACTAGCTGCCTAATTATTTTATATGGCAGCCGCACAAAAACACACAACACACAGCACACATGCCACAAAATGTGGCATCGCTTTGGGTGC
Source organism: Drosophila recens (assembly GCA_037043495.1). NCBI lineage: Eukaryota > Metazoa > Arthropoda > Insecta > Diptera > Drosophilidae > Drosophila > Drosophila recens. The sequence continues at coordinate 283,660 of JBAMBJ010000672.1, forward strand.
GCCAAGAAAACAAAAACAAAAAAATAGCTGTGGCGCCGCCGTTTGCTGTCGATATGAAAATTTGTTTGCCATAAATATTATTTTTCACGCGCCGCGACAGTAGCTGCCGCATGCAGATGCAGATGCCGTGTTGCAGTTGCAGTTGCAGTTGCAGTGTTGCTGTTGCCGTTGCAATGTTGCCGTTGCCGTTGCAGAGGCTGCAAAATGCCGCCAACGCCATTTGCCAGATCGTCATCGCCTTGTCACCTCCTCCACCACTGAGTGTGAATGTGGTTGCGTGGTGCAATGCAATGTGGTGGCTTGGTGGCTTCGTTGCATCTCTGCGGCATTTTGGCCAACATTGTTGTCAAACGTCAGCGCCAAAAACGCCCGCAAATGTCGATGGCATAAAACTGGCAGCTCGCATAAACATTTTCTATTTTGCATTTTTCATTTTCGATTCGCGAATTTTTCAATCATATTTCTTCAATAATTTATTAAACGCTTTTCGCAATTTATTGCACATATTTCGTATGCGCCGTAATGAAGCTGACTTTTATTTAGCATATTTTGACCAATTAGCGTTTGAGTAACTGGCCAAAAAGCAACTGCTTTTACACCTCTTTGATTAATGCCCACAGCAAGTACATAAATGTGCCACAACATCACCTCGGGCAAGGGAAATTGATTTTTATTTATAGAGAGACATAAATATCATTTAATTGCATATCCTTTATTGGCTTTTTTTATTCTTCTATAAATCGAAGTTTTTAAATTCTTACTTAAATCCTAATAAAAATGTATTTTGATATTATAATTTGCGTCTTTTATTCAATTCTTTTTATCGTTTAAAATTTGTTTGTTTTATTTTAGTAGTGCTGTACAAATTAATCGAAAAATCGATTTCCATCGATTCAATGACAGTTTTTCAGCTTTAATTTGCCATAACTTTCTCAAAAATAAACCGATTTTCTTGCAGAATGTGAATTATATCATTGTTTGATCTCTTTTTAATTTTGAATCAAAATTTGAGTTGATTGGAAAATATAATTTTTTTTTCAAAACTGTCTACTTTTTGCTTATCCCCTTGACACTTTTTTCAAAAACTTTAGTTTGCCATAACTTTCTCATAAATTTACCGATTTCCTTGCGGAATGTTATTATTTGACCTCTAAATTCATTCCGCATCAAATTTTTATTTCTTTGGAAGATTTAATTGTTTTTTCTGTATTTTCATCCAGCTCTCAAGACTAAGCTATATCTAAAATCTCAAATGAATATTATACAATTTTGTGGTTTTACACTTCTTGTTAATCGAACTGTCAGCTGTCTAATTAAGGCAATGCTATCGCTGCATCCATTTTGGCAATAACAAGTCGAGTCGGCAAAGACACAAAGCCCTCAATTTGAGGTAAGTTCAGGTGGTTCGTGTTGCAGATCGCATTTTGTGGTACGAATCGGGTCATAATCGCTGTGCAAAAATCTCATTAACGCCGCAGTCGAAGACTCTCAACTGGGCCAATTAATAAAGAAGCGTGAAATTGAATTTCTTACTCTTATGCGCAAATTTCACACCCCAGAAGTGGTGCCCCAGAGCACCACTCAGTGGTGCAGCTCCAGCTGATCTACAAAGTACCAAAAATACAAAAAAAAAGAAGAACAACCATAAAAAAGAAGAGTGAGATTAAGATAGAGGCAAAGGAGGAGCACAAGTTTGGGAGACAACAGAACTGCGAAAAGTAACACAGACAACACTTGGAGAGACTTGGAGACTTGGAGGTGCTCCAAAATGCAGGTGTGGTTGGATTTTTGCTTGGTTGTTCGGCTATTAAAACTCAATCTGAAATTCAAATCGTAATATAATGTGCCGATCGTCTGTCCTCGACTCTGGCAGAACAAAGGCAAACGACAAAGGCAAAGTAAACCTTGAAAGTGCCCAAAAAAAAAAAGCACAAAAAAAAAAGGAAAAATACTTGAGAAAACCAAAAACTATTCACACAGCGACTCAGACTGAGACTGAGAAACAGCTAACAGCTAAGAAATCAAAGGCCAACGCGAAGGCGAAGCCAAAGAATTTCTTAGGCGCATTTTGGTCAAAATCGAATGACCATACCCAGTTCTCCGTTCTCAGTTCTCGCTTCTCAGTTTTCGATTCTCAGTTCTCAGTTCCACAATCCCCGATGCCCGGCTCTGATCCCGTCTTTGGCTATCTTTGCGTTTGATCTGCGTCGAGACGAGCGTCGCCCGTCGACGTTTCTGCCCCTCAAGGAATTCTTTCAATTCATTTGGTTTCTTCTCTACCTTTTCTTCTTTTAGTTTTTTTATTTTTTATTTGGCAAAGATCCTTTGGGCACAACGCGCTGCGCATTTCAATGCTGCACGTGCAGGCCAAAAAGCTCTGCCCCTCCCTCTGCCAGCCCCTCTCCTAAGCCCCATTTACCTTTTGCCTTTGAGCCGAGATTGAAATTTGTTGAACACCGGCGTGGCATAACTTTTTTTTCTGCTCCATTCTGTGGTTGCCCCCTTCTTTGTTGTTGCTATTTTTTTTTTGGTTTTTTCTTTGTCGTTTTTTGGGTTTGACTGCGCTTCCTTTTGACGATGACGACTTTTATTAATATTTGGGGATCGGCTTGGGGCCTCTCTGGACTCTGTTGTTGTTGTTGTTGTTGCTGGCGATAGGGCCTGAGACTGAGACGGAGACTGAGATGGAGACTGAGACGGAGACTGAGATGGAGACTAAGACTGAGACCCAGAGTCGTCGAGCCGTCAAACAAAGCAATGCGTTTCTTGGAATTGCCCTTTGCCGCAGCTTAGTCAGTCTTTTGCAAATGCCCTACACTCCAATTAACATGATACTTTAGTTTTAAGAGAGCACATACCCCAGGGAAATAAGTATATGTGGATGAAGTTATTCAAAAAAAAAATATACTTTTAACACAAAAGATTTGATGCAGATTTCTTAAAATAATCATATCATTTAATTTAAGTTTAATTGACACAAAAATGTCTTTAACCCATTAAGTACCCATGGAAAATGCAGAAATTTTGTAAAAGTGTTTTTTTTTCTACTTTTTTCGTCGATTTTTCACAAAAAATATTTTGATGCAAAAAAATTGTTCAAACAATTCTAAGAGTGACTGCAAAAAACAATTTTCAAAAATATTTTTGCTAGTATTTTTTAAAATTTTTTAATTTAATTTTTTTTAAATTTTAAATTATGGTCTAAAAAATTTTACACAATTATACAATTATACCAGATAATTTTCATTCCGATAATTATGGATATCACCCGATTAATCGATTCCAGAAAAAAGGTGTAAGATCTAACAGTTGATAGGTTTTTAGCCTAGGTTAAAAACTCTTCATTCTTCTCAATCAAATTTGGGTATCAACTACAGCTCATTTGATGAGTCGTCTTAGATCGATAACATCGAATATTCATTTGTTAAATGTCGAGAGTTTTGTGGTAGACTGTGACTGTGTGAGTTGATTTTGAAGACAAATCATGCCCCGTGGTCTCTCTCGCTCTGACTTGTTGCAAGTTGCCTCGCATTGTGTGGCTTCCACTTCCACTTTGGCCGCATTCATCGTTGTCCGTTGTCGCTTCGGGGCATTTGCAGCAATTCAGGCGATTGCCAAGTTTTCGTTATTATTTTTTCGTTGCTCGAAAATTAAGTTATAATTTTGCAATGTCTTCTTCTGCTTTCCCTGCCTCTTGCCCCCGCTTCATAAACTGTCTGATCTTTTGGCCTGTTGGGTGGTCGCTATTTGCATTTAAATTGCAAACAAATCATCATGGCCTTTTGATTTATTGTGGAAAGTCCTCGAGCCGTCAATTAAATGACGTACGCAAAACAGAAGCGGCTGCAACTTCATGTGGCAAGCATCTTCCTACTCTCTCTCTCATTGTCTCTTACTCTTCACAGTAGCCACAAACTGCCTCGTCAAATGCAATGATCAGTCTTTTCCTTGCCTTCATAAACGTTTACTTATCTTTGCTTAATTTTGGTTATTTTTTTAAGATTTTTTGGGTAAGCCAACAAACTTTACCGTAAGCCGGAAAATGAGGTGCGTCGGCTGCGGAGACAGAGAGATATCGAGACAGCTACAGATATAGATAAACATGGAGAGAGGCAGATAAAGAGCTCTCTGTCATGACGACAAACAACGACACAGCGACACAGCGACAGAACGACAGAACGTTGTCTGCAAGAATGCCACAAATCATAAAAAATATAAAATCACAAACAATTCTTTGACTTGCCACTTGGCAACGAACGTCACGTAGCAGCGGCATCATTAGCCACCAACCCAGTCGGATTCAGAGTCGAAGTTAGAGTCAGAGTCAAACCTCCAGCCCAGCTATAGACACTGCTTTTTACCTCTACTTGTTGTTATTATACACCTTATACACTGCCAAAGGCACTTGGGACTTTGTAATAATCTTCATAACGCAGGCAGGTAGATCTCTTAAGCACCTGAAGAGATTTTAAAGAGCAAACGAAACTCTTGATCTGTCAGATAATTTAAAAGTACAGTCCAATTAGCTAAAACAGGCCTTAAATTCAACCGGTCCTTCAATTCCAACACAAGTAAACTGATGTCATTAGGGAATGTTAGGGCATGAAATAATTCATAAGTTATTTAAATCAAATAGATTTATCCTTTTTTTTTTTTGTATTTCTATAACATTATATAGAAAACAGATTTTTTTAGTCACCCCACGTTGGGCGCCAATTTCTAATTTTTAAATATTGTTTTATTATGATAGAGTTTCTTAGGGTATTTGTGGTGCGGCACTTGCTGATGAGAGACATTTCCTACATGTTGCTATTTGCTGTTTGTTTGCTCATTGAGCGGCCTTTCCATTTTCCCACTCACTTTGTTTGTTGTTGTTGCTGTTGCTGCTGTTGTTGTCTGCGACTGTTGCTCATTAATCCCGATTCCGATCCCGCCGCAGTCGCTGCCCAGCTGCACCTACTTTTAACGCTTTTGTTTGGCCCCGACACCGACCGACATCGACATCGGGGCACACCTGAGAGGAAATGCGTAACGCTCTCACAATGCACACCCCGCACCCCGTTCCCCGTTTCTCGCTCACTGTTTCCCTCTCACTGTTTCCAATCCCGTTGCCAGTGTTGTCTCTTACCATTGCCGATGCCTTTTCCCGTGTTTGTGCCCCGATTTTGCTGCCGCTTTGTAATTTCCACGAAATTAGCCGAGTTTGCAAACACGGTGAATAAAGCGGAGACACAGCTGCGTCTGAGATTTGTCCACGCCGGCGGTCATCAGCATCAGCTCAGTTGAAGGGAGGAGAGAGGAGAGAAGACAGTTCACACATGCGGGTTAAGGGTCTGGGTCTTGTATGCCCTGTGTGGCACAATGTCCGCCTTCAAGTGGCACATTGTTCGCCCTATTGACAGCCATTCAAGTGGAATTCCCGCGCCCAGTTGCAGTCCCAGTCCCAGTCCCAGTCCCTAGTATCTTTAATTGTGCCATAATTAATGTGGGAACTGATTGGGAAATTTGCTGCTGATTGAGCCATTACACGCACCCGGAGATTGGGACACAAAACAAAGACAATGACGAGGCCATGTTGAAATTGTCAGCAGTTTCTGTTGTTTTTTTTTAGTTTTGAAGAGTTCCAAGCACTTGAAATGTTTGACGATGAAAAGTGCATTGAAATGGAACTCATATATGACAAATATGATAAGTAAATGTTTGAAGAACTTTTAAAAAAAGAATTGAAAAACATTTCAAGCCTGACGAAAAACAGTTCTTGAGGTAAAGTGTTTAATTAATAAGATTTCACTACTTGTAAATTCTTTTTGGGTTTTCATCTAATATTTTACATATAATATTTATTTTGAGTTCACTACTTGTAATATCTTCTTTTTGTCAACAACATAATATTTTTCTTCAATTCAATATGAACTGAAGTTAAATTGAATCAGGGAATGGGATTATAAAATATTTAGTTACTTTAGTTTCAGTTTAAAAGTTTTAAGTTCTCAAGGAAACTCTATAAGATCTTAAGTTTTCTAGCATTCAATACAAGCTTATTTAATCCAAAAATATGATTAATTTGTAAATTTATTTTTGGTATATTTTTTTATACTTTTTTTTTGTTACTTGTGCTTTTTTCAAGTGCTGCCTGCGAAGTTAAAGCTTAATTATAATCACATGATCACGAAGCTGGGCTCAAATCCTCAAAAGTCATGAGCAACTGCTGAGACAGCTGCTTGGCGTGACAACTCAATTTGACGGGCGTGTCAAGTAGGCTTCATATATGTGAGGTGTGTGTGTGTGTGTGTAGAACCAGATGGGGACCCACCCAGGCACAAATCCGTTAACAGGCGCTCGCTTAGCCATTCGCAGCTTGGCTCGGACGCAGTCATTTGGCACATTAAATCCACGCGTCAGCAGACAATTCGAAAATGTTGTCATTGTTGTAGCTGTTGTTGCTGTAGTTGTAGTTGTCGCTGCGCATAGTTTAGACCAGATAAATCTCAAGCTAAATGGCCAAAAGTCAAAATAAATTAAGCCCACATGCGGCAAGACGGAGCCAAGCCAAAGCCGAAACCAAAACCCAAACCAGGCCGAAACCAAGCCAAATCGAACCCGATGACAACGGCGACAGTCACCAAACAAACGTCACACCCTTTTGGCCAGGCATTTGACCCACCACTAACAACAACAGCAACAGCAACAACAACAACTCTCAACAACCAGGCCCAAAATCAAATTCAAAATCAGCGTCCGCAAAACGACGCCCACATGCAGATGCCATGCAGGAGGTACAAGCTACAAGCAACAAGACAATGGGCACGGCTGCAGTTTGTTTAGCAGATTTGTCACCAGCTTGTTTTGTCTGCGTCTACGTTGGCTGCGACGCTAGCGTCGACGTCTGCAGCAGCGTCAACGGGGCCGTTGTTTTGATTGAGTTGACGAAACTGCAAATTCAAATTCAAATGCGGCGCACATAAAAATTTGGAGTCCAGCTGACTGACAGACAGACAGAAAAACAGGCCAAATCACAGCACAGCAAGTCGGGAAACTGACACTGGAATTGTAACTGGAACGTTGTATTTGGACAATCATTCTTCATGTTACTTTTTGCCCTCGAAATGTCAACGCCCTTTTGAATGCTGCTGGCAATGCTGCTGCTGCACCCCAATTGGAATGCTGGAGCTTACACTGCTTTCCAGTTGCGTGCGCCTCTCTCTCTCTTGCTCTGTTGTTCTCTCAAGAGCTTTCTTGTTCTTGCACTCTGCATGTGTGCATGTGTGTGTGTGACATACTTTTACTCCTGAACGCATTTCATTATTCAGATTGAGACATTTTAATGTGACCGTTTGTATGTGTGTGTATGTATGTGTTTGTGGGTATGTAGGTGTGATATCGAAAAACTGTTTGTTTTGCATTTCGCATTGCACGCGCCGAACGATCGCCAATTCGCAAATTTTATGTTTACTGTTGGCAGCGACGCGACGTCAGCGTCTGTCGCCCAATTATTTTGTCCCACCCCTCCGCCCTCCGCCTCCCATGCCAGCGCCTTGGCGACGCCGGCGACGTTTGGCTGACATTTGAGTTCAAACACCTGCAATGCACTCATACTCGCTCTCACACTCACACTCACACTCATGGCATTCACATTCGTATTCGTATTCGCATTCGCATTCGTCTGTCTGCTTGCTGCTTTGGTTTGCATTTTATATGCAGTTCACGCTGCTGACGTCGCGGCCGCTGCGCTAATTTGACTAAATTTTTTAATTTATAACCATTGCGGCTGTAGGTTATAAATTTAAATTAATAGACTTTAATTGCCCAAGTCGCGTCACCTTCCAGGCCAACATTCAAAGTCTAGGCCTGGCCTGCTGTTCACGTTAAACAATCTTATGGAATATTCGTTAACTTGGCGAATCACAAGATCAACAACAAAATTCCCACAAACTGACGCTGCCGCTGCCGCTGCCGCTGCTTTGGCTGACCAAGCGACCGAGCGACCCAAACGCAGGCAAAATGAAAATGACGTGAACGCAAAGTTTGATCAGGTGCGCATACAAATCTTGCGGCAACTTTCAGTTAAACAAAACGAAAAACGACGTAAGGCAAGCAAAAGTTAATGAGAAAGTCAAATAAACGAAACAAATAACATGCAAAGTGTATGCTGTGTGTGTGTGTGTGTGTGTGAGCGAGAGAGTTAGACTGCGGGGGTGGCAGCGAGAGAGAGCGAGAGAGAGAGATAGATGTAGACACAGACACTGTGTGAACAAGCTGCGCAGGCGTTCTGTAAAGCTTTTTGCGTTTTATTTACTGCTACAAAAACAAAACAACAACAACAACAGGGTCAATCGAGATGCTGTCAGCGACTGCGACGCAACTGATGAAGTGTACAAAGAGATAGAGAGAGTGAGAGAGAGGTAAGTATGTTAGGTAGAGGCTGACCATGGGAGAAAAGTGCAAAGTGCTGGCAGTGCAAATATTGCAAAGTTCAAAACAGCAAAAATAACTGCAGCTGTGTCAATAATGAATCTTCACTTTACCTACATAACATATTTATCAATAACGTCCAGCTAAAGACGAAGTTAAAGTCGGAGTCATCAGCAGACTGAAACCGAAAGTGGCGCTACAAGTGCAGCGACGTCGACTGAGACTGAGACTGCAGCTGATAAGTTCAGTCTCACAAAAACAACAACAACTGTGAGCCAGACTCTCTTAATCTTAGTGCAGAGAGATAGCGCAGAGTCTGCGTTGCAATTGCAGTGAACGATTTTTAGGGGTGGGTCTGCATAAACAGTTTTAGTATTTATGTTGTTGTAAGACTAAAATAGTGCTTATCAGCTTATCAGATTAATGGCGTGGGTTGGAGCAGTTTTATCTCAATCGGAGATAATCCAAATTTAAGTATAACTTAAATTAAACAAATGACTCATTTAAAAATATGATATTTTGATACGTGCAAAATTAAGTGAATTTTTATTTATAATTTTTAATTGTTCTAAAAATGGCTTTTCAAAATGATATGTGGATATGACATAAATATATAATGTAAATTTTAATTACAGTTGTGTTTTTTAATGTGACTTTATAGCTCGCACCTCAGTTACAAGTTCAACACCGTAGTTATTTTTTTTTTTTTATAAATCACCTACAATTAGCAAAAACACATCATGAAAACGAGAATTTGTCGTTAGTTTATTGTTTGAATAGATCTTACTATTCCTGGTAATCGATGGCGTTGATTTAATTCAAAAAAATTATTTTATTTTTATTATATTATTATTTAATTCGTTTTTAACGCAGATTTTATGCAAGTTACTGGGAGATTTCAGGGTATTTTTTTAATGGATTTGACGAAGTAATTGAACAGATGTCTTAATTATATATTTTCCAGCTAGCTTTTGATCCACTCTAATGACTCGACTCAACTCACAGTTTAATATTTATTTTTTTATATATTTTTTGAATACTTATTTTTTTTATTTCCCAGAATCGCTTCAATTTGTGCAGTTCTATCGTTGTTTGATTTGATTGGCGCCAGTCGCCGCCATGAACTGCTCCCAGAAACTATACGTAAAGTGGGGAGCCTCTCCTCCCACTGCCTGATGATATGCGACGCCTCTGTCGCTGATTGTTGCGTTTTCCAATACGATTTCGTTTAATTTCTCAACATTACATTTACACAATTGAGACGATTCTATGTATTTGGAACAACTAACGCATAAAACTGTTTATTTAAATACCCTGTAATCAGTTCATGAGTGATGTGGGTATAGTAAAGTAACTACAGACGAACTTCCCTAACTCGAATCGCCTTTATTCAAAGAAAAGGCTCGAGTTATGGATATATTCGACTTATAGAGCTCTTTTACTTAAGTTTATTAATTTTACTGTCACTCATTTAGCTCGAGTAAGAGAGAAATTCGAGTTATAGAAGTTCGAGTTATGGAAGTACAACTGTACTTTGAGAAAGATTTGTAACTTAGATTTTTAATCTTTTAATTTATGCTGGAATGCAGAACTTTACTTCTTTTTAGGATATCATCAAGTCAAACACACTCTACTTTATTTTTACGATTGCAGGGTACATAAGGTCGTTGCTCATCTCAATTTCTTTCTTTCAAAAGTCGCACTTCTGTACATAATTGACCATTAATTGTAAGTTGGGGCTATTTATTTTTGTCTGTCAATCTGTCTCTCTCTCTCTCTCTGTCTGTCTGTCTGTTGTCGCTTTTCATTTTCATAATTTTTAATTGCAACATGACATGACAAGGGATTTGCTTTGCTCGCTTCGCTAAGTTTTTCCATTGCGAAATCATTTTTCCAGCATTAAATTATTATTATTAATGTCATACAATGGTCATTTGTCACGGTTGTTGTTGCTGTTGTTGTTGTTGCTGGCGGATTTGCCTTTTGTACTTTATGGTCATTGCATTGCATTTTATTTTTATTCAGTTAGAAACGATTATGGCAATAACACTAACAACAACAACAAGAACACTGGCAATAACAACAGTAAATATTGCAACGCTTTATGCCCAACGTAATTAGCGCAATTTGCATTTCCTGACTGACTCCGAGGTTGATTTCTCGGTAATCGCCGCGATTGCCGCCGCTCGTTGCTCTCAGTACTCTCGGTACTAAGTTGAGCTTCAGCTTGAGTTTTTCCCATTGTTTTTTTTTTCTTTGCTGCAATTTTGCAATTCATTTGAAATCGAATTGTAACTGTTTTAATTTTTTTTTGTATTTTACTTTGTTTTTTTTTATTTTGCTGTGCCAACTGGAGCTGTTGTCTCGACTGCGCTGTCGCTGCAATTTTAACGGGCTTTTCGTAATCGAACGCTGCTGCACCTGTTCTCGAAACGAAAGTGAAAAGCATTAAATTAACATTGTTAACAGTGGGGGTTAGTGGGTCGGTCTCCACACGGGGTTGCGTCCCACTGAAAGTAAAAACTGTTACTAAACAAATTTCACTTTTCATTGCTTAATACATATTAATAATTTTATTACATCTTGTTGCGATTGAATGTAAATTTTAATGGCGCTATCAGCACGCGCTCAATGCTGAGAACAACTCAATCGGTTGACTCAAATTTAAGCACTCATTTATTATTCAATTACAGTCGAACTTCCCTAACTCGAATCACCATTATCCACGAAAAAGTTCGAATTAGGGAGACTTCGAGTTAGGGAAGTTCGAGTTAGGGAAGTTCGACTGTATTTATATTAAATTAACATTCAAATAAACATTCTAATCAGAATAAACTCAGCAAGCACTAACAGAATTTCATATGTCACGCACACAAGCATAGGCGCAGTCACACGTACGCATACTTGCCCCAATAGAGACTGTGATTGAGAGAGAGCGCAAGAGCGAGAGCGCGAGAGTGAGAACCAATGGCCGCTCAACTGTGCAAATATTCTTGTTCTCAGCGCCTGTCTGCTTTAGATGCGCATTTGGCAGCCCTCGAACAACAGCTCCAGTGGCGCAATTGGTTAGCGCACGGTACTTATAATCAGTACTCTGTGTATGAGCTATGCCGGGGTTGTGAGTTCGAGCCTCACCTGGAGCAGGTCGTTGTCGACGATTTTTTTTTATTTTTTCGCTTTTTTAAATTATTAGCAAGCGAGTTACGTGTTTTGCGGTGACTGCTGCTATTTTAAAGCGGGTATTTGATAGTTTTTGGGTTTGAATTGTGTATAAATATTTGTTATTTTGCTTAAAAGCTGCGCGTTCTTTGACCTTTGATAGGAAATACTTCTGTGGGCTTTTTATATTAAACAAATATCTTTGGTTATTATTATTAATTATTAGCATAAAATGTTTTTAATTTATTATGATTATTTATTTTAATACGTTATTAAGAATTTTCCATAAATGTGTTACTTGAAATTTTCTCCTGTTGTGTGTGTTATGGGTTTTTAATATTTAACAGCTTTTATTATATTGTAATTAATTATTAATATATAGTGTTTATTATTTATTTTTTCTCTTTTTTAAATTGTTTATCATCATCTTCACCTATTGATATTCTTATTTTCAATGAAAAGTTCAGTTCATACAGTGTATATGGTAGGTTGTGATTTGGTTTATCGGTTCTGCAATTTGCTTATAAACATTTCACAGATCTGTCATAAATTATTCACCCAAAAAGTGAAGTCAAACACATCAACATACAAGAAATGAACACACATGGCCCATTGCTGCGCCGACAGCTCCAAAACGTGAGGGAAAAGAGGGAAGGAGGAAGGAAGGGGGTCAGAATGGTGGCAGCTTGAAGCAGCTGAGGCTGAGGCTGAACATGCCACCCAAACAAATCGAGTGGCAGTGGCAGAGTTTGTTTAAATCTCAACAATATCAACAGGGCCACTCCATGCCTCACATCTAAGGGGCAAGCCGAAGTGGCAACAGCTAAACACGCTAATCATATGGCAATGGCAAAAATGCCTGGGCAGTGAAATATCTGGATTTGGTTGCTGGTTTTTGGCTTTGGCTTTGAGGTGCGGGTGCTGAAACCTAAATAAAAAGCAGCAATTAATCAATAATAAAATCAAACAATATCCGCTGCGGATTCGGCTTCGGCTTCAGTGCGGCACACATGGGGCAAGTCAATTGAAAATTATGAACAGATCGTTGCAAGCGAGTCTGGAATCGAAAATCTAAACACAAACAACAGCAAATTCGAAACGCCAAACAGATGCGGCCACAAGAAGGTGTTGAAAAAAAGAGATGCGCCCTCTTCGAACTTGCAACTGCAACACACAGCCGCACAGTGTGGGCGTTGTGGCATTGTGGCAACATCAGCGGAGTGCCGACTGTTTGGAGTTAACTCAAAAGTCAATAAAAATGAGGCAACAAAAGCGTAGCCAATAAAATGTTTGCAGTTCGCTGGCTGCTGCCGCTGAATTGTTTACAAAGATGCAACAACAACAGCAACAACAACAACCAGCAAGGCGAAGAAGATGACGATGACGATGACTTTCAAGACGAACTGAGCACTTAGCATATTTTGGCGAGCAGCTGCAACATCGATCGATGGATGATTTCGCGGTGGTCCTCGTCGTCCTATGGGCGTGTGGGCGCACACTTGCCCCAAAGGGGCAGCCACAATTTCATGTGGGCAGTGGCGTGCGGAATTTTAAACAAATATTTATCCAAGCAAAAAGTCACAGGGTAGGGATAGGGACTCAGAGACTGAGGGGTCATCCGGATGGGTAGGGGGGGGGGGGATTCAACATCATCAAGTTTCGATCTGGAGATCGAGGGAACATCATCGTCATTGGCATTCATTATGTGTTTACAGCTGCAATATTTGGGGCAACATTTATGCAAAATAAACAACAACCCATCGCGCTGAAGTGGCCAAGGGATACATATGTTGCCACTGCAGCCCCTTCTTCATGCCATCTCCACCTCCTCTTCCCTCTGTCTGCCTGTCTTTCTGTCTGTCTCGCTGCTTTCGTTATGCTTTGCTTCGATTTCGTTGAGCGAGGGCAGCAATTGATTTGGAACAGACCACCCAACACATCAGCTCACACGTACCGGAACGAGCCACCACCGCACCACCTACTCCACCTCCTACTACCCATCTCCTCCTCCCCTTTCGCCCACTTCTACTGCTATCGCAACATGATCTTCGCCTCTTGTCTCGTCTTGATCTCATCTACATATCTCTCCAGGTTTTTAGCTGGGCGCTCGTCTGTCTGACACTCATGTTGCCAGCTTGTTCTGTTTCTTGTTCCTTATGTTGCATCGTTGTTGTTTTTGTTTTTGTTTATTTATGAGCTGTCCGTCCCGTTTCTACCTCAATTGCTGCGTGGGCAACGCCAAACCAAAAAAAAAAACTGAAGAAAATAAAAGAAGTGAGAATTGGGCCAATTAGTAGTATTAGTTCCTGCTCACTCTCCATTCTCTCTCTCTCTTCTTTGTGAAGCTGGCGGCATGTTTGTGTCTTTTAACACTAATTGCAACATGTTCACGTGGTGGCACCACCACGATCTTAAGTGCTTGCCTCTCTACGGGAAACCTTAAAAATATGTGAAACCGAACCTTAAACACATGCCATATAAAGATTTTCCAACCAATCATTTTCATTCACAAATTTTGATAATCGAATGACACTCGCCAAAACCGAATACACTAAATATAAAGCAACATTTAAACTCATTTTGTTTTCAGATTAATTAAAAAATGAATGTTGTCATATAAATTAGATTTTTGTCCGATAACAAGTACGTTGGCAATTAATATGAGTGTCGTTTGATATTAATCGTTTTGCACATTTTTTATTTTCATTATTTATACCCGAAAAAAAACAAATAAATTCAGTTTATATTTTAATCAATTAAGCATTAATAAAAACTTAGTAAATAATTGAAAATTGAATTGACCTTATATTTGTATGTATACATTAATTAAAAATTTTATAAATAATTCAAATTTTATTATTGCAAATTAATGAAAAATTTGATGAGCATGTAATGAAACAAAAAAACAACTTAATTGATTTCATACTTCCATCAGTTGAACATTACTTTATAATATTTATTATAACAAATTAATGAATTATTTGATGAGTCTTTATTGCATTTTAAAATGCAGAAAATATAATTTGTATTTTTGACATATGGATATCTTTTGACTTCAAATTTAAATCAGTTGAACATTTATTATTAAATATTTCGTAAAAAACGCTCTATTATTTACTATGCCAAATAAAAATGATATTTTATGAGCTGTTAATACGTTTCAAAATGCAGAAAATAAAATTAAATTTGGATATCTTTTTATGTGTCTTAAAGACGAACGTGCACTTTCAACTTCTGAGCTTTGTGATGACTGTACCTCAACTGTATCAACAGGTGTCGCAGGCGACACACGTTTCTAGCAAGCAGCCTTGACATGACTAATCATCTATGTACATACTCGTATGTAGATTTACACACACTCATATTTACACACACATGTCATAGAATATTAGCATTTGGTGGCAATTGATGACAATGCCAAAGTCACGCCCAGTTAGATCTTGATCTCTTGATCTTGCTGCTCGACTGGAGATCTGAGCTTGCCGAACCTTGTGGCAACGCCTCTCCGACCACGCCCCCATTTCGGTTGCATACACCTCAATCTCAAGCTCAATCTCAATCATGGCCCGCATCAATCAACGGCTGACGCATGCGCTGACGTCAATTTGCTGTGCGCAGTTGTCGAATTCGAACTCGAACTCGAACCCGAGCTAGACATGTCAGTGCTGCTTAATTACATGCAACAGCAACAGCATCAGCAACAACAACAAAAGCAACAACTGTTGATTGCGGTAGCTGCAACAACGGCAACCGCAAAAGTTCACAAAGTGCACGCAACACATCGACAACTGTAATTTTCCAATCCAAAACTGAAATTTTTAAGAACGAGTGTGAATACGAATACCACAACGAATACGAATACGAGCATAAGTGTGAGTGTGAATGTGAGTGCATTTGTATCTGCATTCGTTTTGCAACGTAGCGCAAAACGTGCCGCTGACAAAACCGAAATACGGTAGCAACAACAACTATCCACAACAACAACAACAACTACAACATCTAGTAACAACAACAACGCGCAATGTGCCATTGTTAATTGCATGACATAATCCACCGTTAATTCAAAAACGAAAACTCAATCGAAAAACAAAGCAATAACATAGAAACAACAACTAATAAAAATAAATAGAAAAATCACGAAAAGTAATGACTACTTATAACATACCCTAACTCGTGAAAGTATGCTGCTAAAGATTACGGAACTAGTGTAAAAGCTGATCAGATACTTAATAACATAAGCTATACAGTATGGTACATAATATCTTCCTAAGTTTTGATTTAGTTTAGATTTGATTTTAACAGAATTCTTAACAGAGTCGAATTTTTTCATAAGGCATGCGTTGTATATCAATAGACAATAAAATGAAAATATATGAACAGTTCACCTCTGGGAAATTTTATTAAAGATGCAAGTATGGAAAAAGTGGACAGTTTTTGAAAAAAGTTGAAATTTCCGAATAAATAACAATCAATTTGGAGGTCAAACAATAACAAAATTGACATTTAGCAAGAAAATTGTTTAAGTTTTAAGAGAGTTTTGACAGTTACAAATATTTGAAAAGGTGTTGATGATGGAAAAAATTGACAGTTTTGGAAAAAATTAAAATTTTAATCAAATAAATAAAATGTTGACAAAGAAACACATTAATGGTCAAACAGTGATCCAATTTAAATTCCGCAACGAAATCGTTTTTTTTTTTTGTCAAAGTTGCGGGAATTTGAAGTTTTTGAAAAGTGCGAAGGAGAATGGGGAAATCTTAAAATTCTCGTTAATTTTTAACATCACAACACATTTATAATTTCAATTTCCTTATTCAAATAAATTGTAGCAAATCTTCTCTGTAATTCAGCATACCCTTTGCAATACCCTGTCAAAATCAAAGGCCGACAAATTGTAGCGAGTGCCAAAAATGGTTTTTATTGCCTGTCTGCATTTACGTCTGGTGTCTTTTAATTGCTTAACTATGCCCAACGGCAATTGTTAATAACAATTAAAATAATTTGCATTTGAATGCCCAAAGCGCTGCTGATCGATGGCCACACACAAACAGCAACAGATACAAGTACATCTAAAGATACAGATACAAATGCAGATACAGAGATCACAAGATCTAGATCAAGATATTGACGGAAAGCTAATTTGAGTGACTGTAGCTGCTGATCTCTGAGTTGCGATCAATGCCCAAAAGCGAATGGACAAGCGATGGATACTCGATGGACACCCGTTTGACGAGAATGAGTATGGGTATGAGTATGAGTATGTGTACGAGAGTTTGAGTACTTGTATCTTTTGTCTTTGGTCTCAATTAAGCCACACGCCGCGTTTCAATTACGTGCGCAAACTAACTGCATATACTCGATATTCGATATATGTGAATGTATTCATTCACTCTATGAGTGTGAATGTGTGTGATTGTGAGTGTGTCTGGCACAGCTGACAAATGCCATGCATAAACAAATAAACGCGCTCGATTTCATTGGCACGCCAAAACTGCCAGCTGTGAAAATTGGAGCACAACGGATGCTTGCCTCATGTTGCCGCTACTGCTGTTGCTGCTGCTGCTGTTGATGATGATGCGGATGTGAACGAGACGTCGACTGATGGGTTAAGGAGAGGTGTCGGAGCAGGGGGGGTTAGCGGGGAGGGGATAGGCATATGCATTCCGCACGCTCACGCGCCAATTGGCCGTCCAGTTAGCTGACCATTTGTGGCATTTCATGGCGCATTTATTTCGGGGGCACTATGAGTACATTCACATCCACATTCACATCGACATCTACATAATAGAGTGCTGTTTGCACAGATGTTCACTATTCGAACTTTTCGACGTTACGTAAATTTGACAATAACGAGTGCGTATTTGTGAATATGTGAGTGTGTGTGTGAATTTCATTGAAATTCATTAGCTTGAAATTGAATGGAAATTTCATTGAGTGTCGAGGCGAGAACTGATCTCTGTCTGCTGATCATTCAGCTTTAACTGCTGTTGCTGTTGCCACCAGCTGCCAATAGGTGGCGCTCCTTGTTCAGCATCAGCACAAAGCTCAGCCATTGATTGATGCACAGCTGCAACGTCAACGTCAACGGCAACGTCGACGGCAACTGCAACTGCAACTGTGGCAGTAAGTAGGTTGCCCCCTCCATCTGTCTGCCTGTTTATGATGATGTTGTTGACGTTGATGCGCCACAGTCCCCAACTAGCAAAACCGCACCCCACCTTGCCCCCTTTCTCGCTCCCCCCTTCCTCCCACTGCCCCTACACCACAGCAGACCCCACCCAACTGGCTATTAACTGCAGTTGTCTGCTGCCTGGCAAACATGTGGAAGCTGGTCGCAGTTCACTTTGATCATATCTCTACCTCCTGCTCCACTGCCTTCCTCTTCTCCCCTGCCTCCCTGTGGCTGCTCTGTTTGCTTTGGCACCGACCAGTGGGTCACTTGACAGCCACCATGGGCATCGCACGGTCATTTTGTGCACATTAACTCTAAATGGGTCAACATTTAAAAGTGTGACAAAGGAGGGGGAAAAATGAGAGAAAGATAGAGAAGATCAATCGAGAGTTATGAGAATAATTTAGTTAATAAGAATTATTTTTGATTATATAAATTACTATTTGGCTTCAATCTAATATTTTGCGAATATAATAAGAAATTTGTGACCATATTTTAGATTTATAAGATTAAAATAATACGCTTATTTAAAAACTCAAAACAATTTCAAGATTTACCAGAAAGATTAATTAACTTTCCTTTTGTGAAAATATTCCTAACCATTCCACAATCAAAAAGTAATTAGGCAAAGATATAGAGTCAAAAGAAAGACACCAAAAGGGATATATAAGATATATAAAAAATTACAAACTCAAAATAATTTCAGGAAATACATTAAATATTATTAAGCTTCTCCTTGTGAAACTCTTTTAAACATAAACTCAATCATATCAAAATCAATCAAATATTGTTTCCCCTTCCCACTGTATATTTATTTCATTTTATGCGCATCAAAGTCACACACACGCACACACACAAATTATATATTTGTTTTATGCCCCTTTCCATCTGTAATCATCCCTCTCCAAAGTCACGCTGCATAAACGTTAAATTTACAACAATTTGTGGAAAATTGGCCAAATGCAACTTATTTAGTTTTTGAGACATTGTGCAAAAAAAAATGTAATACATGGCCAGCCATTTGGTCATTTGGCAGACACTCAAGAACGCATCCGCAAATGTTTACGCTAATGGCGGGCACGTACGACACGTGCAACGTTTACCCCACTTACTCACCCCATTTACCCCTTTAAGCCCCTTTATTTACTACCAATTTACCTACCTCCCTGAATAACAGTCTATAGTCCAGTAAGCACCCATTAAGGAGCGGCTTGGCTTGCTTAAAGGCTGCTAAAAAATGCACACATGCCGCATAAAAGTTTAATAACTTTTTGCACAGTAGCACGTACCATGACTCACACACACACACAACAGAAACACACACACACCCACACGTTGCAAAGCAATCATGACATGTGGCTGAGACTGCGAAACCGAAACTGAAACTCAAACTGAGGCCAAGTTGAAGACGGAGATGGAGACAGAGACAGAGACGGCAATGCCGCGCCTCTCAAGCCACAGGCCACATGCCAAAAGCGCAGCCAAGCACTTGAGAAGCTGCCACTCCAGCAGCAGCAACAACAACAGCAACAGCAACAACAATAAGAGGCAACAACAAGCAGCCATCTGTCATAATCGTCAGGCGACTCACATCAAATTGTAACCTAATAATTCCCCATGGCCGCCCAGATGTTGTTGCACTGGTTGAACTGCTTGCCACCGCTGTTCTCCGTTGCTTGCTCTGCTTCATCTTGCTGTTGTTGTTGTTGCTTGTTGCAATGGCAATGGCCCTGCGTCGGCAACTCAATTAGTGTAGGCCTTAAATTACGCATACGCCGCGTTATGTTCTTCCCAATGCGACATATGGCCAGGGCCAAGGCGTGTTAAGGACTACAGGAACAAAAAACAAAACCCACCCTTCCCGTGGATGATGAACCACCTCACAGTGGGTTGGTTGGAGTGGCAACATTTATGAATTATGCACCAAAGAAGAGAATTTAAGATTTCCCCGTGGACTTTTGAATGCTAAAACGTGTTTGCCATCAGTTAAGAGAGCAGACGGAGTGATTGCTCAAATTTGGGGTGAGAGAACATTTTAAGATAACATTGATAGAGCTGTCAGAGTTGTCACCCCTCCTCGCCTCCTCTCCTTATCTGCTACCCCTTTTCCACTTTCCTTTAGAGTCATTTGCTTGCGCACGTGCCTTAATTGTTTTGTTTATCTATTGTTGCGAAAAATTTACAAAAAAATTTCCATATTTTACATTAGTTTTTATTCAGATTTGTTGTTGTTGTTTTCTTTAAGTAGTTTAAGCAAAAACAAAAAAATTAAAAATCCATCTCGTTGTGCAAGTCAACGACAACAACAACAACCACAACGACAACGGCATTGCAATGTCATGTCTCACTGTAGATCTGTTTGTCTCTCAGTCAGTCAGTCAGTCTGACTGTCTATCTGTCTGACTGTCTGACTGTCTGTCAGTCAGTCAATAATTGTGGCACACACCTGCCGCCGTCTGCTAGTTTTCATTGTGGTTGTTGTCGCTTCTCGTTTGTCGACGCTGCCATTGCAACCCACGCCCCAAAAACTGGCCGAGACTCGTCTCAGTTTTATCTCTCTCTCTCTGTTTATATTTCTCTCTCTCTCTCTCCGTCACTCTTCAACAGCATCTTCAGCTTGTTAGAGCTTCTTCTACTGCCCCTTCTTCCCTCCGTCAGCTCGCATCACATTGCGGAAAACTGCATCGCACGTTCGTGTTTATTGTGTTTTGAAGGTTGCCTCAAAAGCACAGCAACAACAAATATATAATAAAAACATTGAGTTTCATTTCAGTGTTTTTTTCTTGACTTTTTTGTTTACTTTATGTGCGCAAAATTTATGAGCGGGGCCAATTGGACAATTTGTCTTTGACAGACGCCAGCGGAAGTTTTAGAGTTTCAAAACTTGAATAAACTTACTTAAATACATATGTTTACAAAATGATCTTCCTACAATTTTAAATATCATTCCATGGGAAGGAAATATTCTGCAGTAGATAAATTGAAATCTGTTCATACTGAATTTTAAACTGATCCTGCCTCAAAATGTTATTGATCTTCGATCGGAATGTTCAAAAGCTGACAGAATCTATAATACAAAATCATTGCCAACTGAAAGTCTCTCTAAAATTTAAACTTAAATAAAATGAAGATTTCTAGCTAAAATTAATAATTAGTCTTCCTTGTTGTTAAACTAAACAAAAGTTTGCTTATTCTGATCTGCATTTTTTGATGAATTTCTAATTGTTCTTGATTTCTAGAGTTGATTTGTCAGCTTAAATTTATTTCTGAAATTTGTTCACTGATAATTTTTGAAATTTATTGCTCTCGAGTAAAAACATATATCAAATCTGAACTTATCAAATCTGCACATATTTCATATTTGAAAGTCTATCTACAGTGTGTACTCCTTAATTGGCCACACGCCCACTGCGGATACGATTCGAAGCGATTGGCAGTTTACAAGACACGCGTTGCGAGTATAAGAAAAACGCCTTCATATGGACTACAGGCTATCAAATAATTTTCGATGGTGAACTTTGACTCTTGAGCTCATAAAAACTTCAAAAAATGGCGCACAACAACAACAGCAACAAGTTTGCCAAATTCTGCGACATTTATCGCAACGAAAAGTGCAAATTAACGTCGGTAGCGGAGGGAAGAAGGGGAAATGTTGGGAGAGGTAGGAGGAAAGGAAAGGGGTGGGGAGGAAGGTGCAGCAGCCGTCGCTTATGTATAAAATTTAACGAATCTGTCAACCTGCCGAATGGGTCAAGATTTATGAGACGCTGCTGCACTCGCGACTAGGTGCAGTTAACAAATTGTTCAAATATGGACTCATAGCGGGCAAAACACTGAACAAATTTAATGTTTAACTTACTCAAACTATAATTGAATTGAAAATTATTAACATTCATGTATGTACTTGAACAAAACACAATAAAAAACTGATACTCCTCATAACACTAGTTTACAGCCAAAATGCAGAAGTTCGAACCAAAGGATATTTTTCTTATGGACATTGGTCTTCTAAATACGAAAATGGCACTATAAAATGTGTTTCATGGAAGCGTTTTCGAAATATTCGAAATTTTAACGTAAAATGTTTCAGAAGTTACTGCCAACACTTTTGAGTATATTTCCATTTCTGCAGATACAGATTTGGCCGAACAAGAACATTGAAATTAAAGGTGAGTTATTTCTCCTCAACTTTTGTCCATAAAGTCATTTAACGATCGATTCAGCAGTTCAGGTGCTAGCGATTTTAATGAGTTCATAAAATGGGCGTAATTTGATGAACATTTGTGATGTTCGAATGCTAACATATCGTCCTGGAAAAAATATAAATCATAAGGATACAATTTCTGTTTTACTCGTTTAAGTCGTAGAAGACCGATACTGTTTCAATGACATATATCAGAGGTATAGTTTATGCAAATCCATCGACGGATGGCGAAGTAAGGCATATATTACGTGAAACACCTAGCACCAGTAAAACACCAATTGTAGCGGTACTCACATGCAGCTGACCAAACGCACTTGTATATGTGCAAGGGCAAAGGCGAGCATTATCCACAACTTATTGGCCCAGTTAAAGCTACATTAGTTCGCCATCTGTCGATGGTTTTGCATAAACTATACCTTATTTTCTTCGAAACAGTATCGGCTTTACGATAAACGAGAAAAGTCATTTTAATTCCGTTATGAATGATATATATTTTTCCAGGACGCATTATGTTAGCATTCGAAACTTCGAAAATTATGCAAAAAACGCCCATTTTCGAAACTTATTAAAATCGCTAGCACCTGAATTGCTGAACCGATCTTAATACTTTATGGACAAAAGTTGAAGAGAAATAACTTTAACCTTTAATTTAAGTTCTTGTTCGGCCAAATCAGATCTGTCAGAAATGGAAATATACTCAAAAGTGTTTGAGTAACCTTTTGAAAATTGCGAAAAATTTCGAATATTTGCGTAAAAAGCTTCCAGGAAAAAGAGTTTTAAGTGGCCATTTTCAGTGATTTTCAGAAGGCCAATGTCCATAAGAAAAAAATAGCATTGGTTGACTTTGCAAAAAAAAGTTTTAATTTTGTAAACTAGTGTAATTAAACACAGAATATAAGAATTGTCTGAGGAGAGGATATATTAAGTAAATACATCTTTTAATAATCTATTATTGCTGTCAACTTTAATCGAGGACTAAAAAGTTCTAGACTGATAAACATCTGTGACTGTTTACAGTAAAACTTACAGAACAATTTAAATCGAATTTCTGGCTTACGATTTTAAGACTTAATGGGTTAAGGAACATCTTGTATATCATATCAAACGGAATTTAAATGACCTTTCCATTGATACCAATATGTTTACGATAAGGGAACAATTAAGCCCCCAAATCTCAAAATGTTTGCTGTGCCAATAAATATGTGCGCCAGTGTATGATTAAATGTCTTTAAATATAATCTTGGCCTATGTTTTTTTCAGTGTATATCAATTTGGTGTCTGTTCGATGCTATGCGAGCGGGTGGAACTCCAGCAAATAAAAAAAAAACAATCAAAAATATTGGAAAATAGCTAACAAAAATCATTTGAAATTTATGCGACGGACTAAAATTAAATCGATAGCCGTGCTTAAATGTCGGCTAATGCAAAGCGGCAAATAGCAAACAAATATCAATACCGGAGCCGCCTGCCAATAACTGCGATAATTGCCAGCATGTTGTTGTTTAAGTTGTTGTTGTTGTTAGTGTTAGTTAAGGTTGAGTCACCCCGTTGGCTGAGCTTGTAAGCCACCTGTGCGCCAAGCATCGACGTCAGCTTAGCGCCAGTCTCCAGCTTGTGGAGTGCACCTGCGCCAATCGCTGGCCAGCTGCTGCTGCTGCTGCTGCTGCTGCTGCCCACTCTCAGTTCTCTGCTCGCGTCTCTCGCTCTCTTGATCTCTGATCTTAATCTCTCTCGCTCGCTCTCGTCGATCTTCCGTTGCGCTACTCAGCTGGCTTCTTAAAGCTCGTTTATTCGCTTCGTTCGTTTTTTTTTGGCGTCGCTCTCTTTCTCGCACGCTCAGCTTCAACTTCGGCTTTAGCTATTTTTTTTTTGTTTAGCCATAGCTTTTGTTTTTAGCAATTAGCCGACGTCGGCTTTGTCGTCGTATTTCTAATTAGTCCACGAGTTGGCAGCAACTTCGGCTCTGCTAACCTTTTCAATTGTTTTTTCGGCTCTTTTCTCTCTCCTCGCCCTTCCGCTTCCCCCATCTGCTGCTGTTCGCTGACTTTTCGCAATTTCAACTTTAATTTTCAATTACAATTTCTTGTCGCCTGCGTGTCAGTTCCGTTGGCATTTCAATTGAGTTATTTACTAGATATCCAAACTGAATTCTCCTGAGCCCTCGCCCCTCTCCGCGCTTCTCACGTTTATAGCCAACAATTGCTCCAGTTTGGCCGTTGGTTCCACTTGCTTTTTATGACCAGCGCTCGCTGTAGCTTGAAAATTAGCGTCTAATTTAACTTTTATCTTTATGCACTCGTTACTAATTATTTATATTTAAGCTTCGACTTGAATTGCTTTTTAAATGCTCTCCGAGTTTTATAATTGAAAGATTTGTAGCGCGACTTATCAACACTGGTCTTTAAACTCAGTACAAAAAACAATTTAGATATTCGAATGCGAGTGCGAGTACAAATGTCTAGACTTATGTAATTGCCATAAAATGGATGATACAATTTGTTATTGCTGCGATTGTGATATTATTGCTGAAATTAATTGTTAACTAATAGCTAACCATAGGGCATTCATTTAAATGTTAGTCAAGGTATAATAAATGGATTGTTAAACAACCGATAATTATACCTTCGGTTTTTTATGAAATTATCTTGATATGGATCTACTTTTAAGATATTAAGATCAGTATTTAAGTGGATCTGTCTTGAGAATAGTTGCGGATAGAGTTTTTACTGATTTTAATATATTTTTAATAAAAAAAATACAACAAAATTACGAAATTCTTAAAAGGTAATTAAATATAAAATAAATGTATTTCTGATAAATTAAAAAAAAAACTTATTACAACAACAAGTTTCTCCGATATATTATTTTAATACTCGTACCAAATAACTGGGAAATGTTTTCTTTTTTTTTATTACTCCCACGCAGAATGAAATTGAACAACTTTGTTGTTCGAGAATGAGTCAATTACTGGCAATTCCACAAATTAAATCATTAGCGTTGTACAGCACACAAATTGCCAAAGGTGAGCGTTGACAGGCAACATGCGACATGCGACATTCAACATGCCACAAGGCACATTCGCTGCGTTTGATCATCGGATCATGAGTACACAGGAGTAAATTACAAATTCAACATGATTTACAGGTAATGTTAAACTGAGGATCCGCTTTAGGCGCGATGTCGGAAATTCATCCAAACATTTCTCATTGATAAGTTCCGAGGGGCAAAGGAGAGA
Organism: Drosophila recens; assembly: GCA_037043495.1. Classification (NCBI taxonomy): domain Eukaryota; kingdom Metazoa; phylum Arthropoda; class Insecta; order Diptera; family Drosophilidae; genus Drosophila; species Drosophila recens. The sequence continues at coordinate 308,842 of JBAMBJ010000672.1, forward strand.
AAAGGGACAGTCCGCACTTCGATAACAATTAAAAAGGCATATAAATTGTAAGTACGCTGTTCTCACTTTATCAATTCGGACAGCCTCGAGACGAGTGTGAGACTTTCATCCGCTACAGATACGCATTGAAAGCCCAACAAAATGCAAACCGCAAAAAAAAAATAAACCCAAGTGCAATTAATTTTTTTGCGCAATCTGACCAAAACAATAAAATAAAATGTAAAACAAGTAAATGAAGTGATTGGGAAAGTGTTGACTTACAGATACCCACTAAAAATTCAATATTCCTAAAGCTTTCACACACACAGTATTCACAGACGAAAGCTTCGCAGGCTGAAAGCTTTTTTACTTGGCAATCCTTAAGCTGAGCGAAAACTCACTAATACAAGCGCACATATAGAAATTGTTTTTGATTTTTAATGGGCCTATCGAGCCCAACTAGAACGCATTGTAGGGTATGAAAAGCAAAACCAAAGCAGAAATAAAGCGCACGGCACTTGAAACTTGCATGCCATATCAGGCCATAAAATGAGGAGCATGACAGTGTTAAGGGGGAAAAGGGGGAAGTGTAGATAGAAGCTGAAAGGGGGAAGGGGGAGGGGCACTGTAATAAATTCATCACCTTAATTACAAGTACAAACAAAAACAGCAAACAGAAAGCGAATGTTGAAAAATAAAAACAAAAAAACAGAAAGGGAGATAGAGAAAGAGAGAGAGGGAAGAAGAACATAATGCTCAAAGCGTGCAGCAGATAAGAACCTACGATCACTAATGGCAACAAAACCTTGGGGCACTCCAGGCACCCGTGGCAGTTGAGGGGCACTCGGGGCGTGTGGAGCAGACGACTCGGTGCAACCACCTGTTTGGCATGGTAGTAAATGGGAACAACCCAATGGAGTGAGTGAGTGAGAGAGGAGGAAGGGAGGGTAGAGAGAGGGAGTGTGTGGGGTATACTCACAACACACAGCACACGTAACACGACGTTACTGATAACAGGGAATGTCGTCGTCGTCGTCGTTGTCGTCTACTCCGCCATGGACTCGGGTACACAGTCGGGTATCACGGCCTAAGGGGTCTGCTGCTGACTTGAGGTTCGCACCGGTTTGCTTTGGCTTTGGCCATCTGGCCAACTGATAAGCCCACAATCGAGAGCTGGTGCGGGCGTAATGCGTGTGGCCTGATAACTGATAACACAACTCAAGGTGTGTGTGCTGAGTGCTTTGGCACCAACAATGCACCCAAAATGGGAAATGAAGGAACTACTATATGAATCAAGTCAACTCTATTTTAAGTGGCGACCCATTCGCGGTGCAAACTGATAAAAAGCATTAAATATTGTTTACACACACAACCGACGTCGTCATTTCATATTTGAAATTGAAAATTCGAATTGCTTTGCACTCGCATTTCTGGATGGTTTTGCAGGGTGGTGGTGCTGCTGAGGCGGAGTACAAGATGTGGTGCTTTATGGGCGACAATAATAAGCGACCAAGTGGGCACAGGTGTGTCGATCCAAGTTTCATTCGCATCTAGTTATAAGTATTTATAAATTAGTCGTATCACAGTGGGAACGGGTGCACAACAACCACAACAACCACAGCAAACACAACAACCACAACAACCAACTCAAACAACAGCCACAACAAGCGTGTCGTTTGCTTTTGAGTTTGAGTTTGAATTTGAACATTTGAATTTCTAATCTGTTTTTTATCTACAAACAGTGTGGTTTTAGTTTTATTTGTGTTTTTTTTTTAGTTTTTGGGACTCATTTTTGTCTGCGTCTTCGAAACTGGCTCTTTGAGTGGGGCCGGTTTTGTCAACAGGTGTTTTGCACTAATCGAAAAGCTTTTTTGTTTGTGTTTTGTTTGATAGTCACTCCAATTAATTTATGGCCGTTTGCCATTCATTCACTTGCGACTTGGGACTTTGGGAGATTGCGTGGGAGAGCCGGAAACAATTTTTGCGTATTGGATGGATTTGATTTCGTAATTTTTGTTGAGATTGCCTTAAGCAAGGGTTTCTGGAGTGCTATTTTTAAGTGCATAATTTGCTGACTATTTTTAGTTGTTTAAAGGAATAGTTTGAGTACTTTGACAGCTTAAATTATGACAGGAAAGTGGTGAAATATGATAGCAAATTTTACTGAAATAGAAAGGGAGTTTGATTATTAAATCAATTTTAAAACTCTAAACAAGATTTAAAAACTAACAAGGAGAAAAACAGTTTGTTTCTTTATTAAAATAAATAAATCCTAAAAAAAACTTATAGATTTAAAAGTATTCATATTTGATTTCGAATTTGTTTTGGTCAAACTAAATTTAACGCTTTTAATTGAATTGAAAATTGTAAATGACTTTTTAACATTTAAATAAATGAATAAATAAAGTCTTTAATGTTTATTTCAAACGCAGCCTTCACACGTAATTAATAATATCTTGGCTGTCTTGAATAATTCGTGTGAGATCCATCGAATGAATTCAAGTCCATTGACTATTTGACGCTGACTGACAGTCGCGTTTGACAACATGAAGTCAATGGACGTTGTTGTACAACAAGTTGTTAACAGTTGTTGTTATTGTTATGACTTGGTTTTTTGTGTTACAAAGTTGCCGCTAACCGTTTTTCGTGTGTGTGTGTGTGCATATATTTGTTATAGTTAAAGTTGTTGTTGTTGCTGTTGTGGCAGTTACATATTCATTTGTTGGCTAAGTTTTTCGCTGGCAGCTGGCAAATGCACAAAAAAATAAATTTAAAAAAAAATGGTTATAAATATAAAACTTAGTTTTTAAGGTTTGCTAACGTTAATGTGTTAAACACGTCTTGGCCATTAAGCGAGCACACACACACACAGACAGACAGACAGTTATAGAGACTGAGACCTGAGATTCTTGGGCACACATGACGTATGCGTTATGACAATGCCAATGGCCAAAATGAATATTGTTGTGGCTCTTTTTATTGTTGTTTTGGCCAAACCGTTGGCACCGTTTTCTTCGTCTTGGAATCTTGGCCCATTCAAATGACTTGCACACCTGTTGGGCGCGCTGTTGGCCATGGTCGAAACGCTGTTTATACGAATTTTACAGTTTCTATGCCATTCAAATTGGCACATGTGTGTTTTTTGTGGCCCTCTCAAGTTGTTTACCAGCAGCTGACAGCATTTTATTTCACAGAGAGTGCGAAAGAGAGAGGAAGCGTGAGAGTGAGAGGGGAGACGCTGATGATGATATAAAATGGAACAAATGGCCTATGAACGGCACAAATTAAGGCAATGCAAACAGAAATCCAATTGGAAAACAAAAGACTCAGCACACACAACACAACACACAAAACACAACATTTGTCGGCTCAACGCCAATGCCACCACCCCCTGCACTCCCCGTACCACCCCTCTGCCCTCTCCCTTAGCGTGGTTGAAGAGCCTGTCATCTGCTTTATAACTCGTGTTAAATTTATTCAAAACCTCTTGACTCGCCGCTGACACAAAGAGCGGACCAAGTCACCCCAGTTGGCCAAGGGGTGTGACGCTAAGTGCTTCAGTATATGAGTATATGAGTGTGTGTGTGTTAGTGTGTGAGTGTTGTTCGCTTCTCTTCCCCTACCCTTTGACAATTTTGATCCCTTTTGTGAAGTGTTTTTGGCCGTCTGATGTTATTATTACATTTCTTTGTTGCCCATTTGTCGCCTCCCCGATTGGCAAACAAATTGCCAGCTATGAGTTCATAAATCCGCGACAATTAGATGTGCCACGCCCTCAGCCACCTGGCAATTCAATTGCACACCTGTTAACCCTAAATATGATCGATTTTACTCGTTTGATCGAAATTTTATATTGATTGATAATGGTACATATATCCGAATAGTTTCACGCGCTTGGCAGATTTTTATCTCTCTGACTCAAAATTACCAAAGATTTTACCAAAATTGCAATTTGGCAGCAGTAAAATAGGTAATCGAAGCAAATATTTAGTGGTAGTAAAAACTCCAGTAAATGTAGCAATTATTTAAGATGTATACACTGCGCGGAAAAGAGTTTAATGTAGCTGTATTAAAATTTTCCCATGCATTTCTTATGCTTATTAATTTTTTCTATGATCTGTATGTTAATCTTATTAAATTGAAGACTAAGCCAAGTTGTCCATGTTCACTTTGGATGTTAAAATTATAACATTCTACAGATTGATGAAAATCAATTATCCACACAATATTCATAGCCACACTTTTATGATATCTGTACAATATTTAACCTTGTTTACCTTGTTAAAAATAAAAAAAAAACTCAATTAAAAAATTATAGCTCAGTACTCTCTATGCTTAAAATTGTTATCAGTTCCGTTTCCGAAATATTTGCCAGGAATAATTGGGTTTGTTATCAAATTAAAGGGAAAATATATATATATTTTTACTATCGTAAAACTTCCGGCTTCGACTTAATATCTAATTTGCTAACTTAGCATATCCGTTAGATAAAGGAAATTAAATCAAATGTTCTTAAGTTTGGTATTCCCATATTTCCCAAGTTCTTATCAAATTTTTTATTTGTTGGGAATGTGTTTAAATTTGTAAAGTAAGATAACTTTAGATATAGTATAATAGATGCTACACTCAATATATACGGACACGCCATTTTGTACCAGGTAATTGCCGCTTACCCCGTTAACGATTCACCTGGGCAATAAGCCTTGGTAATTGATGCGCAAATAGAACTATCTACGAGTACAACAACAAAAACAACAACGAAAGCGTAGCACACACATTTGAATTGAGTAATTACGAGACGAGCTCTCTCTGTGAGTGCATTGCGCTTGGAGGCCCCCATCTAGCCCAGAGGTGTATCTAGTATACCTCCATATACCTGCATATATACTTGTGTACATATATACACTCGCATATAGATATGTCAACGGGCAACGGCCGTTGGTTGATAACGTGATCGAATCAAGTGCATAACACCTGAGCAAATGAAATGAAATGCCTAACGCCTCGTCATTGGCATGCCAGAACAGGTGGCAATGCCACGCCCACAACATCAACATTATCAGTTTTTGCCAGAAACTCGGCCAACGCCTCTGGTTGCACTCGGCATTTGGCCAGGCCAGACGTTATCATTATCAGCAATGCTTCCGCCGTCGCTTGGGTACAAGATGTTGTTGTTGCTAGTGGTTGTTGCTGCTAGTTGTTGCTGCTGGTTGTTGCTGTTGTTGCTGGTTCCGCTGTCGCCATCGTCTGATAAAAGCCCAGCAGAAGTTTCATTTGTTTGCACTTGAATTGTGGTATATTTATAGTATGAGTACGAGTATGAGTGCGAATGCGAGTACTCGTGGGTACTCATGGGTACTCGTTTGTTATCATTAACCCAGCTGCGTTTGATGACGCACCCAAAAGTCGACTGTTTAGCCCGTATCGCTTTAGTTCCTTTGGGTCTGGGATTTCTACAGTCGCCCACGTCATCGTCTTGGTTTATGCCCCGACAACACACCCAATACACACACACACACTACACACACCACGCACTCCACTTGTGGCGACCTCAAAAATATATTTGATTTGGCAACGTTGCGCATAAAGTGCACAGATTATGCAGCTGCTGTTGCCATCGAATATCGAACATGAAAAACAATTTAGAAACGCCACAAATCAGTGGCTCAATGACCGCGAATCGGCGAGTGTGGCAGTTGCATGCTAATGCAATTGCAACAGCTACAGATACAGATAGCGAGCAACATCTAGAGATACAGATACAAATGCAGAGCGCAATCAATAAAGCGAAATGCATTGAAGCAGGTGCAACAAGCGGCGGCGTTGCAAGCGGCAGCGGTAAATGACAGGCTGCAGTGAAGGGAAACTGCGGCTGCCTCCTGATGACACCATTCAGAGTTGCCTGCAGCTGTGGGTGGCAACTCTGGCCAAACTCAATGCTGTCAATGATGTGTTGCAGCTGTGCGCCACATGTTGCTGCCGCTGCTGTTGCTGTTGCTGCTGGGCGGGGTCTGTTGGGCGCCCATTAGCGGGCTGTTGTTGTTGCTGCTAATGGCAGCCTCCGTGAAATGAGCACAGCAGGTGCAGGTGCGCGTCGCTGCTCGATCAGCAGACGCCGAAAGTTGACAAATTTACAGCGGCCGCTCGCTCAAAATGGCCGCTGGCAATTCATTTGCCTGCCTACCGCCCCCTCCCCTCCCCACACCCCGCCCGCTGACTAACCGGACGAATTGATGAACGCTAAATGGCCAACAGATTTATGGCATACGCCGCCTGCCTGCAAAGCACCCAACGCATATGTATGTATATCTCTCTCTATATATACACAGAAAAAAAACATTTTAAATTTCTTGATTAAAATTCTTAATTGTAAAATGTATTTTTTAAGTAAGTACTAAGGATATTATTGTTAAATTACAACAATGAGCGGATAAAGTAAAACCCACTCAGCTTTTAAACAGTCGAAAAGCCCATAACATATTTCACTGAAATAATATTTATAGAGCCCCAATAGTCAAAATATTTGTGGAAAAAGAATTGAAAAATTGTACTTGAATCAAGAATTTTGTACTTGGCTGAAAGTTTCAAACTTCTGATTGATTTTATCCCGAATTCACTGATTTTTTTTCTGTGTGTACACACAATATATATCTGTAGTATATATTGAAACATATTTCAACTAGTTTGCTTGGCCGCCTTTCAATGTTACTCATACGCACCTGTGACCGCCGTCGTCATCGTCGTCGTTGTCGTCGTCGTCTCTGACATTCATTTTTGCAATATTTTCACGCTTTTTGAGTTGTCACAACAATTGACACTTAAAGTTTTTAAATACATGCCTCAATTCTGTCTGTTGCTGCTTGCAACTGGCAACTGGCAACGGTTGCTGTTGCTGTTGCCGCCGCTGCTGCTGCCGCTGTGGCAACCAATGAAAGACACATCGACAGCAGCTGCGCGCCAAATTAACAAAAATTTGAAAATGCCCCGCAAAAGCCACCGCAGCTGAAAAACAAAGTAAAATTATGTGTTTTTGTGTTAATTCGTGAAAAAATTTCACAAAATATTTGTGGCATTAATTTATGGCCTAGCATAAAACACACAACAACCCAAGGTAGATAAAGTCATAAAAAATATAAATAAAATATATAAAGCCAACAGTTAAAAATAATTTAATTAGACTTAGACATAAATCTTAAATTAAGTACGAGCAACCCACAAAAAGCTACTAAATGAAAAATATTTAGCTAATAGACTGATTAAGTGCGCTTAATTACTTGGACGACATACAATTTCTTAATTAGATAGAGTGATATTTAAATTCAGCGCAAACTTGAGAAATTTCAGCTTAAAGATTTTTTTTTATATACGAGTAGACACAGATTTTATTGTAAGTTGATTTGTTTTCTAACACCTAGATACAGCTTTGCATTAACTATTTGGGTTAATGGGGAATATAAAACTTGCAAAAGTTGAGCTATTAAAAATTTAAAAATAATTAAAAATATTAAATATACATAAAAACTATTCGTATATAAAGAGTTACTTTTAAAATAATTTGCATAAGTTTTTTAAGAATATCTAACTATTTTTTATAAAATAAATATAAATTCAAATAAATAATTCTCTAAACACAAAAAAGGAATATTTTGCAAAATAAAATTAACAACAAAGTTTATATATTTAATTAAAAATTGTAATCAAACTATTTAATAATACTGCAACCGCAAAGATACGTGTACTCAGAGAGACATTTTAATTAATTTAACTTTTAATTATTATCAAATAAAAACCCAACAAGGTAAAAACATTTTTAAAAGTTAATAAACAATCCACTTGCTGCAATATAAGGCAATAACATTATCATTGATTTTCCTACCTTACATTCATTTATAATTGCAGCTGCTTTTGCTGCCCAATTTCCTGGCAATTTTCCAGCTGCAGCTTTTCCAGTAGCAGCTGCGCCGTTGAAAAAAGGAAAATAAAAGCGAACAACAAAACAAAACAAAAACAGACACTACAAACATTTTGCCACTTTAACGTTTGAATTAAACGACAACATTAATTAACTTGCAATTTAGCATAAATACATCATCGCTCAACATGGAAGGGGATACAGACTCAGACAGGGACTGAGGCTGAGACTGAGAGTTGCTAGTTGAAAGTTGGCCAAGAGCTGCACATTTCACCTGGAAAAACTAGTTGCACGCGCAGTTCGTTTTGCCTGCCATTTGGAAAACTGCTCCAGTTTAAGCCGGTGCACGTTTTGGACAGGCAACAGCAGGCGGCAGGTTGCAGGTAGCAGGTAGCAGCATCGGCCACCTGTTGCCAGGTTGCGGAGCTACGGTTTTTGGCTTAAGCTTTTTGTTTTTTTCTTTTTGCTTTCTGTATTTTTTTGTTTTATATTTTTTGGTTAGTCAGCCGCTGGGAAATACCAGTTGGCTGCCCCCGAATGTTGCACAGAGCACGCTGAAGTGTTGCGCAGACGCCGTGGGCCGACGCGTCGCCAGTTTGTTACAGTTACAAGTCGGCCAGTTGCCTCATGCCGCATGCCTCTAGCGGCAAGTTGCATGCTGATTGGCTGCGATAACAGTGCATATCTGCAACTGCAACCGCCGAGTATTGGCAGCTTCGCATCTGCATCTTTGCATCTAATGGCCTTTCCTTTTGACGTCGCGTCGTCGTCTAATTGCGGGGCGTTGCATTCAACTTTTTGTTGCAACTCTGTTGTATTTCATTTTTCGATTTTTCTTCTTTTTTTTTTGGTGCCTGCAATTTGTCTAAATGACACTAACTAATTGTAAGACTAACGCCCCATAAACGTCTGGCCAGAGCAGAGACAATGGCACAAACACCACACTTTCCCCACCAGAGCCACCAGCGAGTGCACCGTGGTGGATCTCGAGTCAAGTGGCCAGTGGGTCAGACAGGTTCATGACTCTGGAGAAAGGCGCATCTTTAGCTTGTGCCACAATTTTGACATAGAGAAATGTGAGAAACCCTTGAGGGCATAGTTTAGGGTCTAGACTCTAGAGATAAAGAGATACAGAGAAAGAAAGAGGGGGGAGAAGTTACTTTGCATTCGCTAGAGAAAGTAAACAAATTATTGGTGAATGCTGAAGTGGTATATTTCAAAATTTTAGCTTGATAAATGCTAATATTTTCAGTTAATTTTAGTAAATCGATCAATTAAATTAACTATAGTAAGTTCCCAATTAATGAAATACAGTCGAACTTCCCTAACTCGAATCACCATTATCCACGAAAAAAGTTCGAGTTAGGGAGACTTGGAGATTTTCCCGAAAAATTCGACTTACAGAAGTACGGGCCAATATTTTTGTTCGAGTTAGGGAGAAATTCGAGTTAGGGAAGTTCGAGTTAGGGAAGTAGAATTGTATGGAATTTGCCTAGTAAACGCTATTGCCACTCGATTTTGTTCGAGTTAGAGAAACTTCGAGTTAGGGAAGTTCGAGTTAGGGAAGTTCGACTGTATTTTGATTAATTTCAAAAGTCTTCTTTTTCTTATTGCTGAAATAAATAAGAATATCTCACCAAGCTCCTAAATCTAACAATTTCATGGAATAAACTGCTCTCAATTCGACAGTTGCCATCAAGATATCTCCTCCATCTCAGATTTAGAGTTCACCTGCTTCGAATGAAATGGGAATCTATAAAATAGAGTAGTCCTATATTTCCAAATAGATAGTGCTCTAGAAACTTGAATCTTTAACTTGCAGCAACACATCAAACTTATTTCCTTAATAAAAATGCCTCTTTTTATGTTGAAAATCTAATGAAATATTTTGCATTTGTTTATCTGCAACAAGAATAACAACAATTAGATCGCGGATGGCGCCTAAAGATGCTCAATGTGTTGTAGTTTGAATAATGTTATTAACTTTTTTTGTTTATTCAGGCAAATGATATTATTATTGTTATTGTTATTGTTCTTTCTGTTGCAGTTGCATTGCAGGTGTACTATGGCGAATTTTATAACATTTTGCTAATTGAATTTGTTTGCATTGCCGTTATGCACAGTTGCCCATCCGATCCCCTCCTCACCCCTCTCCAGACCCCCTTGCATCATATGCATTTGTTTATAAACAACAAGCCAGAGAATTGTGCAATAAAAATGAAATGAAATTTATGATCAAGCTGAGATAGCAAATGGATCGCTTCAGTGCCAGAGAAAAGCGATAAAAGCGCCGACTGAAAATAATTAGAAAATGGCAAGAAATTGCACCTGTTTTATATATGGAGAGGCGCTGATTGAATATGCGAATGCAATGTGAATACCCCCCTCCCCTTCTACCAAGTATTCACATTCGCGTATCCGACTAAATGAATGAAATATGCACATGGACATATAAATACGAGTACTCGTACTCGTACCGTGGGGTGCATAATAGAGCTTACCGGATGACTGTGGGATGTACTTCAACTGGCAAGGGGGGAAGGGGAGGGCAGATCTGGGGAGCAATGAAGAGAGGGTGGGGATTTGAATTCATTATGCAGCCAGTCACAGCCGAGCTGAGCGAGCAACACCTGCCACTCAGCCAGCAACATGGCCCACAGCAACAGCAATAGCAACATTGCCAACAGCAGCAATACTTGTAACAGCGACAGCAACAGCAACAACATCAATGGCAACTGAAGCAGCAACATATTGCAGCTGCAGCATGCAAACGGCATTGTTGCACTTGTAATTCATTTCAGCAACGAGTGGCTAAATAAGTTGCCACAGACTTGGCCAAGATACAAGTGAGTGGAGGGGGAGGGCTGGAGTTGCCGGCCAGTTGGCAATCTGAAGATGTTGCTTGTTGTTTGTTCTCGTAGTTGCTGTTGTTGTTGTCGCCCAGCTCTTGTTACCAAGCGTTTTGTCAGAAATTATGTTTATTTATTGGCAAGTGCTTGTTGCCGTTGCTGTTGCTATTGTTGTTACTTTTGTTGTTTACCTTTTTGGCCAGATAACAGTTGCCGTTGTTACGGCTTTTGCAATTGTTTGCCTATCCACATTTGCCTAGAGAAGCGACTCTGCTGGCAACTTAAGCCCAGCGAGAAGTGAAAGATTAACAATAAGCTGAACAAATGTTGGGAAGGTTACTGCGTTTTCTTCTTAAATTGTTCAGAAATAAACCTCGGGAGTCATGCTCCAGAAATAAACTCATAATCAAGAAAGCAATCAGTTGATAAGTTGCAATACTATATTTAAATTCCATTTACTTGAGATGGTAGCCAAATAAGCTTTACTTATAATTTATATAGGGTAGAGTTATATGCATTTTTTTTTATTTATTTTTACCTTTTTGAAAATTAGAAAATAATGAAGTTGAAAATAAATATTCAAGCTTAAAATATATTACTTAAAATTAATCTAAAATTATTTAAAAGTTAATCTCTAATTTTTTATGGGTTTTGTATAGATCCCAAGCAGATCCCCTGCACAATTTTGCTTCTCAGCAGTTTTCTTTACATTTGTAGCTGATCCACTACAAATATTATAAAAACGAATCTTTCAAAATCTCCTCTTATGTTATTCACAAGATATTTGGCTATGGCTGCTATTGTTGTTAGCTTTTTAATAATCCCCACAGATGTTATTTTCAAACAATTTTCCAATTCCTCCCATTGATCTTCAGCTGGAGTTTAGAGGTCAAACGTCAGTCTGAACGATTTGTCTGGGCAATTTGGTGGAGAATCCCCAGGAAAAACACAAGTCCAAATCGTAGGAGACAAACAGTCAAACATAATAAACTGTCAACGGGCAACAAACAGCCGCAAAACAGTTTTGACAATCAAAATAGAGACACGCGACGAGTGCAATTTGGGCCCACATTTCGAACAGCTTCGAACTACGGGCCAAAATGACAAATGAGCATTTTTAGAGGCAAGAAGAAACAGGGAACGAAGACGACGACGACGTCAAATTCCAATTGGAAATTAAGTTGAAGATGCATGTTTCGTCTATTTTGGACTTGAAAGTTTTCCGCGCAACATTTGTTGCAATAAATCATCGGTCGCCAGTTGCTGCCGCAGTTGCAGCTGTGGCAACACAGAGAAATGTTTCCAATACCAAAATCAATTAAGTTGACTTTTCGGCACAACAAAAAAAACCCACACACACACACATACAGTTGCAATTGAGTTGTCAATCAGACGCTGATTTTTGTCGCCATTTGCCGTCAATCAGCAACAACAACAACTGCAGCAACAGCAACAATTGCAAGCGACCATCAATTATTTGTATGAATGTTTGTTTTTTCTTTTTTTTCATTTTTTTCATTGGTTGTGTTTTTGCTGCACGTGCGTCGCTGCGGCTGCCACATTGCATGTTGCCGGCTCATTAGTTTGGCTTTTATTTTTGGAAAAGCCAACGCGACGCATTGCCGGCCTGTCTGCCTCAAAAATCAGTTGCTGCTGTTGCTGTTGTTGTTGTTCGTAGATGTTGCTGTTGCTGCCGCTGTTGCAGTTGTCGATCGTTAGTTGCCGGCGCTGTCGTCTGTTGCTGCCACCGCTCGACAATCGTCGATCGTCGTGTGTTGCACCAAAAATTATTAATAGACCTTTGTCTGCCTTAGCTGCATCTGCTGTTGTTGCTGCTGCTGCTGTTGGCAAATGCCAAACGCTGCAATTGTTGCTGTCATTGTTCTGTTACACTTGCAATCGCTTCATTTATTATTGTCGCGTCTTGCTGCATGCCCCAGCGTCCCACAGTCCATCAGTCAGTCAGTCATTTAGTCAGTTAGTCAGTCAGCTCAGTCTGTAAGTCAGTCAGTTGTCGCGGTCGTTGGCTCAGTCACAGTGTCTCCCATTCGTAGACGCCGGCGACAGACACCTAAATTTAATGCGACAACCGTCAACCAGCTGCATTCAATTATTTAGTCGCAAATCGTCATCATCATCATCAACATCATCACATTGCATAGCATAGAAGTACACACACACACTCACTCACACACACACACACACAGTGTCTCTATTGGTGGAATTTGTCTCGCCGTCGAAGCAGACAATAAAACATCATTAAAAGTCTGAGGCGTTGCAACACGCTCTGCAAATATTTTAATTGTTTCTCATTTTCAATTTGCATTCATTTTTTTTGCTTTGCTTTATTTATTATAATTACAATTAAAATTGAGCCTAATAAAATTATAGAAATTAATTTGTGAATTTGTGACGAAACTAAGGAATTTCAGCAAGAATGTATCGCAATTTATATGTACAGATAATATACATTTTTTTTTTAGGTTCAAGTATTTCAGTCCCAAAATTGTGGGAAATTCTGGATTTGTGTTTTCTTTTTTTAATCCATTAAATTGATTAAATATTATATATATTTTCATTTCGTCTCTAGCATTTTATATTATTTTGTTCACTTCAGATCGGATTACCTAAGCTTACCCAACTAATAGATCATTTCCTCAGACATATATTAATGAACCCTTTGCTAAAAAAAACCTCATTATAAGCAAACAAAATACCTGTTTTACTTCCCCCAGGCAAACATAAAAATATTATTTCATTGAGACTTTGCAGAGAAATCAATCAAAATTCAATTCAAAAGTCAACAAAAATCATTCATTAACACTGATACTTCTCCCTTATAAGCGAAATATTATCGGAAGAGAGAGAGAGAGAGAGCGAGAGAGCGAAAGAGGGAGAGAGAGAGGGATAAAGGGTCACACACATGCTCTGGGTCAAAACCCTAGCACACCTGCAGCTGCAACTCAGTTGAGTAATTTTTAATTAAATACATTTGCATAGAGTGCCGGCCATCAATCATTAGGAAATTGAAAATTCTTGTTACCAAAGTGGCAAAGCCGCAAAAAAGCGAAAGCAAAAGCGGAAAGAAAACTAATCCATCAGTCGACAGTGCTCAATGCAAATGAATGCCATGTGAGGGGGAGAATACAGTCAAAGTCAAAGTCGAGGGGTGGGAAGGTGACCAGCAAAATAATACAATATAATGAAACCTTATGTTTCATTTGGTACAAATTTTTCAAGCCATACGGACAGGGAAATAAGGAGAGCGAACTAATAGAACATATGGATGCCATGTCCTTCGATGACGACGATGATGATGATGAGGATTCGAATTTTGGGGCAGTTGGGAAGGCTGTTGCCAAAGAAGTCAGCTTAAGCCATAGAAGTGCATTTTGTGGCATGTGTCGTTTAATTATGCTAAAAGCTAACAACAACAATAACAAGTCAAACAAATGGTTGAAAACAGCAACAACAGCGACAACAACAACTGTCTATGTTGGGATGGTCATTGATACCGCGTGATGGTTTTGAAGAGGGTGCAAATGCAACCCCTTGGCTATAAGTAGAGCAGGACGTGCCCTTTGGGAAATTTGTACCGACAGCTGACTGACAACTGTTCTAATGTGGGCAACACACCTCTACCCCTCTCTCTCTCTCTCTATCCATCTCTCTGCCCACTGGTGCGTTTATCAGTCCATTTCATAGAGCTAACAAACAGCCCAACTAACTAAAAATTACACTTAAATACCAAGATGTTGCTGTTGATGTTGATGATGGGGAACCGTTGACGATGACGCTGATACTCATACTGAGTGACCAATGTGGTCGCGGGGCCTCGGCAAAGCTCATGTGCGAGCTGTGAGAGAGATCTTTATCAACACGTCATGCTTAAGTCTTCATTAGCGACGTCTTCAAGTGGCCGACAGAGGAACTGCGAGCCACATTGCCACAACAGACGGAGCAGACGGAGCAGACAGTGCAGACAAAGCCAGGCCAAGCACTTTGGCAACATACTTAATGATCATCAACATGCAGCTAAAGCGAAAATTGCCCAGGCGCGCGCTAACGTGTCTAACTGCCAAACAGCACGCGGACTTCCACTCCAAGTCACAGTCACAGTCTCTGTCTCAGTTTTAGTCTCAGTCTCAGTCTTAGTTATAGTCATAGTCATAGTCATAGTTGTAGTCTCTCACAGTGCCACAATGACAGTGGATACCTTGGCACTGTGGTCTTAGCTAATTGCTATTCGAACGAACTGCAAGCAACTGATTCATTGCCCAAATTAAGCTTTGAGAATTCATAATTAAAATCATGTTGAAATCAAATTATTTTGTTATAAGAATATTTTGTGTGAAATTTGTTTAAATACTTACTCATATAATTAGAAATAATTGTAAATATTGTAAATCTAAAAATATATTGTAAATATAAAATTGTAAATTTATATCTGGTGGCTTTAAAAATTTAGTTGATCGATCCAGCATTGGAGAAAATCTAATAACTAAGTAAACACAATTACGTTTATATGGTTTTTAGAAATTATTCTGATTGATACCAAAAATATGTGTATAAAATGAACTGTTTTAAAATAACAAACTCTATTTAATAAAATTTATTGGGGGCTTTTAATTTATATATAATGCAATAGTTAAATTAAATTATTTTTTTTTAAATTGGCATTTTCTTATCATTTTCTCCATTTCAATTGCCCTATGGACACTGTGCATAATCGCCATAGCCAGGCTTTTACTCTTCGCGCCGTCTGACTGACTACCGGTATTAGTTAGCTGCTCCAGCTGTAGCTGTTGCCCAGCCAAGCTCTCCCAGTCTCCCAGTCTCCATCCCAGTTCCAGCTCCCAGACAGGCCAACGATTTTGGTTTTTTGGCTTTGCACGCGAAAATGCAGCCACATTTCCCGCTGTGTGGTGTGGTCAAGACTCTGTCGCTGTCGCTGTTACCGTGGCCAAGACTCTGACGGAGGCTGTGGCTGTGGCTGGGACTGTGGCTGCAGTTGCTTTCATGTTTTTCACGCTGTTGTTGCATATTTCACACACAGCTTGCGGCAACACCTTGTGAGTGGACCACAGCAGCAGTCTCACTCCGCCCCTCTCTCTCTCTCTCTCTCACTCTCTCTCCACCCCTCATTCAGTGTCGTTCCGTCTCATCGAATTGCCTAGAAAATTAGTGCAAAATAGGCAACGTTTGTGTATGTGTTGGTGTGCATAAATTTGTGTGCATGATCGGCAGCAATAATTTTATTTGTTTACGATTATGTTCGCTGCCCAAACAGCCAACAAGCGATCGTCGTTTGCCTCAGCCTCAGTCTCCAACTCAGTCCCAGTCTCAGCCTCAATCGCGTCACTCATACGCCCCGACGACAGCAGCAACAGCAGCGGCAGCAGTCGATGCAACAGACTTTGTGGCCACCGTGTCCAGCTGGTCAATAGATTTGGACCCGAAGCTGGAGTTGTATGTTAGTGTTGTGTTGTCGCTGTTGTTGTTGTTGTTGTTGCTGTTGTAGGCAGGCGCCTGAGCCTCGCTCGGCTCCTTCAATTCATGTGAAAATTGCTATAAA
The DNA here is from genome assembly GCA_037043495.1 of Drosophila recens. NCBI lineage: Eukaryota > Metazoa > Arthropoda > Insecta > Diptera > Drosophilidae > Drosophila > Drosophila recens. Next base: position 325,157 of record JBAMBJ010000672.1, read on the forward strand.
TTTGCACAATTCGCGGTTCGAGGCAGTTTTCGATATATATTTTGGCTTGTTTTACTTTTTATGCTATTTTATTATTTATACTGGAGAGAGGGGGGAAACAGCATGTAGTAGGGATTTATTGTTTATTGAAATTGCCACAAAACGGTGCAAAATAATGAGAAAATCGCTGCAGTTAGACAGTTTTATGTTTTCATTTCAAAAGTTGTTTGCATTTCAAGCAATTTTGAACAACAGCCGCAATTTGAGTCATGTAACTGTAGACGTCATTAAATCGAACCCCCATCCCCCCATTTAGATGTAAACTTTAACATCTTTTATCTATTGTAAGTGGCACGTGGCACGTTCATCCAAGTTGAGTGCTCTCCGTTGGCAGCTTGTTAATTTTTATGTCTAAAAGCAGAAATCACAGAATCAAGTCTAATCAAGATTGATAGCGCGTAACGCATTTATGTCTGACTTTCGACACCGAGTGAATCTTTGGTTGCAACCCCCCTTAAAAGTTACTCTTCGATCCACGCAACCCCAAATTGTGTGTGTTGTGCTTTTGTTGGTCAAATGTTTACGCCACAAAGTTGCTGCCTCTGAGGGCGGCGACAACAATATTCGCAATCCCAAAATGAAAAAAAAAAAAACCAACCAAACTCAATGCCCACATGTGTCATTAGCGACGGCTGCGTTGATTAAGTTATAAAATCTGATTCCTTCCTCCTTCTCGAGACTCCATTAAAGTGTCATTGCAGTGCTCCAAACTCATTTCAAATTCGTTTTTGATTGCAAATTCGCTGCCACAAGAGTCTTCTCTCAATAGTAATTAGTTAAGCACTTGAGCACAGCTGCCGCTTCTCATTGACCAACTGTCGGATGCGACTTACGTGTAAACCTCAATTTGAACAGATTTCTCATTTGAATGGCAAATATTTGCCGTCGACGAATGCATTGCGAATCAGCGTCGAGCGAACCAAACGCGGAAATTACAAAACAAATGTCCGAAAAAGTATTTTTTTGATTCTGTGTTTTCCTTTTCCTTCTTCTTTTCTCTTGTTTTCCGAAATATTCGGTTTTTGTTTTATTTTTTCAGAGCATTTGCCAATAATTCGCACGCAAGTCTGTGCACATTTTTTTGTGGCTGCGTCGCATTCTTAGAGGGTTGAAAAAAGAAATACCCACAATCTAAAGTAAGCTTGACTAGGATATACCCTGTAGGCTGAAATTGTTTTGAGGAAACCAATTATAAGTACAAAATTGATTTAGGTTTAATAAAGAATGAAATTAGAGGCGGGATCAATATAACATTCCGCTTCGAAATCTGTTTATTTGAAGTAAATCTAAAGCCCGATTCATTTTTTTGGTCGTTTTTTACGTTTCGATATTAAACTCAATTCACAGTTTAGCTTTACACAACTATTAAAAATGATCACAATTTGTATTTCTTTATTTAAAATTATTAAAATATATTACAGCTAGAGCAGACCCCATATTTAAATTCTTTACAGGGTATACAAATAATAGTGCAATAGTGCTTGAGTAACAGAGTGCGTGACTGAGTGCGTACATACATATATATATGAGTGGGCATTAGAGGTGCCATCAATCGATTACGATATTGGCCCATGGCAACCCTCGAGTTACCCCTGCAAATCGCCCAATGACATGAAATCAGCGCAATTAACTTAATTAAAATGAAATAACAAGTGTTCAGCAATCGCCAAGTGTAGACTGCTTAGTCTATGACCAGTAAATCCCACCCCTTTCCCTCTTCCCACTCCCCTTTCCCTTCTGTCTTCTGCTTGTTTGCCTTTGTGCTCGAACAAATGTCAACCTTTCATTCGGGTACTCGACTGTTTACCCAGTTTTGTTTGCTCCACAAACGAAGTACAAATGATATTGTATAATTTTAATTTGTACTCTGTACTAAAATGAAATTGCTTGACAAATATGCGACAGTTTGTTTACTCCATTTGATTCGCTGTCTAATTACAATTCGGGCCTGGGGAACTGACGAGTAAATAACTAAAACTATACCTAACAAATAGCCAAAGGCTGTGGTGTGGTTCCTGTATTTATTTCATTGCCTTCAGTTCTTTACAAGATAATTAAGATGTGACTGTCCACTTAGCATAACTTACAAATTGGCTGCATTCTTATAACCCTGTCGTCAAACGTGTAATGCATTCAAAATGCCTCATGTCGGACTAAGATATTATCTCCACACTATTATGATTTGATTCGCATTCTGTTTCAATATAATTAATTGAGATTTTGTCTCTATCTATCTGTATTTATTTCTGTCTCTTTAATTGGCTATCTTGTTTATCTTACTTGGCTTCCCTTTACGGAAATCCCATCTAAACTTCAAGACATCATTACTTTAAAAAATCCATTATATTTAGAAATTTTTGATAGAACATCCGGCTTAAAGCTGTCATTACAATAATTACATTTTATTATTTAGCAATATTTAAATGGGACACAATTACAGAATAAATTACTGGGACTTTTGTATAAGTTCGGTCAAACCTGAAAAAAATAACTTTTTTACTGATTATACATTAAGTATATATTTATAGTTTTATTATACTAATATAATTTTATTTGTTATCCTAACTGCGATATACATAGCTGTTAAAGCAAAAAAAAAGGGTGTACGCATAGTTTTTCTGGCTAGTGTACATATTTTGAAATTTGACTTTAATTTCTATATATTTTATTTTATTTATAAATGTTAGTCACCTGAAATGGTCATTGCATTAAATTTGTATAAATTCACCTTAAGTTATTCTGATATATTACTCTTACATACAAATACCTGTACACTAATCGTGTCTGATTCTACAACTCATCCTCAATCCTCCACTGTCAAGTTGCCCCCGTCGGTTGCTGTCCTCAATTCATGTGGCAGCTCGTATTCATGCAGCTGCAAAAGTCAATGTGCGTGGCATGTTGCCAGCTCTGATTTCAATGACTAACAAATAGCTTTAAGGCTTGCAAATCAGCCACAGAAACCCCCTACGAAACAACAAACCGACTTTAATGGAACTGAATCCAACTGAACGGAACTGAGCCCAGAGCAGAGAGTCGAGACACGAGAGTCGAGCGTTGAGAGAAAAGCGTGGAGAACTGAGAACTGAACTGAGAATCAACAAACCGAAACGAAGCGCCTGTCATGGCAGCCAACTCCAACTCCAACTCAAAGTTTTATGTGCGGCGTTTCCTGTGGCAGGCGAAAAAGCTTTCAACTCGAATTTATTACACGCCCGCAACCCCCGTTTGACCCCCTCTCCTGCACCCGTTGGGGCAAGAAGCAAGAATTCTAATAAATGTCAGACGCTCCCCAGCGCAAACAAAGCAAATTCCTTTTGATGAACTCGAAATTGTGCACGTGCAAAGCCGAAAGCGAACGAATCCTGCCCCGAGCTCAGTCCGGGACAACAACCCCCAAAATGAAATGTTGGGGGTGTGTCGCCCGCCAGTTAACGAGTTCAAATGTATTCATGAGCCAGGCTCTTACCAGCTGCCAGTGGGTGGAGGGCAGCACAGGAAGGCAGACAGTTTGGGGATGGTGTCCTGCCTGCCCCGAGGGGTTGGCTGTGTGTTGCGGGCTTCCTGTCAGCTGTTTTTTGGCTTGGAGGGAGGTGGGTTGGCTGGGCTGGTCTGACTTATTGCCTTGCATTTCATTTAGACATGCGGTCGAGGTCGGGAGGTTGGCTTTGGGTTTGGGTTTTGTTTTTGAGTCCGTGACGAATCTCACTTTATGTTGTGCAATTTGCAGGTGCTCCAATATTTTTTAAAGAAATTGTTTTCTCTCTCTGTGTGCTGTCTGTCTCTTTCTCTGTCTGTGTGTTTGTTGTGTGAAAAGTGCGTAAGCATTGTGGCTAAAACAAACATTTCACTGCCAATGGGGTGATAAAAGGCCGCAAGTCCGACAGTTCGTGATGTTGTGCAGAACTCAAAGCGATCCAATCCGATCGCATATGCTGAGCGAAGTATATAAAATCAAATATTTCCACATGGATTTTCAAATAAAGATGTACTGAGAATATCAGCCGCAGCTCATTAAATGCTAAACAAAGTTGCCGCAACTGAAGTTGTATCTGCTAGATACATTTTCGGTGAATTTAGTAGGCACTTTTAGCTGGCGCAACAAATGATCTTCATTAGGCGCACAAATCGCGGCACTTATTGGCCAATTCATATGCAATCATTAGCCGAATTGATGGGCCCACAAAGTGTTAGTGCACATTGTAAATATGCCCATTCAGAGTACAGTGGTTAAACGCTATGACCAACATATTAGCACCTGACTGACTGCCCGCTGCGTGCCCCAAACGATCGTTCGTGCCACTGAAAATAGTCGTTATCCGTGCACTCATATGTATATTACGTGCCCCAACTATGGCATTAACTGTGTATGTGGCGAATGTGCCACACGGCAACCGCTCAACTCTGCCTCATAATGTTGCACACCTCGAGACTCGCTCTCTGCTTAGACAGTTCGTGGATCTGGAGGCGGTGGCAGCATAAATCATAAATTGTTACAGCCTTGATCACTTAGCTTTATAGAGCGATTTCTTAGGACTATTTAGGCTCTACATCAAATTTCTATGCGATCGTTTACAAATATAACCATAATATGGTGCTAGTATTTTAATCTTTTTCTTCTTTTATCACTGGTATCTTTACACATTTACTTAATTTTTAGTTCGTTGTATTCATTTATCTATTGATCAATCTGACAAACAACCTTTAACTTTACTTTACTTTATAACTTATAACTACTTTATATCTTTCCACACATTTAAATAAAACAAATTTCTTCTTCAGTTATTTTCATACATAGATAAACCTTATATAAATTGACTGTAAAGTAATTCATCATTCATTTGGCATGTCAATTTAGAAGATGACAAAAAAAAATTTGTAGTATCATAAATTTTAATTATCATCTTTTCATTTTAAAAATTTCAAAAATATTCATGAACAGGTTGTGAAACTATTAGAGGAAGCTTTTATAAAGATATGCACGAGCAAGTATCTGCACAAGAGTTTAAGTACTTCATAGCTGAATATACAATTCAAGTTCTATACCATATAATTATCAGAGCTTGTAGTTCCGCTTTCACATACTCTTACAAAAGTTGGCTAGCCTCACCTGTGGCATCTGCTCTTCATCCACTTGAGTCCAACTGGTTCCACGGATTTCATGTGTGCTGCCAATCAAAGTTTGCCCCGTAGGGCATTTCTTTTTTAGGTATTTCACTTTATTTATCTAGCGCATAAATTAAATATTTTTGTACATTTTGGTCAGCTGTTTCCAATCAACGGCGCCTGCTTCGCGTACACTAGAAACCAGAACCAGTACCAGTACCAAGATCTTAATAGAGAAACCGTCGGTGGTCCGCTGGCCAGATGCTGGTGGTGCTGGGGGTGGGGCTGCCATGGGCGGTGGGCCGTCTGTAGATTGTATCACCTCAGTTTTGTGGTCGATATTTTTGTGGCAGTGGCATAAAAAAGCGCTAATGTTGCATTAAATTCAAATGAAATCAACTGTTAAGTGGCTTTCAGTGAGCTATTTAATTTTCCAACACCAAAAAAAACTAAGAAACACACAGAAAATACCCAAGAAAATAATTACAGAAATTTTCATAAATATCTACATAAATATTTGCCTTTGGATCTGCCTTCTGTTTTCACAAATCAACTCACTGACTGTCTGGCCATCCGAGAGACAGACGGTCTTTCTCTCAGCCAATATTTATTTGAACATATTTTATTTACTGAAATTTGCAATTTGAGTTTCAAGAAAAACGTTCAGCTGTAAATAATTCCCACGAATTGAAAAATGATCATAAAATGCTATTGATGATCGTGTTGTATGTTCGAATATCGTGAATATAATTCGTGTTTATGCAGCTGTCAAAAGAATTTCCACAATCAATGAGCAAATAAAAGTATGCAAATATTATTTTAAATATCATACAAATTTTAGGAGATCTTATCTTTTTTCTTTAAATCCGAATAGCAAGTGTAGAGATAACTTTTAAATTCTGTTCGTTGCTTCTAGTATTAAAGATACAAATTTTTAAAGAACTTATCTAATAATATTATTTTCCGAACCAAAACATTGATAAAATGTATGTTTTGGTAAGATATGGTTAAAAAAATAATACTTTTACTTTTAAAAAAGGTCAAGTAAAAAAATGTTTTTTGAAATACACAAAAATATTTCTACGAAATTTAGCTAAAAATCTTTCAAATATGCTCCAATATACAAAAAAGCTGACTACTATTCAAAGTTCAAAATAGATCAATTAATCAGCAACTCAATTTCAAATCACTTTAAACCTTTGTTGATTTCCTAATCTCCGAATATTTGAAAGTAACAGCTTCACAGTCACGTATGCTAAATACTCTGGCTCTCAAGAAAACCAAGAGGTAAGAGGTAAAAGGTTATAGGCGCATGGGAAATACGTAAAGAGGTCACAGATTGAGTTTAGGATGCATCAGTCAAAGCCATGCTGATGTTGTCTCTGTGTGATTTGTGTCTTATGTTCTGTTGTGTTGTGTTGTGTTCTTCCGTTCATTTTGGACTTGTCAACACGAAATCTTTGACGAATGCCACATAGACGGTAGACACACGGGAGAGACAAGCAATAAGACACAATGCAGAACAGAACAGGCAACAAACACATGTTGCGGCCATGTTGCAAGACACAAAATTCTAACAAGCAAATAATTCTCCATTCTCTTATTTGATGTCGGCATATTTATTGCAGTCATGCCACGGCGACGAAAGGCTTCTTAGAAAAATGTGCATGCTGCCTTTGCCACTGATTTGGGGGGGCAGGGTGGAGGCGGTTGCAGTTGAAGGGGGCATGCAACGTGGGCTGCAGCTGGCCGTCTGAGTGTGTTGGTGTGTGTCTGTCTGTGTGTGCGTTGTGTCTGTAACCAAATGTACACGAGCGATTGACTGTCGTGAAGCTTCGTTTAAATGCATTTTTAATTAATTATGCGACGCGCGTGCCACATGCAACAGCAACAACAACAACAACAACAGCAGCAGCGGCAGCAATATAAAAATGCGACCAGCGAGCGGGCGACAGTCGTAAAAATGCAGCAAGAAATTTTCAAATTTGTTAAACGCACAGCATTCCCAATGAATGCCACGACGATCCTCAGCCTCATCCTCAGCGTTGTCATATCCCTCTCATTCTCTGTCCCTATGCCCCTGCCCCTGCCCCTTTTTATGCTGCTTGCCCCATTCCATGTTCATGCCACGCATGTGTTAATCTGCGTGGAGCACAATTAATTTTCTGCAAATGCTTCGAGACGCATTTTTGGACTAACAATGAGACAAGCGACAAGGGAACAGATCGAGGATCTCTCTCTCTCTCTCGCTCTCGCTTTTATTAATTGCGCTCAAGTGCTGCATGCAGCGTGTGGCATGGAGCAACAGGGAGGCATTGCCTGCCGTCTGGCTAATTACTAAAAAATTGGCAGTTGTCGTTGATTTTATGCTTAATTATTTGTCAGTAAAGACGACGACTGAAGACTGAAGACCGAAGACACTGCCTGACTGGCGTCTGCCTCAATCTCTGTCTCACTCATTCCCCGTCTTCCTCACTCTCTGCCTCAGCTGTTGCTGCTGTGGCAAGTCTCCTCCCTTCTGTCCCTAGTGGCAGTCCCAATAGATTTATGGCTGCCATTTGAATTTTTATGAATATCTGAATGCAGATTTGCTTTGACATTTACATTTGGCGCTGAATCAGTACTTGAATCAACTCTATTCAACTCAACTCAATTGAACGCAACTCGACGGACTCGTATTTAATGTTAACTTAATGGTTCGTTTAAGCCAATGTGTTTACCGTTACAGCTAACTGTCTAACAATTTGTATGAAATTACACGACCTGCCTTGCACTTTTATTATCCAATAAATATTATTTTCAGTTTACAAAGAAAGTTTATGGCTGCATTTAAGCATCATATGAAAAGATTAATGAAAGCGTAAGAAATAATGAAATTAATATAATTTATTTTTTTGCTTATTTAATTTGTGACTTTTAATGTGGTGATTTATTAGTTTAGGATCGCATTGGGTTAAAATAATATATTTTCAAAATTGTAAATAGTAAAACCATCTTAGCATATTTCTTAACTTAATTTTTCACTTACACTTTAAGATAAAAATACAAGATGAAATCATTCATTGAAAAAAAGGTAAATACAAATTCTTAATTTCCTTTCTGCAGCATACTTCCTACGCCTTTCAAAATTTCAAAAAATGCCTCTCTAGTTCTTGTAAATGTTCCTATTTTTTGATAAAATTCTCAATTAATCCCTAAGATATTTTCAGAACATTCCATCATTTATTCAAATGCTGTATACAATTTCTAGCAAAATAAAGACGACTCCTAAATTTTCCAGTTATTCTTAGAGGTTGCTGAAAACTGCCCATCTTTCCCACCACAAATTCACATCAGACGCACTTCAAAATGCAATTTTAAGCCAATTTATAGATGTTCGGGGCCATTGACAGACGGCCCTGACAGTGGGAACACACACAGAGAAACACATAGAGACATGGAGAGACATAGAGAGACAGTCAGTTGCAGGTTGGGGTAATTAAGAAACGTGAGGCATGTTGTTTTTACGATGCAGCTGGTTAAGATTACAACTAATCAAAGTTCTCGAGAGCTGCTTTATAGACGCCACATGCTTAGCATAGCTCAGCATTAGTTCTCAAACTTCGAATACCAGTTCCAATTTCAGTTCCTTTTGCCGCATTTGTATCATTTGGATTTTTATGTACTTTTGGTTTTTCTTGTTTCTGTTAACCAAATACAAATACCTCGTAAATTGTCAGCTGATTAGTGCAACAATTTCAGTGCCACGACAAACTAATAAAAAAATGTCTTTAAGAGCGACAGACACGAAGTCGTCGACGACGACGACGACGGCGACTAATTGCAGTTGAATCGTAGCAGGATGCGAGTGTGGTCGCTAAAATGTATCTCATAGATACACGGCTCGGTACATGGCGCTACAATTTACAACTCGCAATAAAAATCAAATTGCAACGACTAAACGACTAAAACGACTAATTTTGCACAAGTTAATAAATTTTTTGGTGGTGGGGAAGGAAAAGAAACCAAAGACGGACGCAGATTCAGGCACGACTCGTGTTGGAATTGAGATTGGGACTGGGAACTGAGAACTGAGAACTGGTTGGCTGATCTTCATATTTAGTAAGGCCACAAATTATGGCAGCAATTTCCAGGCGCAATTTGCCGAAAAAAGACAACAAGCAGGCAGCAAAGCGAAGGCAAACGCACTGGGAAAACATATGGAAAATTATAGTAATAAATATTTAGCAAGGCAGCAGAATCGAGCTAAAGGAACAGAAACAGAAACAGGACCAGGCAGCAGGGAGATGCGGGGGAATTGCAGCTAAATCTGAAGAAAAACGATAATGGCAGCACTAATAAATTGCGGCCAACATGTTGCATGCTGCACGCGGCCAGCACCTGAAGAGCGCGCGTGAGTCAAACTTGCGGCAAAACGGGGCGTGCAATTAGAGTACAAGAGTAGCAGCAACAATGTGTGTGTGTGTGTTTGAGTGAGAGAGAGATAGATTGGGGCATTTTTTGGGGTTCGGCATGCAAATGACGCAGGCAACGGCAACGGCAACGACAACGACGTGCCACATACTCGTACTCGTACTCGGTACTCGCAACGCATGGCCGCAAGGGACACTTATTAAAAACAGTTATTAAATGCGACAGACAACGCGCATTTGCTGATTTTTCTGGGTGCGTGGCCCAGCCCAACCCAGGCCCAGTTCCATGTCCATGTCCCTGTCCATGTCCAGGCACACATCCAGATCCAGATCCCAACTCTCCAGCTCTCCAGCTCCACATCTCCGTTTCGGCCTCGTCACAAAAGTCGTGCAAGTCCCCCGCGGCTTTGCACGTGTTCCACGCTCGAATCGTTACTCGCACTCGCACTCACATTTCTGTATCTGTGTAGATCTTAGCTGTATTTGTATCTGTATCTTTAGCTGTGTTTGTATAGCGACATGCGTACGAGCGTCGTCGTCATCATCGACATGGCCGTTGGCCGCTATTACAATTTCATGTGGCAAGCGCCGCGTCCGTCGCTGTTGTTGCTGTTGTTGCTGTTGCTGCCACATATTGGATTTCATGTTTGCCACTTTTTGCGACGGCAACATTTTATGCTGATTACACGTCTAATCCTCAGCGTGTGCCTCAAACTCCTCCTCTTCCTCTCTCTCCTCTCTTCTCTCATCTTTCTCACCGTATAACGACTTCTATAGAGCTAAAACCTCCCGGCCGCGTCATTCAATTGCCATTTGCGCTATTGGCGTTTAACATGAAATGGGAGAACTTTAATTGAGTACAGGGTGTCCCCTCAGTTTAAATATGAAGCCTTACAAGGAAATATTGTTAGTAGAAAAGACAGAGTTTTACTAGGTCTTCAGCTAGCACGGGAAAAGCGTATGAAAGATAAGTATGGACATTAAGGGCTTCAAATACCAAGTAAATACAGGGTACCTTCTAAAAGGAATAGAAGCCTTGAAAGACGTTCTGATATAAGAAATACTTAACAGGATTAGCAGAAAAGTACTAAAATTTAAGTCTTAATTTTATATAATATAGTATGTAGAACGTCAGTTTTGCTAAGATCATGCAGGATGCCTATGCACTTTAGAATTATCAGTTTACAGGGTGTCTGAAACTTAGATATGATGCTCCTTATCCAAGAGTTTCGCCACGGACTGTATGAATCTGTATGAATCTCTTTCGTATTACAAATGGAACACCCTGTATGCAGCATATATTCTGCAAATGCATACGGAATCCCAGGGCCAGAGCCAGACATTGGCATTGCCGTTTAATTGGAATTTTGAGCAAATATAGAAACAAATAAAAACATGGCAAAAATCCAATAAATGTCCTGCGCTGCACGTGCACGCAGCAAGACATCGACGGCGTCGTCGTCGTCGTCGGCGTCGCCGTTGACGTCGTCGTTGATCCGTGGGAGCAAACGATGGACGCAATGCATGAGAGAGACGCCTCCAGTTAAAACTCTCTGCCAGTGGACAGCGTTAATTGAGGCAGGCAGCATGGCAACGAGAACGGCAACAGCGTTGCATGAAATTGGATAAATTGCTCAAGAGATGAGATTGTGACGCAGGAGAGGGGGCAAGAAGGTTGCTGCCACACAATGCAATGTCACAACAATCGATTGTCCTTTTAGTTGCCCGCATGCTGACATCACCAACATTGACGTAGCCACCCTCAAAGCAAAGACGAGGAGGAGAAGGAGAAGGAGGAGGAGGAGGAGGCAGTGGAAGATGTGGAGGTGGAGGCAGAGAGACGACGCTCTTCCACTTCCGATTTCCGACGTGCTCTGATGGATGTGCAGCAGTCGCGGCTTTCAATTGATGCCGCGTGACACGTGTTGTTGTTGTCGCTGATGCTGTTGTTGTTGAGGAGCTACCCTTCATTTACCGTTAGTGCTGCATGCACGTGTGGCTTGAAAGGATTTGTGGCACGGCCGGAAGACCATTAAACAGCCGCAGTTTCGGAAACCTTATCGCATTGGGAAAATCGATTTTATTTTTCTTTGCCTGTCTGCTTGTTACACATCCTCTTTACACTCGACTCTCCTTACTCCTGCCCCGCCCTGGCAATGGGAGGCGCCTCCGCGTGGCCGCCATTGCTGCGCAGTGAAATTGCCAGTGCTGTGGGAAGTGAGAGAGTCGCTCCCGTTGTAGAAATTGGCGCTGAACACGTGCAGAAATCTGCGCACAACAATCTGCGGAAAGTTCATGGAGTCAAACGCCCTGAAAAATGTCTACACTAAAGCAAATCGTGTTGAACAGTGGCCCCTACAATTGCCCCCTCTTACCCCCTCTTAGCCACTGTCCCTGCCCCTGCCCCTTACCTGTTCAGCTGCAGTTTCAGCCAAGAGATTGGAGACTGCAGACTGTAGACTGGAGCCTGTCCAAACAATTGCCTGCGTCGATCTGTTTGAAAACTGTGTTCGAACAAACGTCGCATTAACGCAACATTTTCCCATTTTTATGGCCTGGCCAACACAGCCGAGAGCCATGAGTCTCAGCTGCCTGTTATCCAACACGGCCAGCAAACATTGGACAGACTGAAACTCAGTCTCAGTCGAAGTCTGTCCAGTTATGCGCCAAAAGCAGTGCAGTCTCCAGCTGCGACTTGAACTCTTTCCAAACACGCGCCTGCGCAGCGGCTGCCAGTTGCCAACTTGCCCAGTTGCCAGTTGCCCACTTGGCCAAGTTGCCTTTTGTCTTTATAGGAGAGCAAGAGGTGGTGGTAAATGCATTTGGAAAGCTCCCAGGAATGTTTGAAGCCAGGCGGGCGGTTATCTCGGCAGTCATTTAGCGTAATCAGTGCTGGATTCGAAAGAAGGTGGAGTTCCCAGAAGACTATAGAGTATATGAGCAGCAATCGATAGTGCTAGTAGTTGGAAAAAAATAGGTGTAGAAATGGCAGTAGATATAGGTTATAAGTAGAGAGTTAATAGGAGACAAAATTGGAATAAGAATAAGAGTATAAATGGGAATAGGAAAAATGGGTATAGGAATAATAAAAGAGAATATAATCTCTAATTTGTTCTCATATTCATACAGGAATTGGAGTAGAGTAAAAATATAAATATAATTAATCATGTAAAATGATCTACAGGAATAACTATATTTATAAATAGGATAAAGAAATAAAGGGTTTCTTGTCTCAGATAAAGGTGATTTCTCAACAAGCTGAAATCCTATTTGAATATTATTATCATGAAATATACTCAGGCTAACTTTTGAACTAAGCTGGAGATCGTTCTGAAATTTAAGAATATTAAAAAAAATTTTCACATATTTAAAAATGGACAGTTTGGTTTATTTCTGCGTCAAAGAGTACGTCATGAGTCCTATAATTGCAGCTTTGCTCATTTTGTCCACATGTGGCCCAAACTCCGGCAGAAAAGTGCTGACCAGAGATGATCCGTATCGGGCAATGGTAGCAGATACTGCAATGCCAACATGAAAGTAGTTCTCCTCCTGGAGGCCCAGATATGTGGCGGATGCAATGTTGCCGAGCAGCGACAAATCCTTCACCGTTTCCGTGGCAGCATCATAGTCATCGCCCAGGCTGCCCATGGTATCGTAGACCAAGAGAATCAGGGACAGAGCATGCAGTAAGGCCATACTCGACTGGGAGGACTGCAGATAGAACTCGATGTTGGCCAGCGGCAGAGGCACCACATCCACAATGCTCGTGGACACAAAGAAGGAGCGGGCGCACTCTTCCTCCGACGACTGGAAGGATCGCACCAGCATGAGCATTCCATGGACCAAACAAAATGCGGCTGCGATAAGTCCGTAAGGATGTTCCTCCGGAGTCAACGCGTACATTCCATAGCCGCTGCTGCCGATCAACACCAGATCGAAGAAGACATCGAGTAGTTTCATCCTCTGTTTCTAAAATACAAAACAAATATTAAAAAAATATTTATACAAAAATCGAAATTAAATTTTGATTTCTTGGCCGAAACATAAAATTTTTGTTCTGTGCTCTCTGACTTAAAAGTACAAACTGAAATACTGATCAACAACAATTATATTATTTCCATATCCATGACAGAGCAGGTCCAGGGAAATATGTCAAGTTTAAATAAGTAAAAAATATTTTATATAATTTCTTTACAACGTAACAAGAATAACGCGATTAATGTTTGTTTTTCAGATTTAAAGTTTTAGGGACAAGTTCACTGAAAAAAAAAAACCATTTCTAAAATGAAGAATATTCATTTTGACTATTCTAGTTATTCTTCGAATAAAACTACTTTTATGCAAAATTGTTAAAGTATAAACTATTAACCAAATAATTCTGATATTCTAAATGTATAAATATGAATTCTATATCTTATTGAATACCATCTATAGTTATATTGAGATCATACTAAAATATCTATAATTATGTTTATTTTTTTATTATTTTGTAGTATTAAGCTTTTACATTTCCTGAGACTTTTCTGAGTAACTCTTTCACTTTGTTAATATTGCATTTCACTAATTCGTTGAATATACAAAATTGTTGTTGAACTCTTTCAGTTGTTATGATATGATCGCATTCCTGGACATTTTTTACCCTGATTGACCCTCATAAAGTCAACTGCTGGACACGATTTAAATCGCCAACTGGCAACTGGCAACTGAATGGAGCGCCAACATAGTTATAAAGCAAACTAACACAACTAAATGCAGGAAACGCTTTCCAGGAAACAACAACAACGACAACAACAAGCACAGAAAGGGGAGCTGCTCGCTGATTGTGTTGTGTCCAAGTTATGTTTTTGTCTTTTTTTGGGCAGCCAACAGCAGCAGCAGCAAATGGCCAAGAGATTTATTTGCCAAAACCAACCGCAGCAACAACAACAACAACAATTGCAGGAGTTGCAACAACAACAACAACAACAGCAACAACAATCAGCAGGCAACATGACTTGGTAGTTTTTCGTGTGCATGTTGCCAGTGTTGCGCTGTTGTTTTGGCAGTTGCAAGTAGTCCTCGAAGATGAGATACTTGCCGGCTGATTAGCTGACACAGCAACAACAACAACGGCAACAACAACAACAACTGAGTGGGCAGCACTGTCAGGCGGCTGCCAAGTCAAATCGTGTACACAATTGGCGCGACATGCAACATTATTCCCTGCCTGAAAACTCAGAGCAGACCAGAGACCAGAGCAGAGATCCCAAGAGTCGAAGTCAGAGTTGGAGTCAGAGCCAGAGTCAGAGTCATAGCCAGGTTGAGACCCAGACACGGCACGTCCCTAACCCCATAGCCGTTTGGCAGAGCCCTATGCTCGGTTCCCGATATTCCAATGCAGCTGCATCGTGCCACCAATTGAAAGTGGCGCGGGTTGTTGCGGGTGCAACAACAACAACAGCAACAGCAGCAACAACATCCCGATCAGCTCGATTGGACTGCGATTGGTAAAACGTTTGCAGCCGCAGTTTGACTTAATTTTCACCAACAATCCTGTCTTGACTCTCGACTCCATTCGTTCCTCGCTCCCCAGTTCGTCTCTCCTGAGTCCGTCTGTCCCACTGTCCGTCTGTCCCTCTCTCCTATTGTCTGCGCTGGCTTTCGCTTTGGTTTTGGTTTTGTCCGCTTCGTGATTTGCGATTTTATCGCATTCAAATGAAATAATTTGAGTTCAAAATGATGAAGTTAATTGTGTTTATTAGGCTGCCAGTCACAAGAGCTGCAACTTCAGCTCCAACTCCAGATCCAGCTCCAACTATGGCCAGCTTTGGACTCGTGTTTCAGCTGCCACCGCTGACTCACTCTGCGGTACGAATAAGTATGATGTGCCCCGGGGTCGCTTCCCTCAGTTTGTTGCAACTTGCAATGTTGCCCAAATAGTCAGTCGCTTTATGCAAATTCGTGAATTTATGAGCTGTTCGCCATTAAGTCATTTTAAACGAATCTTTTTGGTCCGCCTGCCTGCAGCACCACCAAAGCAGCACCACCAACCACCACAACAATGGACAGCATCACCGTATGAAATCCAAGCCGCAGAGTGGGAGCTGCAGTTGCAACTTGGACTTGCAACTTGGTGTTGCAGCTTGGAGTTGGTGTTGGTGTCTCTAGCAGCTCCAGCTCCTGCCCAGTCGCAGACCCAGACCCAGACCCGTGTCGTGTGCGATATTAATCGCTCTTGCTGAAAATGTGTTGTCAGCTTTGTGTCGTAACATGATTACGTGGTTCGAGGATACGTGGCATTGCCACAACAAGTACACTCCATTCCTCAAATAACCACAAAACATGCCAGATTCAGTGAAATGGTCATGAGAAAGTCAGCACGACGCAGTTGTACTCTGAAAAGTATTGTCTATTTACAAGGATAATCTATTTAACTCATTGTGAATTAAGAAAACATACCCTTATATCTAGTAATTACTTCTTAGCTTAACCCAATGGTTAAAAAAAATATTTTAAAATGTTGGACTTAGTTAAAGTTAAGTTAGATTTCAATAGATTTTATATTTAGGAAAAGTTTCAGAACTTTAAATCGATTAAATCTATTCTCTTAAGAAATTTATGTTCGTTTTTATATTCACTCAAGAATAAAATGTTGATAATGTACTCAATAGATAGTTTAAGATGGAATTAGAAGAAATTTTAATATAAAATATTGAAACAAAACTTTTCCCCTACTATTTAAAATCCTTACATAGTCCTTATAACTTATCCAGATAAAGTAATTAAATATTTAGTAAAAGTTACAACTATTTGAAAATTTTCTAAATTTGCCACAAGAATTTCAACAAACCAAAAAACAAACAATCTGGAGTGCCACAGAAATCGCTTTCGCTTGAATTTCACTTAATTTTCATACAAATTTTAGTGAAATTCAAGCGAAAGCGATTTCTGTGGCACCCCAGAAAATATATTTTTTAATATTCACATCCCTAAATATGCGTTTA
The DNA here is from genome assembly GCA_037043495.1 of Drosophila recens. NCBI lineage: Eukaryota > Metazoa > Arthropoda > Insecta > Diptera > Drosophilidae > Drosophila > Drosophila recens. The sequence continues at coordinate 341,697 of JBAMBJ010000672.1, forward strand.
TTCGGCATTACAAGATTATTACTAGTTTATACCTAAAAAATTAAAAAAAAAAAATCCAACAAAAAATCATTTTGAAATGCAATGAGCTGTAAACTGACGCAGCTGGAATGGGAGTGTGTGGCATGCCACTGTCGTGACTTTCCCACTGTGCAACAAGAGCTTAGTGGACAGTAATCGAACGAGGGTTGCTTTAAACTTGGCATTTCTTTCGGATGATCATATCTCGCTGGGGCAAAACGCTTGTCAGGATTCGCTTAATGAGCAGAACATCGTCTCGTGGCGTCGCGCGGGTCACGTGCACTGATTGCTGCAACGCGTGCGTTGCATGCCACGAATACAAAGCGCAGCTGTCAAGTGGAATTAGACGGCGCTTTGTGAGGTGGTTAAACTGGGTTTAGCATTCGATTTATATACGCTATGATGTCAAATGATATGATATGATAGTGGGGACCCAATCAAACCGTACCAAATTATTTGGGCCAACGAAATGCTTTGCATCTGGTGTCCACATAAATCGATTCCCAGGGTTTATGTTGCGATGTGGCAACTTTGGCAACCCTCCGAGCGCCACTAAGCAACCCCCTGGACGATGTTGCAGGTTGCCAGGCAACCACTTTGGAGACTCTGCCTCTCTTTCTGTGCTCTGCTCTATCTTTCTCTCCCTCTCTCTGTCTCTCTTTGCGCATGCCACCAAATTAAGGCAGCCATTTTGAATAAATTTGCAGACCTTATGCCCACATTTGCCACCCCCCGATGTCTTCACCTTTTGGGGCATGCAACGCAGACGCTTTGTAGACTTTTTTTCATTTGACTCGCAATGCTCTCGTATTGATTTTCGCATTCAGGGAAGCCACATTTCTGGTGCCTGTGCCGCCCACATTTGTGGCAAGTTGAAGCTTGCCACATAAATCTAAAGTCAGCTGGCACATTTCCATGGGCTTTTTCCGCTACAACTGCAACTGCAACTTTGATTTCTATGCAAATCGCAGTCAAATCATGGGAAAACTCTGGCCCAAAACGACACAAATTGCATTTGTGGCAAGCCACAAGCTGCAAGCTGCAAGTCGCCAGTTATGGCAGCCGCTTTGCATATGTCAGGAGCGACGTCTGTGGCGCCACCGGCGGACCACGTGCAACATGAAGCTGCAGTTCAACTCAAAGGAGCGCCCAAAAAAAATTCACTCACGATCGACGACGATCGAGGGCTGCACGAATTACAACAATGCCGCAGCTCCTGAAATTATCATGACCCCAGCCAAGTGGCAATTGGGTCAACGGCAACCAACGACATTTGTTTGGTGACACAACACGAATAGAATGCCCCCTCAAGTTGCATGTGTGTGTGTGTGGGGGGACACGTGGCTGGAGGCAGCTGGCCAGCTACAGTTCCGACTGTTTCCGCTGTTTCCCTGTTTCTCCTACCTGAGTCCATGCTAATGAGACTCGATGCCAACAACTCAACAACTCCCAAAAGAGCTGCCTCTCTATTGACTCAATGCATAATGCGACGCGCCACGTGGCCAGCTTTTCCATTTGAGGCGTGTGCAACATCGTCGCATGGGCAACTCCTAATTGACGCACGTCCTGGGCGTGTGTCGCCTCAACTTGCCGCAACTCGCACATTTAATTGCCACATTTGTTTGATGAATGAAACTCTGAATGGGGGTTGGTCCAAACAATTTGGCTAAATTAATTTAGGCCTTTTGAATGGCGCACAAATTGGCAATAAAATAAAATAAGTTAACACAAACAGAGAGTAGAAAATAAAATTAGTAAAGATTTTATGGGAAAGACAAAAATTTGATGCTCTTAACTTAATTTTAGCTTTAATTTTTTAATATTTAGAGTAGTTTCTATAATATTAATTTTGAATTAAATTCATTTTAAATTGTAGATTATTCTCCAAATTTTGATTAATCTATTTTATAAATAAATTAATATCTAAAGAATTATATAGGGTATTATATAGACAGATAGAGAGAGAGCAAAAAGTGGAGTGAAAGAGAGAGAAGCGAGAAGAAGCTGCCTCCAAGTGACTAGATTCTTTTAGATAAATGTCTAATGAACTTTGCAAGTTGCAAGCAGCATTGATGGCATTTCAGGATTTGAGTACTCGTACTCGTACTGAGTGCCGCAATCACAGGCTGTGGCATGCAACAATTGCAAATGAGAATAAACGCTGATTAATTGAAGTCATCATAAGTTGTGGCAGGCAGGCAGCAAAAAAAGGAAGCCTGGCATCTAAAGCTCGCAGATTGCAACACAAATTCACTTAAGATTGCAACAAATGTTGCAAGCAGCAGCCGAGGCAACAGAGGCAGCCACTGTGCAGCGTTGCCGGGGGCCACTTGAGCTCGTTCTAAGCCATGTGGCACATTGAGCACTGAAAAGAGACAGACGAAATGATTAAGTGAACATTTAACGGCTGCTAATGAATGTGGTGCAGTTGCTGTGTTGCAGTTGCAGCAGCAGCAACAACAGCAGAGAAGTTGCATCAGTGTCACACGCGATGCCAGCGATGCCATTGATGCCACTGGGGGTCGCGACCGCGCTGACAAAACGGAGGCGTCGCCAAGCCGCAGCCAATCAAGAGTGCATCATGTGAACGCCGACGCAGCAGCGACAGTTGCAGACGCGCTGCAGCAACAGCAATTGAGTTGAGTCCCTGCCACAAGTTAAGTGGCATCGTCGTCGTCGTCGTCGTCTGAATCCCACATGGTCTGAGTCTGTTGTTGACTCGTCTGGAATGCAGATGTGGCTGCAGCCAGTTGCCAGTTGCAAGTTGCCAGTTGGACAGCAGCCCACTTGCTGCTCATATTTTCATATCATCAACAGCAGCAGCAACAACAACTTGCCACATCCATCCATCCATCCACATGCACATCCCACTTCCTTGGGCTCTTTCCTGCTTTGCAGCTGCGAAAATTTACCAGATTGTACAAATATTACTTCTTCACTTGAAGACTAATTAAATTTGAATTTTTTTATTAAACGAGCTGAGTTGCAACTTCAACTCAGCTGCTGCTGCAACTTGCCACACAGACAACTTTTGTGCTAGCTCCTGCTGTTACTCCCCAGCTGCCAGTTTCCCTCTCTCTCTCTCTCTCCCTCCCTCCCTGTCTCTCTTTGTTGCCACACGTAGCTGGTGGTCTGCGCTGGCTAAATTTATGGCTTAATTTGGCGCTCTTGTTAATGCGTGTGTGGGCGTGGCCTGCCACTTCAACTAGCTGAGGGCGAGTGGGCGGCATCTGTCAAAAGTTCTGACATTTTAAGTGTCTTTTGCTCAACTCTTGACTAAGCAAATATTTTCATATTCACTCTTCTCTCGTCACCTCACAAAAAGGGCTGTCAAGTCCCAAGAAGGCTGCCTGCCTAATTGCCAAAAGTACTCACTGATCAGGCTGTCTGCGAAGCAGAGGGAAAAACTATTGTGGCAAACGGTGCAAATTGTGGGAATGTTGATGCTTATACGCTAAGCAGAATTCAATTGATGTTGACAGGTGATTCGATATAAAAAGAAATGGAATAACTAGAGAAAGGGATAAAGTTTTGACTCTTGATACGTTAAACTAAGCAAGAGTATATATTATTGTTGTAATAATACATCTAATAAAACAACAAACAAATGAATTTTCTTTTAAAAATTGACAGCTCACTGAAATTTAATTAGCAAAAATTTTTGTTTATTTTGGCTCGATTTAATACAATAAAAATTAGCTTATCATAGTAAAAAATATTTATGTAATGAAACAAAAAAAATTCAATTTTTGATAGAAATAAATCTCATTTAAAGAGCAGTTCGATTGGAGTCTTGAAGCTGGCTGTTGTGGTTGCGACTGCAGCAGCTGCTGGTGTTGTGATGTGGCAATTGTGATTGCAGGTGTTGTTGTTTATATATGTATGTACTTTGGCTAACCAAGATTTGTCACCTGCATTGTAAATGCGCTGAGCACGACACGACTTGTTGCCAGGCTGCCTGCTGTTTGTTATCTTCATTTTGGCATCGAGTAAATCATATTTTGCACCTTCCTTCACGACAACGACAACGACAACGACATGGCAAGAGTTGCTAAGGGTCATGTCATGGCAACAACGTGCCAAATTTATCACATAACGCTCATCGAGACTGTGTCGCTGTGGCACACCCACTATTCACATTCACACCCACACACCCACACGCCCACACCCACATTCATTCTTCCACTCACTTCCCAGTCTCCCACTTGCCACCTCCCTCAGCTAGGGGCAAATTAAATTTCAATTATGCGGGTCTATCCCGAGAATGGCTGGCCAATTTCCTGCTGCTAATTATAACTCACAATTGATAGTGTGGATGGAGAGGGGGAGAGTGGATTTCTGGGGTGGGGGGTGGGTAAGTTGTCGCCTCATGTCGTCGCTGTTGTTTGGCGGTAATTGCGCGACGATTTGTTTATGGGCCGCCAATCAAATGGACAACAAGCTTATGACCACAAAATACGAGTACATAAAATAACATGAGCCGAAATGGTGCGACAAACCAAATGCGCATTCAAATCAGACCCAGACCCAGTCTCAGTCCCAGTCTCAGACCCCTTTACGAGTGGAGACTCCAGACAACAAGCTAACAAGCCACCGATCAGTGTTTTGGCCAAAGACCACATTGGGATTGTGGCTACAAGGCACGCACAACCAGAGCCACAGCTACAACAACAACAACAGCAGTGACGACGACGACGTTGACATCCGGAGCTGCCTCTTGCATGACAATTAGAAAAGTCACACACACCACACACACACACAAACACACACACTTTCGTGTTGTGTCTAACTGCGGACTAGACTTTCAGCCAAGACACGCACATTCTTTTGGCTCGGCTAGACTTGCTTTCTATTTATAAACCAACTCATTAAATAAGCTAAGGCTTCTTTGCTGTTGTGTTTATCAATGAAGTTACTTTGAGTTCATTCAAGAACTGCTTGCGCTGAAAACTGATTAGTTAAGCGTCGAAGAAGTTATGTCTCTTTTGTGAGAAATATTCCCCTGAGAGAAATCAAGCTATTATTCAAAATTAATAGTATAGCAATACTATTCATATATCGTATATTATAAAATTTATTAGATTGTTCAATTAATCACTCAGATTTTCAATACCAACTACAACAATATCAGAGATTTTTTTCAAAAAATAAATTATAATTAGGTTTAAATATGGTTATCATTACAAATTAAATAAACTAATGAAAGTGAGATTTCTAAAATTTCTTATTAAAAAAACAATTTAAAAATATGCAAGTACATTTCAAAAATTACAAAACTTAAAATCTGAAATTCTGACTAGAATATGAAGTTTAACTTCTAGATTCACTTTCTTTTCAAATTGAAAAGCACTTCATTTGGAATTTATGGCCAGTTGAGGCATGAATAACTGTGTGAAAGGTGCTTGCGACAAAAGGAGTTATGAACTGGCAACGATTGGTGGCAAGACACAACAGCAGCTGGCATGTTGGTGAGGCAAGGCCCAAAAAGCGTGAGGTGGTCGCTGAAAAATGTCAAATATCGGTCGAATGGCCTTTTAAAGACAACGGCAACACATATGGCCAGATCGAGTTGGCAGAATGCTGCTGCCAGCTGGCAAACTGGCTAACTGGCAACTGCCAATTGGCAACTGTTCACCCAAAGTGCTGACCATTTTGGTGGTTGTCGCATCGCATTGACGCACTTGTTGCCGTTGTTGTTGATGTTGTCGTTGTTGCCGACTGTCAACTGGGCGTGTTTTGTATGCACTTGTCTTAAACGTTGTTGCTGTTGCAGTCTCAACATGGCTGGCAAGTTTGTTAAATGTCAGTTTTGTGTCAAAATGCATTTGACTGTTAGAAAATTGGCCAAGAGTCTTCGTCGTTGTCGGCATTGAGTTGGCATCCCAAAACAGCCCAAAGTGTCAAAGAGCTATCAAAATATTTTCATAGTTCACTTTTTTAAATTTAAGGCATCCTCTCCCCTCCCTTCCTCCCTTACGCTCTCAATTCCCTGTGCACACATAAAATATGACACGTGGGTAATATCAAAAACCCATAAACAAAGCTAAATTATTGGGCAACACTTGGAAAAGTATAAAAAAAATAGAAACGTATGAAAATATATTGAGAAAAAAACAAAGAACAAAACTCGAAATAGATCGCAACGCATTTAACCCGTTGGCATCATTAGCAGCTCATCGGCCCCTCTCCCCAACCTCTTACCCCTTCCCTCTTAACCATCCCATTTTCTGAGTAGACAACAGCTGAGGCTGACATGTGGGAACTACTATTCAGTACTCCCTCTTCCCTACCCCCTCTTGGGTTGACAGAAATAGCGTGATAATCGTGGCACGCTCTCTTCATTGAGATGAGGGAGGGAGGTTGGGGCGTGTGGGGGGAACCTCTTGCCACGTCGTGATTTCCACTTCCGATTTAACTGGAAATGCGTAAAAATGTTCCCTTTTTTTCAACTCTGCCCCTGTCTCCTTCCCGTCATTCTCCTCCTGCCTGTGTGTGGTTTGCTGCTTTACCTCAGCTGCCTCCCCCTTTTTGGTTATTTTCCGAAAAAAAAATGTGGAAATGGGGAAACAGGGGGGGGGACTTTGAGAAGCATGCGGCTGTCATGTGTGCCAAATGTGCAACAGACGATCGAATGCCGTACCTTATGTTTGATTTCATAAATACAAATACTCGAGTATTCCCAGCGATCGCACCAATTTCTTTCCTATACAAACACACATATGAATACGAGTGTGTATCTAGATATATTTGTATCTGTATCTCTGTCGACTGTGGATATTTCGCCTTGGTGCGCATTAACATGTAACAGATGCGCTCCACATTGCGCCTACAGCTTCCGAAGCAGCAGCAGCCGTAGCAGCACCGCCACCACCAATAGCACCACCAACAGCACCACCGTGCTACGTTCCACGATCGTGGCAATCTTTACGGCAAGCATTGTTTATGAACTGCATCCGCAGTCAATAAAACTTATACTTTTTGATACACTGCCCCGACGACGCGTCGATCGCACACATAAAGAGCGTCCACTATATTATACTCATACTATATGTATATACTATAACATATCGTATACAAACACAGTTCACAGTTCCCAGGCCTTTGATCAATTTCATTTGCAAAGAAATGGAATTTGGTAAAGGGAATGGGAAGAGAAAGGAAAAGTAAGAGGGTGGCAAATGTGGTTGCTGCGGCTAGTTTGTTCTAGATTACCTTGAAACGAAGTCTTTTCTTTCACAAAGATTGCTATATTTAATATACAAACATATATTATTTTAATGTGTCGCTAACAGTGTGCGACCAACAGTGTGACGTCAACAGCATGTTAATAACAGCACTCTGAAAAATTATCTCTGCTATAAACTCCGATTTCTACAGCTATTTAAAGCTGGTTAACTTTTGATTACCAATTTATACCAAGCAAATCGGAAGTGTTAACATAATCTCCCCAATTTTATTTTTTTTAAAACATTAGTTTTTATCAATGGCATATTTTTCCGTTTAAGGATACTTTTCGACTCTTCTGCAAAGTGCTTCAGTTTCTACATAAAAGGTATAAAATTAATATTGAGAATGCTGTAGTTAATATGTACTCACTCTTTGATTTAATTCTCATCAAGTGTAGTTTCTATTCCAGTTTTACTAAAGTACCCAAGCAACATATGGACTTTGCTTTCAGATCAATATTGAATCTACAGACAGATACAATAATCAGTAATGAGTTTTATATTCAATAAATTTTTTGAACTATTCTAAATACTTCATTTAACTTTCATCTGGTCTTACAAAAATCGTAAAATTCTAGATTAAGCATATCACTCCCTAAAGTTTTACAGTCATACATGTACACTTTCACAATCCATACGAAGTCATAACTCTCAAACTGTGAGCCCCATAGGGTTAGTAAAAACAAACTACTTGTGCTCCCCGATCTTAAGTCGTTTCTTTTTGTACTCGCCTTTAATGCATGCAAATCCAAGCATGTCAAATCGCTTATTGCCCCAGCGCCAAAAAAGCAATCAAAGGCCGCGGACCCCGACCGGGCCAAGTGAATGAATGAATGAGTGAATGAATGATGCGGAGCAGAACGAACTAAAGCTCAAGCTCAAACTCCAGCCCAAAGACCAACAGGGCCAACAGGTAAAGTAAATAAGCCAAAAACCATTCCATATTCGATTGCCTGAAAACCTTTCGAACTTTTAAAGCGGATTCAAGCTTCAAAAATTGCGTGAAGCGTCGCATTATGGTTATTGCTGGGATGTCGAATGGTTGGTTGGACCATGAATCCATGAGTCCATGTATCCATGGGTCGACGGGGGCCAGGGGCCAACTTGAAGACGATCTCTTGGGTCTCGAGCTGCGCTTTGTTTGCTCATCGGAGACCTTTGAAAGCAGCGCTAAGAGCCAAGAGCTGAAACCAAACCCAAGCCCAAGCCCAGACCCAAACTCAACTGTTGACCTTGTTTAAACATCAAAAACCATATTATTGCCATGCCGACGCCTTGTGTCTTTAAGTTTTTCAGTTTTTCTCATCTTATTTTTTTGTTGTTGTTGTTTCTCGGTTGAAAAATTGCAAAAGTTAAAAACCATTTCATTGCATTTACAGGGTTTCACTTGCCTCTTTCTGTTGCTGTTGCTGTTTCGGTTTCGGTTTGGCAACAATTCGATTTGTTGGCTTTAACTTTGGGTTTCGTTTACAGCCGACGCGTCGCGTTGCATTGTGTAATTTATATGCCGCACTATGCTGCGCAGTGTTGCAGGCCCAAATGAAGGCGTTGCATGGTTGCCCGGACAACTACGTGACCTCCAATTTTAGCTCAGTTTCAGTTGCACATGTTGCGGCTGTTTGCGGCACTTGGTGTGGTCGGCTTTGATGCCTGCCGCCGCCTTCAACTTCCATCCAAGACGCACAAACCACACGCACCACTCACACGCACACACACACTCATACACACTGATACAAACACACATTCACACTCACACTCATACTCATATGTTGAATGTAACACCCAAAACTTATTCATATGCTAATTTCGCTTAACGTTAAGAAAAATATATGACCAGTCGCACTTGTCGGTCTCTCTGTCCGTCTGGCTGTCCGTCTGTTTGTCGGATTGTCCCGCTGAGTTGTGGCTTTTGCGGCGACTTGGAATGGAGCCTACGACAAATATCCAATTAAAATTGTTCAACGTTGCGACAATATTGACTTTGCTCACTTGATTGGACTCATATGGCAAATGGGCTATGGGAAAAGCTAACTCGATTTCTGGCTACGAAAAATGTGTCAAAAATTTTATTAAAATTTTTCTGATGAATAGTTTCAGTAGAAATTACTACATTTTATTTTATTACTATAGTTATCTTATTTTATTTTTAGACGCAGACTTTTTTTTAGATTTATCTAAATAAATGCCGAAATATGATATTTATGTCAAGTTAATTTCAGTTGAATAAAGCAACGATTTAAAATAATATTCTTAGTTTATACATAAAATTAAGTAACAAATGGGTTAAATTATTACTTGGTACTGTTAAAAATATTATTATTTTAATTATTATTAGATAAAATCAGATACACATTTCTACAGCGATCTTTTTAATGCCAAGTTATCTAATCCAAATCCAATTAATAGTTTTCTTGATTTTTTCTAATAATTTAAGAACTACAACTTTGCTTACATCAGCTAAAATTATTATTAACACTATTTATAAGTATTTGGTAAAGCACAACCATTCATATTGGGGATTTTAAAAAGCCAAATTAACGGCTCGCAAGCCAATTAATAATTGCCTTGATCAATAGTGAAAATGTGATTAAGTTCTCCATGTGGAATATCAAATTAAGTGTGGAATGTTACAGTAATCAACGGGCGGTAGACAATAGTTAAGCTCCCCTTCCCCAAAGACAGCACCACCCTCACCCCCAGCCCCACTATTAACATTAGCATTAGCATTAGCATTGTGGTGGTCTGTCCAGAAATGGACACACAATCATCGAACTATGCGCTGTTCATGTTGAAGCCATCAACGCGCTTGTTGCGTGGACTTGGAATCAACCGCAAAGTGCGTGGCCCCCAATCGGCCACAGGCAGCGACAGCGACGTCGACTGAGGCAGAGGCAGCGACTGCGGCAGCGTGATTATCGTAGTCATTGTTACAGCCGCTTTAATGGGATCTCATGTTGATTGATTGTGCACACCTGTGAGCTGAGCTCAAATTTAACTTCAACTGAACTGAAATGAGCTGATGTCGATTTGGGGTTTCGGCTTTTTTTTGTGCTTTTGTTGGGATTGTTTTTTGGGGCTTTTTTTTGTTTTGTTTAGTTGCTTCTTTTGTTTTATTGTCTTTGATCCACAGCTGCTGATGGATCACACTGGCACCTCAACTTCAGTTTTAGCTTTAGCTTTGAACCCAAGGCCCCAGCCTCGCCTCGGGTGAAAGCTGAGCTTTCATTTTGGCCACAATGCTTGTTGCCTTATTTTTTTTTGTTTTGTTATGCAATGTGAGACAATTATTTTGGCATTTGCCAGTCAAATGAAATGGTTTCAACAAACAAAAACTAAAACAACGACAACGAAAACAATAAATATCATTTGGGGCTTTAGATTTTCAACAATTGTTGCGCTTCGCTGCCTTTTTGATGGACAGCCTTTGTAGTTGTTGTAGCCGGACATGTTGGCGCTGCTTGGGTGGCTGCTTCAGGCCCAGCTGCCCCCGCATGTGGCTATTGTTGTTCGTGTTGTTGTTGGAGTTGCTGTTGTTGCTGTTGTTACGCTGCCCCGCTTGCAATTTGTATGAATTTCAAATTGTGTTGCTTCTTTCTTTCTTCGCTTGTTGCTGCTGCTCTTTTTTTATTATTATTTGTTGCTGTTCATCAACGTCGAAAAAACACAAGAGAAGCAGCCAAGCCAAGCAGAGGCAGTGGCTGTGGCAGTGGCAGCTTTGAGCAGCAGCAGCAACAACAGAAAAAGCAGCAGCGCTTGAATGAATAATTTCCGCAGTTGAGCGTCGTCAACGTTTCGTCTTCGCCTCTTCTCCGTCTCCGTCAGCGTCTACAAAGATTCTGCTTTGCAATTGTTGTTGCTGTTGTCGTTGTTGTTGTTGCTGTTGTTGCTGTTGCTGCTACTGCGGCTGTTTATCGTTGGGTTCTCTCTGCGCCAAATGAAAATGAACACGTGCGTCCGGTTGCTGCCTCAGCTGCTGCTTGTCATATGTATATATTTACAAACCCACATATATATGCACAATTTGTGTATGTATATGTGTAGCATATGCCCCATGCATGTGTCCATCAAAGCACAGCAACAGCAACAACAACAACAACAAGGCTGCTCGCCCCACAGCCGCCAAATTCAACACAAATTTCACTTTATTGATGAGCAGTGCACTTGAATTGTCGCTGTGTGGGTGAGCTGACTGATCACACACACACACACGCACACACACACACACAGTCGCATACTCTCTAAGACTCACACTCACACACACGCTAAACTATTTGCAACGCTTGGTCGCACAACGAGGCGTATGAGCGATTTGCTATAAACAACAGCTGCCTGCCCAATTGCTTTCCCCCCCTCCGGACGCCTGGCCATGCCCACACACACATTGTGCCGCCTCTTGTTTGCCTTGTGCGTTGCCGTCTCTGACAGTGAAACGCTTACCTCAGGGTTGGAGCCTGCCCCAAAGTGAACCACTTGCCAGCTCCGACTTCGTGCAATCGTTGTCGATTAAAGCGGAACCAGTAGCTCAATCCGATTTTAGATGCAAATCATTAATGTTTACTACATGTTAAAGTTAACTGCTTCTCTTTAAGTCAAATATCTTAACTTCTCTGTTATCAACAGCATAAGTTCAGTTTTACCTTTATAAAATGTATCAGCTTTTAAGAGAACATTAAGTTAAAATATTTAAACTGAAAAGAAATCAGTAGTTAACTTATACTTATACATATTAGATTAAAATCGACTGAATAAAATAATTTAAAATTTTATATTAATTTAATTTAATTTATAAAATTAAGTTAATAAAAAATTATATATTAAATTCAACTGAACAGTCTCAGTTTCGATCCGTACCAGTAGTTCATAAAAAGGGTGCAAGGGATCACGAAACCAAACCCCATCTACAACTACAGCTCTGAGAGCTTTTTATTGCGCTTGTTGTTTGTTGTGGCAGCAGTCAACCAACTGTGCAGTTTCAACTTGATAAACTCCAACAACAACAACAACAATAACGCGATTCATTCATTGTTTTGCACAACAACAACAACAACAACAACTCAACGCACTTGGCCGGCTGCTCGCAGAGTTTCAACAGCTGTAGGAAGTTGCTTTATATCGCATATTGTATGATGTGTGTGTGCCACATCTGTGTGTATATATGTATATAGTATATCAGACCCCCATTTAGCCCCCATTGCACAAACGAAGCTCGACTTAAGCGAAATGACCCCTTGGGAGTCAACCTTCACATTCGTTGGATAAAAGTCTCAGCTGCAAGACATCGAGTGCAATGAATCATGCATTTCTCCAGAATAACCGACCTAAGATTACACTTTGATTAAATCAATCATACACTCAGAAAAAAATGAACGAAAAAAATCATGCACAATTTTCTTGATATATGACCGAATCGTTCTCATTTTTTCGTGCTTAAAACAAGCACGAGTCAGTATCAAATCGTGCACTCAGAAATAAAAAATATATGCTTCTGAAATAAACTAAAATGTTCATAAAATGAGCCCAAAAAGCGATTAAATTGTTCCCATACGTTCAAAAAAGAACACCCAAGTGTTCATGAAATTTCATGACCAAGCGTTCATGAAGTAAGAAAAATCGTGCTTGCGCTACTTTCATGCACAGTTTGTTTTGATTTGTGCACAGATGTGCTTGTTTTTTTTCTGAGTGTAAGAACTCGAAAAGAAATAATTTAAAGTTAGTTATGCAACTAATGTTGAGTAAAGATCAGTAACGATGAATTTAAGGCAAAATTTGTAAGTCTAAAATAATTGTTTAAGATAAGGTATTGTATTATTTAGATCCGATTTTCCTGAGATTTTAATTTTTTAACTCAATCAAAAAGTTATTAAGGTTGAAAAGAATAATTTATAAACTGAGATAATTATCTTAAATAATTTAATTAATAATATTGTAGATTGATTAAGCCCTTCTACCAACAGATCGACAGATCAACTTTGGTCATATGCCTAACTAACTTCGAACCGCATGTTTTAAGAAGAAAGCTAAAAAATTGATTTTATTTAGAATTCATATTTCTTATGTTTTTTCTTAACTGATCTAATCTTAATCAAAGGCAACTAACCCCATTTTGTCACCTCTCCACTTTAATAATTCCATTCCTAATCTTTGCTTATGATCATTGAGTTTTGGTGCCCCTCTCCGTTCTCTATAGAGGCTATTGAGCAATTCCCCAGCAATCTTATCCAATTTTGTGTATCGACAAAATATCGAAATAAACTTGCAACAGATGTGTCTCAGCTGTTTGCAATTACATTCACTACAGTCACTTGAGTGGCAAAAGAACCAAAAATTGTTGGGCCACAGATACAAATTAAAGGCGTTGCACAATTGCGTAACAAACAAATGTGGGCAGGGAGGGAGGTAAAGAAGGTGCTGCATGTGGCATCCAATGTGTGTGTGTTCAGGTGCAGATGCATCTGATCAACGGCAGCCGGAACTAAGCGACTTCCGTTCATTGCTGACTTATGCACCTCTTTCACTTGCCCCCTCTCCGTTCCCCTTCACTTTGGCAGTTGCAAGAACAGCTGAAGAAGCGCCAACTTCATTGACAAACAACACGTGTGTGGCAGTGTATGTATGTGTGCAAGTGTGTGTGTGTGTGCTTGAAAAGCAGGCAATGGCAATCAATGTAATGTTTATGCTGACGCTCGCTTTGCCGCTTCCCGGTGCAGCTCATCAGGCAGCACCTCCCCTCACTTGCCCTCCTCTCCACACTCCTCACCTTGGACACAGTCAGTCAGCCGCAAATTGCTTTCAATTATGTTGCATGCTGCTCCCGTTTTTATGGCCCGTTTGCTGACGTGTCTCTGTTGCCTCGTTGCCAGTTGTTGTTGATGTTGCTCTTGTTGCTGTTGTTGTTGCTGTTGTGGCATGTTCGTGTTGATGATCTGTGCGACTGATCAACGTATTTATCTGGCAAGTTGCAACTGCAATTGCGACTGCGTTCTCGACATCTCAACGTGGTGGTGGCATCGCCGCATCCTCTCATTCCTCATTCCTCACCCCATACTCCCTTCTCCCCCCCTCTCTTGTTGCCTCCTTCGTTTTTATGGCTTTGATTTTAATCATCGGTTTCAGCATTAAAATGTTCCATTATGGCCCGCTGCCGCCCAAGAACCGCAGCAAATTGCTTGCGGAAGTGTGCCACGCCCACTAAAGTGCCCCTTTTGCTGTCTGAGACACAGATGCAGAGGATCCGAAGATCGGAGACCGGAGATGAAGAATTTTTGGATTGAGTTACTCTCTCAACAACAAACGCATCATCGTCATCTGCGTGCAAATTTGTGCCTTTAAAAACAAACTAAAGTGAAAATTATGTCAAACCTGTTGACTGAGCGAGCAAGACAGAGATGGACAGTGCTAAATGGAAAGAGATGGCGAGAAATTATTGGCTATCTTCTGGCCTGACGATATCCATCTGCTATCACGGGATTGAGTAATTTGCTGCAAACACAATTAGATGCAACAGATTGTTGACTAAGTGACTGAAACGTTTATTCTTGAGTTGGAGTTGGAGTTGGAGTCGGAGCTGGAGTTTGTCGTCGTTTGTGCCACATGAAGACATCGCCGTGGGGCGCGGCTCCCATTGAGGTTCAGAATCTGAATCTGAATCAGTCTCAGTCTGAGTCAGAGTCAGAAACTTGGCAACAGATGGAGACGACGACGACGAGCTGCTGACAACTTGAGCAGTTCAACTGAGTTCAGTGGGCGATCTGGCCACAAGTTGCCACAGATCGCAGGCAGGTTGCTGCCTGCCCCTCGTCACATTTCATAATTTTCAGGCAATTATGCGAAAATTGCCAAAGCGCTCAAAAACAAACAGACCTTGGGCCAAGTTAATGACATTGAATGGGGTCAGACTCCCAAAGCCAAACAAAGCAAAGTAAAATAAGTAAAGTAGAGTCAAGCATGCGAGCACATATATATGTACATACATATGTATATACTTTAATACATCGTATATAAGGTAGATAAGTACATTTAACTGGCCACGAAAGATTGCTGACAGCAATCTTCACTTGAGAATTGGATGCGAATGCTCCCTCCTCTCTCTCTCTTTCGTTCGCTCTTCTTCTCACTCTGATGTAGTTGTGTGTCATTCTTCCCAGTTGGCAGTCAGCAATTATATGATTGTTGTTGTTGTTATTGTTGTCTCTGTGCAGACCCTACAGCTGAGACCGTAGAGACTATAGTCTAGGGTCCGTCTCTGGTGTGAATCAAGCAAAGCGAATTGATATCTTCATGTCTGGCTGACTATACTATACACTTTACTCTTTACTCAGCTCATAATTATAATTATATATAACTTAGGGTTCTTCTCTTAACTTTCCATTTGTAATAGCGCTTAATACACAATTCATAACCTGCTTCTTCACATTATGTTTCCCTTTCAAGGGATTTGTATCCTTAATTTCTTAGCACTTTCTTCTTTTCATTATAATATTTTCTTCTATACATCATTAAATTTATTTCACAGTTTAACCCTTTCTAAGGTTTATTACACACATTAATCTTTAAATTTCTTCAAATTTTCATTTTTGTTTAATTCAAATCTTTTCAGTGAAGTCTTTAGAATTGCTTCACCTCATTTGGGCATCTAAAATCAGTACTGTACTGCCTTATGTGTTTATATTTATGCCCAAATTAAATCCTTTCTAAACTAATTTAATTTATTTTCATCATACAACGAAATAAGAACAAATATTGAAGAAATTTGCCAATACGAGTAATTATATTTTCTTTTGTAGAAAAAAAAAATTCTTTACCCTATCTCTAATTTCTTAAAGATTGAAAATTAAGAAGATTATTTAAAATATTAAAGCTCTGCCCTTAAGCTATAAGTTTATTTTCATTTGAATACCAATTCAAGGATTAACTGATATGAAAATAACTAGAAAACATCAGTATTTTATTTTTAAAGTACTTAATTACCTCAAGATCAACTCAAGGCAGAGCATAGTAAAGTAAACCGACGGCTACCTGAAATTCCTGATCAGCTTATAAGCTAAATATGATAGAACAGCTCCGTCTACTCTGTGTTATCATCTCTTTCTTCTCCTCTGGCAGTGTTAAGTGACTATTCCCAACACGTGCACATCAAAATCCACGCTTTATAATTGGTTTGTCAGGCGTTCCGTAACCGGCTCACAGCTGTGCGATTGCGACTTGGCCGAAAGCCTAAAAACCAACTTACAAAGCTGCTAAGTGAATTAAAATAATGATGCTGCTGAGGATGATGATGATAATGATGATGGTGATGATGATGATCGTAAGACAGCCTCAGACCGAGACCCTGACTTTAGCTGTCTGGTCAGTTGGTCGTCTGTCCGTCTGTCCCTCTGGCTGCTTGGCAAGCTGATGATTCTATTTATTACATGTCTCGCAATTTGCAATTCTTTTTTTTGTTGTTTTTTTGTGCGCTGCGTTTTAATTATTTGGCATGCCGTTAGTTTTAATAAAGTTGCTAACTGTGAAACGACGTGACTGGAAAATGCGCCTCGGCCTCAGCAACGGTCTGGAAAATGAGCATTTAATTCACAAAGGCGAAAGTGTCGGCCCCTAGGCAGAGTGTCCGTCTCCATCTCGGTCTTAGTCTCAGTCTCAGCTCCAGGTCTCCATGTTCAGACACATCTATCTGATTAAAATCTCAGCGAGAATTCACAGAAAAATTCTTACACGCAAGTAAGTTAGTCTCAAGTGCTAAGAGCCAAAGACAGCTGAAAAGTTGCTGCGTTAACACCCATTTCCAGGTCCACATCCACATCCACATCCAGGTCCCAGTCCATTTCCAAGTGTGGAGCGCGCGTTTCATGCGAAATTTTATCACGCGAGGCATTTCCGATAAGCATCTGCATTTGCAATGCTGGGGACTCTGATTGTGATGCTCAGATCGATGATCGTGGTCCACTGATAATGGCAACAACGCCCCACAACAAAACCAAACAAAGGTTCCAGCCTTATCTGCAGCTGGGCATCTACACAAAGAGAGAAACAGAGAAGTGTGGGGAGGAGAGAGAAAGCCTTCTTGAACGCATTCCAAAGCGCAGTGGAAACAGCTTCCAGGCGCTGGCGAAGAGCACAAGAAAGTGGGCGTGATTTTTGAAGGGAACTGAACTGGGCGCTGGGTGCATGCAACAAGTGCCAAGTGTTTGCGCCAAGCGTTGATTGTTCTTATCGGCGGCGCGATCGACTCGACCAGACTGCAGCTGCAACTGGCGTGAATTGCATGCGTAGAGATGCAGCCTAGAGATTGCTACCTCATGTTGTTGTTGTAGCTTTTGTTGCTGTTGCAGCAGCAACAGCATCGAGAGTTGCGTGTTGCTCGCGATCTCGAAATGTGCAGCAAAAAGTGCAAAAAAGCAAGTGATGAATGTCCGTGTTATGCGATCTAATGATCTAGAAATGAAGTTAATAAATCGTTTAACCAGCTGGCACAGCGCCAGCCGAGAAGATCCTCTCCTCCCTGCTCCCTCTTTCTTCCTTCCGTCCTCTGGCGCAGCAAGTGCAACACTTTGCGGATGCTCGTTTCTAGCCTGTTTGGCAACACGACCACCATCAGCCAGAGCTGCTAGAGATGAAGGCTGGGGCAATGATCGTAATTTGCATAACTACTGTGCTTATAACTCTGTACATAACAAATTACAACAATTTTGTTTGCGCACATACCAAAGAGTCTCTCTGGAGAAAACGAGACGGTTAGGCAAATATTCTGGTTGCCATAACGGTAACAAGGCCAATAACATGCCACAACTATTTACCACACACACACACCGCACAGACATACAACAGTCTGTCTTAACAAGAACAAGTCATTTACAAATCCACTTAGGTTATTTGTTCTTCTTCATTTATTTGTATTTAAAAGTGTTACTTAAATTACAATGTTAGGGGAGTGAGAGGTGGGGGACTTAATTAACTTAATTAAATAAGAGATGCAACACAAACGTGGTTAATTTGTGATACAATTAAGTCTAATATAAATAGGCAGTCATTTAGTGGTTGTGTATGTTGTATTAATGTGCAATCTATGGCTAAAGATTACCAATTACATATTTAAACTGCAAGCAAAAAAGAGGATATTATTAGTCAATGAATGTAATTATTATTTGCTATCAATATTTACCTAGTATGTTAAATATATTTAGAAACCCAGAATCACACCCAAAACAGCAACTGCAAATGGAAGAGAGGAAACTATTTAGAAATTTATAAAACCCTTTTGAATAAATTATTTATAAATAATAAACTCAGTCATTAATTTTCAATCAAATTATTTCATTAGTCTAACATATGTAAAAACATCATAGTGAATTGTTTTATTAATTTTTTGATTATTCATTTATTTCTTACCTTTTTGCTTTTTAAAGGCGTTCACATGAGAGATCCACAGTTCCCAGGTTGTTAAAATTGCTGTAATTGATTTAAGATGGAAATTTGTTAGCTATTTGTTCAAATTTGCATGAGAAACAATTTAAATAGATTTCTATTTCAGCATCAACGAATTTACACTAATCAAGTTATTTCATAGGTGTCCCAAGGTAAAAACATATCTCATCACTAAAGACATTTTATTAAATTTAAGTTTTAAACTTAAACTCACCTTATAAACTGTATACAAATGTTACAAATAACGCTTTCCGCACATCCAAAGTGTAACTGCAAATTAAAGAATAATAAATATGAGATTAAACATTTGTCTACAATTCAGATTAAACTTCCCCACTTGTTAATATTTTGTCAGTTTAAAAACGTTTACACTAATCAAGGTACATTTCATAGGTGTCCCAAGGTAAATGCTGTCTCATCATAGAATCGACTAACTCTACATCCCACGTAATTCTTAGAAGAGCCTGCTTACCTTTTTAGAATGCATAGCGAGTGCGTATGTCTTCCAGTTTCTTGCAGATTTGATTTGGTGTGCGGAACATGTCGCCGGCAATGCTCTTCTGCTTTCCTGCATCAATGGATAAATACTGCTCGCACAAGTCGCCGTCGAGGACGTTCTTCACCGGGTAGTAGGAGCTGCGGTAGCTAAGATGATCCCGACCGCACAATGGTGGATTCTCATTGCGCATATGCATCTCCAGGTGCTGGAAGAAGTCATAATCCTCGCGACTGGTAAACGGTACGAAGGCGCCAACAGTACCACTCAATGTGGAATAGATGAGAGCCTCAGAGCCGCCAGGAATGAGGGTTGCCTTCTGCAGCGACATGATTATCTCGCCCACATGGAAGGAGCAAATATTCTCTGACTTTTGCGAGGCGCCCGACAACAGACCACGATCCCATAAAGACTTTGTGCCTGTTGGATCTTCGTCCACATCATCAGTCACCGAATGCGGCAATCGTTGAATGCTCAGGTTGCCAAACTTGTCAGCTATGGCAATGGTATCGTAATCCAGCAATGTAGTGGCCGTCACCCAGCGAGGATGCGTGTCATCCGCAAATATGATGAGCTGATTCTCGGCACGACGATAGCGAATAAAGAATACAGACTCTTGGACATCCGAGACATAGACACGATGACCCATAGCTTGAATGTTGACAATCTGGTAGGGAATGTGTTTGTTCTCGCACTTGCGCAGCATCTTCTTCTTGCCCAGATCATAGATTCGCAGCATGCGGCCACAGCCGGCTAATAAGCGACCCTGGAATCCACACAGTGCGCCGGGAATCTCGTCAATCTCTGTGCGATGCAGAAACTCCAGACTTGTGCAGGTTGGATCGATCTTGTAGACATCAATGCATCCGCCCTGAGATATACGTGGATTAAGCTGCAAATCCTTGGCAATGCCCACTGCCAAATAGTAGCGTCCATCTGCCGCAATCGAGAACTTTAGCAACGCCATCGACATGATGGCTTCGTTCTGTGTCAGCGGCACATTGAACATCGTCTGGCCTTGCATGGCATCCAGGCAGCGAATCTGTGAAGCCCACAGTCCCAATCCTGCCTTGGGTGCCGAGAACACATCCTCTGGCAGCACCTCGTTGATAAATGCATTTGCCATCTCTCTGGCCAGCTCGCGTTCTTCGTCGCCTGCAGCACTGCGCATTTCGTCGGCCATTTGCTCCTTGCGTGCATTCTTTGTGTCCTCGGTGTATGCATTGTGATCTGTCTCGGCAATTAGCATGCGTCCCGTATCTGGATGTATGACAAAGGCACGCGGCGTATATTGCAAGGGGAAAGCCACCTGATTGAAGACAGCGCCCAGTTTCTCGAGTGCCAAGATACGCAGCGTGTTTGTGGAAATAGCCACAATTCCTTCACTACACTGCTCGCTGGAGAAGCCCGAGGCGTACTCCAGCGTCTCATAAGACAGCGGCGTCAAATGAAATCGATTCTGATGGTAATATGATAACCAAGTGCGACTGGACATGGCCAAAACGGCCTCTGAGCCCTGCATCTTGATGCGGAACAGCTTCACTGGACGCGAGCCCAAGTAACGTGTTCGCGTGTCCGCCAAATCGCCAGAAACGGGATCCAATACAGTGCGCAGCAAGACACCATTGCTTAATCCAATATTTAGATAGATGGTGCCTTTGTTGCTGCCACCGCTGCGCTGAGCGGGCACATCATCATCGACACCGCCAGCTGTTGTGCTCTCCGTGTGTCCCATCTCGACCAGACACAATGACTCCGCTGGCGAGGGTAAGGCCTGCATAGAGCACGGCGATAGGCAATTATTGGGATCCAGGGAGAGTATGCGCACAGTGTTGTCAGCGAGACCGACAGCCAAGAACCAGGAACGCTGCTCGCCTTCCGGCACTGTGCCCAGAGCCATGCACATGATTTCCGCAGGCATTTCCGAACGTTCCGTATACTCGTTCAATTCGCCAGTCTACGAAAGAGAAAATTACTGATTAGTTAATTGTTCAAAAGGAATTGCTAGAAAATAATCATTGTCATATGATAGCTCAGCACTGCAGGACACAGAGTGTCTCAACATGATTGTTCTTTTTCGTGTTTTTGTCATCAGAGCAATGGAAATAGTTTATTGTATATTATATATTATGCATGCTTACCGGATCCATTTCAAAGTAGACCAATTCACGACCGGAGAGCGTAATGACCACCTGACGTTGATTGACAGCGCATTTGGTAATCGATTTCTTGCCCGGAGCCTTCCATTCATTCACACGCTTATCGGAACGTATATGACGAATGCCATCTGGATAGACTTGAACCAAAGCATCATCGCCCAAAGCGGCGCAGCACAATGTAGGCGTTGTGCCCAGAAAGCCACTGTCCGTTACTTCCTCAACGGTTTCACCAATGCTTAGAACCAGCGTGGCATTCACGAAGGATACAATGATATAGGCATCGAACTCGTCTAAAAGTAGGAAACACAACAACAAAAGGATTTGTATCAGTTAAAAGCTCTTCAAATTAACTACATTCATAAGTCATTTTTTTGGTTGACATTGAATAATCAGTTTATCAAATTGTAATCAATGGATAATTCAGCTGAAACACGGTTGATAAAGAATCGCATCATGTTCAATGTCAAAAACTTAAATTTAAAAGATCATAGTAGTTGTATTTTGTAGTACACATTTGTAGTAGTAGTATCTGTTGACTTAATCGCTGCAATAATGTTGCCTTACCTATCGATTCACAAAAGACAAATATAAATTATAAGAATTATACGAGAGTCAATTGGATAACTCTGTTTTTATATCTGTTCGATAGTCACACACAACAAATAGTTGACGTCTGTGTTTAAGCGCCTGAAATAAGAGAGAACTGGTGGTTGATAACTTGTGGCTTTTGGATCGTGTTTATATATAGGCATATGAACTAGGATTGTTGATACTTGCTTTGTGCATAAACACATTAACAAATTTGAATACTTCCATTTGCATTCATTACTCGTTTATCCCCGATTAACGTTATCAATATATCAACAAACCTAATAAATTCTATATATAGCAATATCATTTATTTATTGTTTAGCTTGGGGTATCGTGTTCTGTATCATCAATGCACCAGTTGAATTATTAGAAACATTTCATTGCAGGCAGACTTAGATTCTAGACTTATCAAATATGCGCAAATATAGTTAAAAAGCATGTTTTGAACTCACCATCAACACGTTTCTTGACAGTCCACACGGCATTTGGATTACCAGGGAGCTCAGAGACGGCCATCTCCGATACCTCCAGGCCATGACGCAGTACACGCAGAGTGGAGCGTGGACCACGACCACAAAGCACATACAGCTGTGGTGTGTCCTCATTTGCCAAATCAGCCACCTGTGAGGTGACAATTGGTGCAAATGAGGGCAACTCATCGACCAAAACGAGATTCTTCAATGCACGTGGGGCAAAAAAGAATGTTTCACCCTCCTCCAGGGGCATGGCAGAGCTGAACTCGGGCTCATCGTCGTCATCGCCCAAATGTGCAATTTGGTACAGATAGCTGTGGACAAAGAGCACATAAGTAAAACCCAAACATATCTTTGTAGCAGTTCTTTTACTTACTGGTTGCCAAATTCGCTTGCTACGAAGAGAAAGCCAGTCTTCAGTACACACATTGCCGTCGCTGGCGGCACAGTGTCAAAGTACTTGAGCTTAATCTCCGACACTACATCGTCGTCGGTCTCCAGGGTGATTTTAAAGATATCTCCCTGTTCAGTTTGCAGCAAGAAGAAGTACATGCTCTTGGTGCGATGGGTTGCAGAGCATATAAAGATCATGCCACGCTCCGGATCATCAAGATCATTGCGACGACGCGGTATGGGACAACGTATGTCATGCTGATCGCCCAGATTCTTATAGGTCAGATAGTTCTCCGAGCAAATGAGCACACCCGAAGGCCCATCATTGCCACCGGGCACAGAAACCAAGAAGTTGGCATGCTCTTCCAGTGGCTCAGAGTATTTGCGCACCACATGATTCAAACCAAGATCCAGCTCGTAGAACGTGAGCGTTTGTTGAGTTCGCTGTGCTGCGTCACCTACAAAAGCAAACAAGTAAAAATAGATAAATATTAAGTAAGAACTAATACTGCAAAATAAATTTGTACATTTTCTAGATTTGAATGTGGGCCACAAATCAGTGAAGTGCTGCTAGGCAATTACAGCAACACCAATGGTTCAGTGGTCACATTTATCTAGCGCTCAGTGTTAACAGTATTCCTGCTGTATTAACCACAGTCACTGAGTCTAAAGGCGCCAAAATAAAAAGTAAATAGAGTTGAGTGATGGGATCTTACCTGATGGATCCAAGTCAGCCTCCTCATAGTCGATTTCCAGACATGCAAACATTGGATTATCGAAGCCAACATCCACGCCAACCATGTGATAAGTCAGTGTGTTCGACTTGTGTGCCTCCAGTGGAGAGGATATGGTGAGACGTGCCTGAGTATCGCGGTTCATGATGTAAGCCAGCTTTTGTTTCTCAACGGCACCAATCATCACAGCACGACCCTTGGGATCAATGGCAAAGTACTGACCCGGCACAATGCGGCGACAGCCGGACTTGCCAAAGGTCTCCTGGTGCACTTTCTCCAGAGCATTCTTGCTGGGAATGTACTCCAGAATAACAATGCGACCCGAGTCTGAGCCCACAACGATATAATCTAAGATGAAAACAAGTGAGAGTCTAATTTTAGACGGGCAGGTAGAAAATTGCAGTTTGATCTAAGTTTAGAGTCGATTGTAACTCGAAGTTTCAGTTCGCCATACCATGTGGTTGTGGGTCATGGCAAATGCGACGCCAAGCTAGATTATTATCGCACACAGACACATTTAATCAGGTCAAACTGGGGACAACCACACAAAGAGTTGCCCCAATTGGGTTTAGTGCGTGAAATCTAATCTAATTTCATTTAAGCCCCATTCAGACGAGCATTTTTTCACCGACACTTTTTGTCAAAAAGCTGTCCGTGTCGCTCACCATAACTCAATGGTGGAATAGAACGTGTTCTATTTCCATCGGTGAGCGTTAGTTTTTTACCGACGCTTTGAAATTGTGTGTGGTTACGCCACACGGACAGCTTTTGACAAAATGTGACAAAAAGTGTCGGTGAAAAAGTGCTCGTCTGAATGGGGCTTTAAAGTAAAATGGATAGTAAACTAACCTTTTGTGCCGCCCGTCAGACGAAAGGCCATCAGCGCACGAATGCAGCCGAATATTTCCGTCGACATCAGCGTGTGGACTTTGCCGGTGTTCGGATCGGGCCGCAGCAGCTCCAGCGACTTGCCACGTGACAGCAGCACCTCCTGCTGCTTGCCGCCTGCAAAGTTGCCGTGCACCGCGTGCGTGACGCCGGTGCCCTTTTGCAGCGTCAAATTATACAAGTACATGTTGAAGCGGCGCCTTTTTAACCCAACACAATTGCGCTGTGGAAAAATGTTAAATTGTTGAGGTTAGAAACGATGCGGCACATTGTTCATAAACGAAAAACATGTTTTTTTATAGTGAATTTGTACTACTTTGGAAAACCAAGGCCACAGTAATGATAGTCGTGTCGCCTAACGATGCTTAGTAAGCAGCATATAGTTGTTAATTTAGCACGCTCTAATTGCGACCAAACAGCAGACATTTCTGCTTTTCTGGAGATACTTCGTGCAAAATAATATTAAATTCAACTAGTTTAGCGCTTAGATAATTACCTTTTACTATTTTATTCAATGAATTGACACATTTTAACAATGATGCGCTTGGATTTAACTTTTTTCACAACAGAAGAGGCGGCGCCATTTTCAGAGCTGCCGCTTGGCTTGACCGGTGAAGAAAAAGTGAAAGAAATAAAATGCGGGAGGCATTTGACAGACGACGCAGCAGAGTTGCTATGACTTCGATAACGATAGCGATATCGATATCGATAAGTTTTTAAAGTAGCCCTGAATTATGAGCTAACAACAACAGAAATAAATAAAGTTAACAACTGAAATCCAGCAGGTGGAAATGGAGTCCCAGAAAAAGTTATATGACGAGGCCAACAATAAGATCAGCCTTGGCAATGAATTGAAGAAAGCATTGGCCGAGTTCGAGGGAATTGCTGGTGTTTCGAAAGTGCAAAGGAAAATCCAGCAGGAACTCAAATTCCTGGAGAAGGTCAGATTTGGTTCATCAAGTAGAAAAAATGACTAATCCTTTTTTGCTTGCAGGTTATACGTACGAAAACATTGAAGGAGAATCACATAACCAGCAGCAACTTTGTCAATTATGAATTTCTCATAAAAACATTGCGATTGCAGCAGGGCGTCGTGGATATAAATGCAGTATTTCCCCTCGAATCGCGTGACAACCCGCTGCGTGTCGACATTGTGGCCAATAATGGCCTCAAATGGATCAAGGTAATAGCCCGCAATTCGAGGTCCATCGAAGACGCTGCCAAGGGATGTGTGAGCTTTGGCGCACGCAGCGTTCTGGATCAGGCTGAGGATTATTTGGAGGCCAGCGAGTTGCACTTCTGCATGTTCCAGCGCCCCAAGGTAGACACCAAACATGATGATTACCTTCCATTTAACTCAATGCAATTCTTTTCCAGATAGTCTTTTATTTCTCCAACAAAATTGATAGCTCGCTACATGATGAGCTCAAGGAAATGGGCGTGCAAACAGCATCTCTAGAAGAGCCCGATCTGGACGTGGATCAATATGCTACCACGACAGAGGAACTGAATTTGGATGTCACTACAATGCTGGCGTACTGTAGCGCTCTCACAAATGGTCGCTGCAATTGGGTGTTCAAGGAACCTCTTTTAACAGAGCAAGCCGAAAAGGAGCGCGAGATTCCAGTTAAGCCAATGATTGAGAAAATCCTTGAGGGCAAACGCCTGGTCTGCTGTCAACTGGCCTACGATGCTTTTCAAAATATTCTAACGGTTTTGGGTGGACCGCATGAGCGGGAAATTGCTGCCGAGTTTTTGAAACGTGTTACGGTCTATCCGAATGTTGATACGATACCTGCAGAGTTCTCGAATATACGATTCACGGCCAATGTCAATGAGCGAAGCTTAAAGATATTCAGCTTCGGCATGGAGCGTAAAATATTCACAGTTACATCGAACAAGGCTTTTGTGCGATCAGCCAAGATGCAGGTAAGTACATTTATTTAATCTCTTCAATAATTATTTTAATTATATTTCGATCTTTTTAGGGTATAAACGTGCCCGTGTTTGTGCATGCGTCTCGAGCACTCACTGAAAATAAGGAAGCCACTGCTAAGCCGCTGTAAACAGAACTGTTTTTTAGACAATTGTTAACTTTATATTAAATATACGTGCATGTAATACATGAAAGATAATTTGTTTACCTCAGTTTGAATATACCGCCTCGATAATTGGCTAACCAAAGTTATCGATAATCAGCTGTGTGTCAGAGTTGCCAAGCAGGTGGCGTACTGCGCAGGTAAACATAAACAGAACAAGAGAAAACATGGATTGTGCTCCGCTGAATTTGGTAAATAAAAAATTTATTTATGTGCGTTGGCTTTAAAATAATGGAGTTGTTAACTGCAGGCACATTTTCATGAACGCCGCTCAGAGCGTTTTATGCGCCATCATCGATACGAAGAGGCAATTAAGGCGCTGGAAACATCGCTGCTTTATCTGCAGGATGCGTACAAGAACGTGCAGCTTCCCAAATCGAAGGAGGTGCTGGACACCTTGACGCTAGACTTTCAGCGGAAGCTGCGTCAAATCGAAATGCGAAAGACCCAGCATGGCCTTACAAAGATGAAGGATTTTGTGCAACTCAAGGAAACTAGTCCCATGCTGCCACTGCGGCCGGAGCACGGCGTGGGATCAGCGCAATCCGTTGCCAAAGCCATCGATAAGACCGTACAAGATTTTGATGCCAAGTTCATATCGACTGTGGAGCGGAAACCAGCGACACCATCTTTAGTCGAACTCAAAGTTGAGTCTATGATGACCATGAGCGACCCGCAGGCGGAGAGTCAGGAGTTCCATGGGCTCTGCACACTTGAGGGAAGCTCCGAAAATGATATGCCATCCTTAACCCCGTTGGAACTACCGTCGTTTGATTATACAATGTTCACCAGCTCATCGGCTCCGTCGTTGGCCAGCTACATGGGATTGGCCGAAAGTTTTCAAAAGTAGTCTAAGTTTGTGATATATGTATTTTAATTAAAACATTTAGTATTTATGTATTCTACGTGATGATGGGTTTTATTTGGCCAACAAGCCCTTCAACAGGTCGTCCATGTCCGTCTCGGTTTCCACATTCTTCAGCAGCAACAAAACCTGCGCCTCCATCTCGCACATAATCTCTGGCTTCTGGTATGTGATAATGAGTGTGTTGAACTGATGATGCGTGCTTATATTGGCCTGAATCGGCGGCATGCCACATCGATCCAGATCAGGCACGGGAATAACTTTGTAGTATTTCTTGTTGGTTGTGCGCACCACGATCGCATGCATTTCTGGCTCGGCACTGACATTGTACACATTGAGCGAATACGGCAGGTTGCGTATGCGCCACTCGATGTTCTTCTTGGTCACCCGCTTGGTCAGCAACGGCGCAGAATTGCTCTCGCGCACTGTGAACTCCGATCCAGCCAAGTTATCCGCATCGCCACCGCCAGAAGAGTTGCCCTGGTTGCCAGCGCTCCAATTAAGCTGGCGTGGCTCCTCGCCGAGCTCTATTTCCCACTCCGGCTCACCCATCAGCTGCTTGCACTTGCGCCACGCCCGTCGCTGCACCATTCCCGTGTCCATGCTGTACTCCTCGGCCATTTGGCGGCCATCGGGGAACTTGTAGAGAACTTTGCGCAACTTGCCGCTTATCATTGAGTTCTTTTCAGCGGATTGCAAATAATTCAACCAATTTTGATAGGACATTTTATCGTTAGCAACTGAAACTGTTTTAATATTTTGTATGTAACTCCAACTGAATTTGATCAATGGCGCAAAAGCACATTTCGTTTTGCTTGGCAACCAGGGTTGTGTCAGCTGTCAGCTGTTTGCTTTTGTTTACAAGCTTATTTCGGGGCTGCCAAGGTGGATTTACTATTAAGGTGACGTCGTCCGATGTGGTGAGGTTACAATCATTTTTTCATGCATGCGATACACAACCTCTTTCGACAACGTTTGCAGGCATACTGTCAAATGTTTGTAGCCTCGAAAGAGAGCAGCTGTGGTGACAACGTTACCTTATAGTAAATATACCTTGGGGGCTGCCAACTCGTTGCAATTTGTGTCAGAAAACTTGTCGGCAAAGTTGACGTGGCCGCGAAGTGACCGCATAAAATATACGCATATTTCATCAGTTGCAGCTAGCTGTATTTGATTTGGTGTTGCTATTTAAAGTAAGCCGAATCATCGTACTAGTTTATAAATAGCCGCACAGCCTGACCATACGTGTATACATTTCATACTAATTGTCACAAATTAAACTTCTTTGCAGCGAACTAATCGAAAATCGCAGACGTGAGAAACGAGAAATTGAGAGAAAAAGAGACCTTTAAGTTTGTGTTAAAAAGTCGCAAAAATGAGTCTCGTGTGGACTTTGATCGCCACTTTTCTGTACGCAGAAATTATAGTGGTTTTGCTGCTGGTGCTCCCCATAGCCAGTCCGTACAAATGGAGCCGCTTCTTCAAATCCAAATTTCTGGCCATGCTGGCACAGCAGGCGCATCTTTACTTTTTCCTCATTATGGGTGTGCTGGTGCTGTTCCTTCTGGAGGCAATTCGCGAGATGCGCAAGTACTCCAGCCATGAGAACACTGGCGAGGTGCATCTGAACGTGGAGATGCAGCACAGCATGCGTCTGTTCCGCGCTCAGCGCAACTTTTACATTTCCGGCTTTGCGATTTTCCTTGTCTTGGTCATTCGCCGCCTGGTCACACTGATTTCGGCACAGGCAAGTCTGCTGGCCCAGAGCGAGGCTTCCATGAAGCAGGCTCAGAGCGCCACTGACCGCGCACGTTCCCTAATGGAAGTGCAGAAGACGGATTCGGCAAAGGAGGCTACCGAGGACACGACATTAACTGAGGTAAGTGACAATGTTCCAATTATCCAATTGGCGTTTCGAGTTGTTGCACACCGTCTCCCAGCCCAAGGCATGTTTAAAGAGCTTCGCAAACCCACGACCCACCTAATCCCACGTTGATCGTTAGCTACTACCAGCTGTACAAAACAAGGCAATGCGTATGATTCGTTATGATACCCACATGGCCAGTGTTGGGCCAACATAGAAACAACCGAAACAATTCAAGTAAACCTATCGTAAACTCTTTAAACAGTTGTCGCGCCTGCGGAAACGTGTGCAGGGACTCACCGCCAGAGTATCCTAAGCACTCGAACACATTCCCCAATATCACGACAAGCACAAATACAAATACACCCAAGTCCCACCCAAACAAACCAATTCAAACAAGCTGACACTCGTTTTACAGCTCAACAAGCTGAAGGAACGCGTGCAGGAGCTGACCGCCGACTTGAATCGCGAGAAGAAGGACAAGGAGGCAGTCAAGTCGCAGGCCGAGAGCATTAACCGCGAATACGATCGCCTCACCGAGGAGTACAGCAAACTGCAGAAACAGATCACAATTGGAGCAGCTGGCGGCAGCAAGGATGATTAAGCCAGGAGCTCAACGGGAGCAAAAGAAAATGAAAATATTTATAAAATGATAAGACTTAAACTTGGCGGTGGGGGCAAAGGCAGCAAATGCTAAATCTTTAAAGATTAAAAACAGATTATAAATTATCAAATCGAAAAGCAACAAAACAAACATATAAGTACATTAAAAACTTTACTCTCATAGATAACGTTTAAATGTTAATTCTCTCACGTCCCGAGTTAAATTTTGTACACTTTGCTTTTAATGCGTAAATGTTACATTTTGTTTGCCGCAGCCAGAAACATTTGTTGGCAACTCAATAAATAACTCTATAACTTATTAATAAACGAAATACAATTTTCGGATGATTCATACTTCGACCACATCATGCCAAAGGTGCTTATCAAATCGCAATGACGTCATTCGAAACAAACTCGCTTTGGCTTTCTGTTGTTATCGTCGCCTACTCAAACCAGAAGCTCACTGAGAAACTGGGCGTGTCTGAGCGCACGTAATGCCACCACTTGGGCGGTAAATATAAACAATCGCCGGGTTGCAGTTGGAGCTCGTAAAAGTGAACTCTGCTTAGCAACGGAAAGCGCTCAAAGTCCGGATTGGCTGCATCAATTTGCGATGTATTCCCTAGGAACTCGCTCTCGTGTGCATACAGATTCTCTGTATCTTTGGGTGCTGCCAGTATAATCCTTTTGCTCCCAAAAACCTGACATAGCAAATTGTGTTTGGGATCTGTGTGCATGGGTGATATAGTATGCTTCGGGCCCAGCCAGGCTTTAATATCCACTGGATATGTGTTATCAGCGGATACACTGCAATAGTCGGGCACACAGATGTCCGCCTTCAGAGCTGGGATTTGGGCAAAGAGCTCGTGCTGTGCCAGATACTCAACTTCCAGATTGGCACTCGGATTGCCATCGCCGAATTGCCTGTGCAGGAAGTCCCGTATCTTAACCAGCTGCTGGGACCACTCATCGCTGGCATAGTTGGAGCCAATCTCAATGGGCACTGTGCGATTGCCGGCCACTTTGAGCAGATAATTTAAATCTCGCCATTTGCTCAAAGCGGGCCAGTGATTAATCGTGTTGAGCAGCAACGTTGGCTGCAATGCATCATAGCAGCTGGCACGAAATTCCGCTATGCTCGGTGCATCCAATTGGGGTATATCGCAGCGGGACACACGTCGCTGCACTGCATCTAAAACGGGCAACGGCGTTGGATTCATCTTTGTGGCATCTACATCTAGGTACTCCATCAGTGCAGCCTGTAATTCATTCAAATTATCCGTGCAGCCCAGAAGCTGTGCTTCATCGAGAATGGCACTGCATTGTTCGCGTTGCTCCAAGCTGGAGTTTTCCAGCAGCCGAAAGAATATCTACTGCAATAAAATGAAATTAAAATAAATGTTTATAATATAATCAATAAGTCACCTTGAAGTAACAGCCAAGTGCGTAGATTTTGCGTATTGTCAGCGACACGCAACTAAAGTGTCCACTGTGAATGCGCTCCCAGTTCTTGTCCACCAAAGCCTGCACTAAATATGAAACTTCCTCCTCATCCTCGTCCTTCTCTTTACTGCCTTCCAGCTGCAGCTTCTCGAAGTAATCTGCAGCGCGCTTAAGTACGTAACGTGCTTCAACTTCATTCTCCAGAAGTTCTTCAATGTCCACAAAATGCGGCAGTAATTTCGTGAGCTCCACTGCTACCATTCCCAACAAAAAAATGTATAGCCGGTTTATAAATTTTGTTAATGTTTTTAAACTACCAGCTGATCTTTGTTTAGTGTTGCAAATTGCGAATTTGTGTGGCACATTGCAGCAGATTAGAGGCTTTTTAGCTATCGATTGTGCTGCACCATCGATAGTTCAATCGATATCATTTTTCAGTCGTGAACTAAATCAGTCATTTAGTTCAGTTATTCAGTTGGTCAGTTAGTCATGAACTATGAACGAGATTAGTTTCTTTTCAGTTGGTCATGAACTATGAACGAGATGGTTTCTATATCAGTTGGTCATGAACGATGAAAGATGAAATAGGTCATTCTGATCAGTTAGTCAGTATTATGAACGATAAACGATGTGAATAGGCTACGACTGTTTCTTTTTAGTGAAATGTGAAATCGTGTTTTAGATTTTTGAATCAAATAGACGACAAATGCCAACTAGATTCCGGATTTCCTCTTATTATTTTGGGTTATACTTATACCCTGGCTTTTTGAAAATGAGAAAAAGAGTCAATTGGTTTTTAATTTTGGGCTTAAGTTAACTTTCACATTGTTAAAAACATAAAAATAAAAAGAATTTAAACATTGTTACATGTAAATAAAGAAGAAATTGAATCCATTTGCGGAACTCCATGTATTGTATTTCTCTAAAAAAATTAAAAATTTTTTTAAAGAAATTACTGACCAACTGCGAAATGACCGATTTAGTTCATGATTGACTGAATAAGTTCATTAGTTCATCTTAATGACCCGTTCATTTGAACTTTTTCAGAACTAAACGACACAACTCTATTGCACATTGCAGCAGACCCGTTGCAGTGCTGTATAGTGCTGTGAAGAAACGATTTATCGATAAGCAGTGCTGCAAAGTAACAAAAGCTCCTATTTCAACAGCTGATCATTAAATTTAACATTTCAGTGTGACGTTCGAGTACCGAGCGGACGAGAAAAACAAGCAAGTTTCTTTTATTTCGCCGATTTGCAAACATGCTGCCACCAATTCTTGAGTGCGGCATATTTGAATGGACTTGGTCTGAGGACAAAGAGGGTTTTGCTAAATGCTTGATATGTTCCCCGAGTCGTCAGTATCGAGTTAAAAATAAGCAGACGGGGAGTTTATACTATCATGTCGAGGTAAGAAAGAGGGGGAGGGGAAGACTTGCAGGCCGCGTCCATAATTTTAAATTTCTTTCCAGAGTCATCATCCTCATCTTAAAGAAAAAATCGAGGAAAGAAAAAAAGAACAACAACAAATTAGAAAAGAAGCGAGAATGGAAACGAACAGACTAAACGCAAAAATAAAAAGAAAAGATGATCGGGATAGGGAGAAGAAGGAAAGGGAGGGGGAGGAGGAATAATTTTAGTTAAGCTAAAGGCATCTATCTGAATTTACATGCCGGGAAAATATGAATGAAGCCGCCACATAATTTTACATTCGACACAAACAAAATGGAAAACAAACGCAAAGAAGCTGCGCACAATGAATGAAGTGAGTGGAACGGCGTCTCGTCTCGGGCACCTTTTCGCATCCAAGCTGCTGTAGCCAGCAGGTGCCGCCTTGCCTCCCGAACACTCCACTGGCATCTATTTCCGATCAGACACTTCCTTCCCAAGGAGGAGTGGCGTTCCACGGTTGCCACGCAGACTTGAAAATTAACCAAAATTTGTCATTATATTTACTTTATCATTTGTACTTTTTTATTTCGAATTTGAAATCATTATAAAAAAAATAATAAACTTTATTTTTAAATTGGTTGAAGAACTTGGAAAGAAGAAGTACTTTCAACAAATTCAATTCGTATATTCCAAAGGAACTAATAAGGACCTAACTAAATTTACAAAAATATAATGGTTTAGAACTTGGTTTTAAGCGCAAGTTTAAAAATTTTAATTCACATTAGTGGGATTCCGGTAAACGTTTTTGATTTGCTTTTGATTATTTTTAACCAAATATAAATCAGTTGACGGAACGACCCTTTTTGCACACTGATTATTTTTTGATTTCGTGAACAGCTGACAGCCTGGGCGTAGATTTACAATGCAAACAAACACCAACTGACACACAGCTGTTCGAAACCAAATCAAAATGAAAAAATAATCAGTCTCAGAGCTGATTTTTCAAATCAATTAGTAAGACCACATTTCCCTGATTTGCTCTGGGCTCACTGAAAATTTTGTATGGAGCAGCTGTGAACAGCTGACTGAAAAATCAAAATCAAATCAAAAACGTTTACCGGAATCCCACTATTAAGAAATAACACGCGCCAAAAGTTGCAGAGCAGAACTGACGCCAAAAATATCGATAAGCTCAAACTCTTATCGATATTCTCCATTCCAATGGCCTTATCGATAATATCGATATTTCCTCGATATAATCCCAGCACTAAATCCAACGTTATTGTCGAATTTTTAATGGAGCCAAACAACAAAAAAGCAAAGATGGTCAACCAGAAATTCAAGCACAACAAGAAGAAGTACTTTCAACAAGGCAAAAAGCAGGTGCTGCAGGCTGGCCAACGCGGCTTCCTCGCCACATGCAACATGAACGAAAAAGCATGTGTGCGCGAATGCTACAATTTGCTCAACCACTACGCCGACGAATTGTACGGACCCGAGGCACAGGAGCCAATCAAAAAACAGGAAACGGAGGGAAACGTCAAAAAAGATGGCAGCGATTCCGACAGCGACAGCGACTTGGATGCCGCGGTTGCCAAATGCAAGGAGTCGTTCAGCCAACGCAAAGTTCGCTTCCAAAACGTGGAAACGGGCACAACCAACTGTTTGTTTATCCGCACACAACTTGAAGATCCCGTTGGACTGGGCAAGCACATAGTTAACGACATTACCGTCACCGGCAAGGCCATGTCACGATTTGTCCTGCGGCTGGTGCCCATTGAAGCTGTGTGCCGGGCCAACATGACAGACATCATTAGTGCAGCGGGCACATTGTTCGATAAATACTTCCTAAAGGAAGCCACCACATATGGCATCATTTTCAATCATCGCTACAATCAGCAAATCAAGCGCGACCACATCATCAAGGAACTGGCCGAGCTGGTCAACTCCAAGAACATGGGCAACAAGGTGGATCTGCAGCACGCCAAGAAGTCCATCATTGTCGAGGTGCTGAGAGGCTGGTGCCTCCTCAGCGTCATTGAGAACTACTTGGACTGCAAGAAGTACAACTTATCAGAGCTGGCCAATCCCGGTGGGCAGAAGACAAATGGCGAGGACGCCAACAAATCGAATAAATCTGCAAAGCAGGAAGTTGACGACGAGGAGAAATCTACCGAGAATCCAACAGACTGTTGATCCAGTTGTCGCAGCGGAGAACTGAATAAAATGTACTATAAATTTTGTTTAATTGCTTGTCTGTTATCTTATTCCATAAACATTTACGCTTAGTGGCTAACTTTGGAGTGTGAGTGATTGTGATGCACCATATGCGAATCCATATCCTCTGCCATGTCATGTCCTGTTCTGTTTCGCTTTACAACTAAGTTCGAGCTTGACTAGAGCCTCTCAGGCACTGCGCTTCAGCAGCATCTTCACAATCCCGGCTATCTTCTCGTAGGCCATAAACATCAGTGCCGCCGTCAGAACAGTCTGCAGAATCTTGGCCTCCAGGCCACGGAAGAGACCAGCGATGCCTTGGTGCTGCAGTATGCTGACCATCAGCTCCATCATGCTGGGTGTTTTGTTCTTGCCCGCCTGCTGCGACGTCGACGGTCCGCTTGACGCCTCGTTGGTGCGATGGCGCTGCTTGGTCTGCACCAGCTGCAGTGGATACGTCAGCACCGTGGCAAAGGCCTTGGCAATGGCGCCGATCACAAAGAAGCCCAAGCTGCCGATTTCACCGCCCGTGAATGTCATAATGTTGCGCTTGAGCAGCTCGTACATCATGAACTGCAACGCCGGATTCGAGACCAGCATGAGGGAGGGAATCGTGCCAGCCCACAAGCCGGTCAAGCCCTCCGTCTTGGCCACATACTTGAGTCCCTGCAGGAGACTCTTGTAGTGCTTGTTCACGTCGTCGGAGGTGCCAGCCACGTTGCGCATGCGCAAACGTGTGTTGACCACCCAAAATGGAGTGGTCGAGAATACATTGATGATGCCAGCAATGCTGCCCAGCAGCAGATCCTTCAGGGCGCTCTGCTGGCCACGCGCCCCATTGGAGGCGACCATCTTGAGGGCATGGAATGTGTAGAAGTAGACGAAATTCGAGATGCACAGGCTCTGCAGCACGGGGCCAAGTCCACGGTACAGCGACTGGAATCCCTCGCCGAGCACAATCTCTTTGATTACCTGCTTGGTGCTGCGCACCTCGCCGCTCTCCTCCACTGGGCAACATAAACAACAACAAAAAAGTGGATTAGCGTGCGCTATCAAATTATATCAAATTAAAAATTAAAAACGCTGATGGAGTTTGAACTCGTCCAGCATTTATCTACGCGTGTCGTTATCGTCGCTATTAGAGATTGGAGGGAAAACACTTACATTGTAATCTCGAGCGAACCGTGTCCAGTGGATAGAAGGTGCTCATGGCTATGCAGCCACCCTGTGGGTTGCAAATACATTCAATTAGATACTTTGCATTTTGGAATTTGAACTTTAACCCGTACTCAATTTTGGAATACTTACGGCTGCGCCAGAGACGGCATGCACCCAATTTTGATAGCTAAACACTTGGCCAAGTTTCGATTGTGCTACCATTTTATTGCTGTTTGTTTACTGATACGGACCGGGACACGTCCAGCGGCGTCTTTGGACAGCTACTGACTGACTGGCTGATTGAATGCACGATCGATCGACCCAGCGACCGACCGACGGACACGCCGGCTAAACGAAGAATTCGAAACGACTTTTACACGCTAGACGCCAGATTAGATTAACGCAGCTCCGGAGCGCACTTGTTGTTGTTGGTTCTCCCTAGCCCCTTGTTGGACAGCAATTCTAGTTGCGTTTGCTTTAGTCAATGACTAATGAATAACAACATATGTGCATTAAAAACCGTTTGTTAGCGCTTCCAATAAATATTTTGCTTGTTTCTTTTGTTTTTTTTATTGCAGTGTTGGAAAGCGACTGCTGGGCTCGCGCATTCAGCTGTCTCTTCTGCAGTGCTGTAAAACAGCAAAAAACCGCCAACGCTTTAAATTTAAAAATATTTATTACATAGAACTGTGGCGTACCACTACAGCGGCAACAGCCCGATCTGGCAACGACGCATCGCATAAACCAGATGCTGGTTCCGTGAGCGATCTCCGGAACCGCTTCAGTACACATTCAGTCTACATACAACAACCAACATAGACACACGCCTTATCATCGCGCTTCGGCGCTCGGATACACCTAAATCATTTTAACTATCCACAACACCACACCAATATATTAAAGCCCCAATATACTTAATTTCCACAGAACTATCTTACATTTACTACTCCAGTTAATTAAAATTAAAATAAAATGTTATTGCGTACACTATAGCAACTGATCGATAAGGCACTTCTCCCGTCGCGGCTCCAGGCGTGGCTTTTTCATAAAATTAATTCCCGTTTCGCTGCTGCTGTTTAATAAATCAGCCGCCTTGCGTTTTTGATTCTGCAATGAAATTTCGGTTATATATTTAACTGAATTGGTGAGTGCAATTCAACTTACCTCGTGCTCCTCCTCGGTGAGTGTGGCAAAGACAAAGTTCTTGGCCTTGGCTGACTTTACGGATACAGTGCCCGCTGTTCCGTCCACGTCGCCAGCAGCGCCTTTGGTCAGGCCAGCTAATTTGGTCAGCGTTTCCTTGTCGCGCACCAGAAAGGAACCACGCACCGTCTGCTGCTGCGTTGGATTCACGCTCTTTGAGATCAAAAATGGTGAACTCTTCTTCAGCTCCACGTTTGTCTTCTTGGCCGTAATAATGGTCAGCTTGCGCGTGGCACCGCCAGCTAAATTGCTGTTGACCACTGCTGGTGACAGAGGAGTAGCACCTCCAGTTGCCTCCTGAGAATATAAATGGTTTTCCAGTGAGATCACTTCGACTACAGTCAAGTGACTTCTAAATTTACCCCCTTAAGTCCCTTCTCCAGCAGCAGCTGTTCTCGTTCGTAGCGAATCTTGCGCCACAGATGCTCGTTCTCCTCATCCCCGCTGCCCTCGTTGGCATCGCCATCAGCATTCTCATTGCGGGGATCATCCAAGCTAAATCCAGCACCGTTTTCAGCATTCTTCCAACGAAACTGGCGCTGACGCACTGCACCCTCGTCATCCTCGAAGAGCATCTCCTGAATCTTGCGCACCTCTCGGATATCCTGGTCCAACATCTTGCGGCTGTAGGATAAAGATTAGTATTTTCAAAGAGAGCACATTGGTTGAATCTACTCACGCATGAATCTGTCCCAGTTCGTGGCGCAGCTTCTCCTTGTCGAAGTCATCCTCGTCGCCCAGCTCAATGTCATATCTGTCCATATTTTTCTCGTCTTCATCTGCCGATCCCCACTCCGATTCCGACAATTCAGCTTCCTTTTCCACAAAGTTTGCTGCGCGCAGTTTGCGATCCTTTTTCGTCATTTGGACAACAACTTCGTTCTCCTCGGAGTCGTAGTCAACGAAAGATTCGGGCACTTCCTCTGCTGCCTCTTCCACCTCGCTTTCCACTTGCTCCTCCTCCGCTTCATCGGAATCCTCATCGCTCTCTTCGTCGTCAGAGAATCCCAATTTGGCCTTCTTCTTTTGCCTCTTCTTGGTCAACTTTTTCTGTCGCGGCTTCTCTTCCTCTCTTTGCTCTTGAGCAGGCTCCTCTTCGCTGGATACGATTTTATTAGTCGCCGGTTCCGGCAACGAGGTTGGCTGCGTTTCAAAGGTGCCGGAACACAGCTCCTCCAGCTCGTCGGGTGCTTGACTTCCCATCGCTGCCTGTGTTATGGGAATCTGACTGATGAGAGCTCCAACCGTTGGTGCCGCCGATGACACTTCGGACTGTGTAAACCTGCCGGAGCACAAGCCGAGCAATTCCTTCTCCTCGTCGCTGGCAGTGCGTTCAATCTCGGTATCGAACAGCTTGTGGGCGGACAATTGCAGCTGGGTGGCCGTAATTGGAGCTACATTGTTCACCTTGGGTGTCTGCAGCAAATCGACGTCCTCCTCGTCGGAGTTGTCGTCCTGGAATGCACGTATAATCCGATTCTTACGCTTGCCCGTCTGCCTACTCTCTTCAGCTTCGCTTTCTTCATCGCTGTCGCTGTTGCTGCTGCTTGTTGCTTCCTCATCCTTTGCTTCTGCATCTGCTTCCAGCTCTGTTTCACCAGCGGATTCGATTGCTCCCTCATCATCTCCGGCCCCTTGCTGAATCTCCTCATCAACAATTTCCTCATCATCATTGATAATCACTTGACTCTTGGCAGGCTTCTCATCCGGTTCGTATTCTTCATCTTCATCGATATCCATGTCTTCGTCTTCATCCTGTTGTTCCAGTTCTTCGGCTTGCTTCTTGCGCATATCCTCCATACGCTTCTTGGTTATTAGGGATTTCAGTTGCTCCTGCATTTTGACGTAGGCCGCACCTGGCTTCTGCTCCTTGTTGACGGGCTCCTCCTCGTGCAGATGTATGCTGACCTTGGACAGCTCCAGTTTGCCATGCGCAGTGGACAGAATGCTGTGTAGGAGTGTTGAGTTTAGCAATGTCACCTTGCTATGTGTTTTTAATCTACTTACTTGACCGTCTCCGTAGTCTTGTGCTTCTTGGCTTCACGGGTCTTCATCAGACGTTGCAGCAAATCGTCAACGCCTGTTGGCTTCTTGGCAAACATGTCGCCAGTTTCCAGATCAATTACCATGTTGGTGTCTCCCTTTAAAGAGGGACTCACGTCGCAGCTCTTCTCGTCCCTCAGCCGCCGAATAGCTTCTGTAATCCTCGGCGTCGATGGCTTGGAAGGTGGCGTTATGTTCAGTGTGCTTAAATCCAGCTTGGGCAATTCCACAACCTCGGTTACTAGCATTTCTTTACTAGGCGAGATGGCGTCTGTTACAAGTGCAGCTTCAGTTTCTGGCACACTTTCTGTTGCTTCATTTTCAGCTGCAACGTCTGCTGGCAGATCACACTCTGGAACGGCTGAAGTGTCTTCAGCTTCAGTTGTTGTCTGCCTTTCAATGTCCAGCACACCTGGATTATCTTTCATTTCCATGGACTCGCGTTCCTCTGCTTCATCGTCATCTTCTTCGTGCTCTGATTCAGATTTGAAAAACTCGGTCGCCTCCTTGGCGCGCTCCTCCATCAGCTTGCTGCAAGCCATACACGATGTGCAATTAGTTTCGATTACTTGGCTGCTCAAGTGGTAACTACTTACGCATATGCCTGCAGCTCCTCGCTATTCATGCGCAATGCCATCGATCTGCGCGGCTCCTTCTTGCTGGGCATGGGACTGCCGCCCGCCATGGCCACGGCCAGCGGCTTGTTGATGGTGCGTCGGCTGAGGAACTCCTTCAGCGTGCGCGGCTTGGGCTGATGATAGGGCACGCTTATGTGCGCCTCTCGCTGCAGACGCTGCTGCTCGCTCTGGATGGCCTGCATCGCGTCCAGCGCTTTCTTTGCCGTGGCCTATTAAAAGTTGTTAATGTGAAGATAAGTTAAATTATGTTGTTTGCTTACTCGCATGGGCTTGGATTTGCTGGACTTGTCCTTAGGCGCATCATTGTGCTCCTGCTGCTCCATTGGTTCCTCTTCATTGCTGCGTTCTGCCTCGGACTCGGAGTCGACAATGCCTTGTAGTTTATTCTTTGGTTCATCATCGCTGGAGGACGCACTCTGCTCTTCCTCACTCTCCATTCGTTGTCGCTTCTTCTTCTTGGAGAGTTTCTTGCTCGGTTTCTTCTGCTTTGTGGGAGTTGTACGCTCCTCTTCTTCCTCCTGCTGCTGTTCTTCCTCGCTGTCCGTGTCGATAATGGCGGATATCTTCTTCTTGGTATTGGGCTTATGATCTTGCTCTTCGTTCCCTCCCCTTTTAGTTGCTGTCTCTGAATCTCCTGCTGCTGCTCCGTCTCTCTCCTCCTCACTTTCAGAGTCAATAATCGCCGATATCTTTTTCCTGGACTTGGGCTTCAACTTTTCCTTATAGTCTTGCCCTGCATCCTCCTCCATTTTAGTTTCTCCGCCTTGCTCCTCCTCACTTTCAGAGTCAATTATCGCCGATATCTTTTTCTTGCGTTCTGGGGCTACTTTTTCCCCCTCCTCCTCCTCTGCTTGCACTGTTGTTGCTGCTGCTGCGTTTGTTATTTTATCAACTCCACACTCTTCATCGCTATCCTCCAGCCGTTGTGCTCTTTTTCTAGGCGAAAATTGTTCACCTGCCGTCCCAGGCGTCTCATCATCTTCGCTGTCCGACATTACCAACGTATTGCCACCCAAAATGTCTTCGACGGAATCGTTCTTTTCGTCGTCTTCGTCTATTTGTAGCTCTTCCATAGAGTCGTTTTCTTGTTCGCCATTTTCCGCTGCTGCTGCAGTTTCTGCAACTGTTTCGCTCATTTTATTGGGTCAGCAATAATTCTATTAAAATAAAACACAATACTGCAGTTGAACATGCACACAAACATACGCTCTGCTGCTGAATTTGGCGCGAAAAGCAACAGCTGATATATGTCAAATAAGTTGGCAGCACTAAGATTTAATAAATGCATAGCATAAAATATGACAACATCATAGGTTTAAGTCTTAGATAAAATATACTCCACACTTGACGAGCGTGCTCCACACTTAACGATATTTGTCTTTAGCACATTTTTTAAATAAGGACAATGAGTAAAAGAGAGAGAGAGAGAGAGAGTAACAATGCGCTCGCTCGCTCGCTCATCATTCATTCTTGGTTCGCCGCGTGCGTGGGAGAAGTAGAAGCAGTAGAAGCAGTAAAACATTGCAACTATTGTAGAAAATATCCATTAAGGTTTTCAAATGTAAACTCATTAGACCCGAAATACCATGAGCAATTTCGAATTGACGGCCCCACTCAATTGTCAGTCAGCAAGAGCTTAATTTAGGCTATTAACAACTACAAACATACAGCAAAACAATCGAAAATAATCAGCCGAAACGCATTTGCATATGCAGAGAGACGGACAGACGGAGAGACAAGCGCAGTTACCTACGTTTAGTAAATATTTCACCTGTTCTGCTTGTTGTCTTGTTCGCGTTGCTGTTGCTGTTGTTGCTGTTGAGTTAGCGAATTGTTGCAGTTGGTTTGATTTAAGTCTTGAGACTTGCGATGCTTTCTCCGCATCTCTTTTCATTTCTCTTTCACAGTTTACAGCTAAAAGTTTTGGCTTAGGGTCATTAAGTAACCAACCC
This sequence comes from Drosophila recens, assembly GCA_037043495.1. Classification (NCBI taxonomy): domain Eukaryota; kingdom Metazoa; phylum Arthropoda; class Insecta; order Diptera; family Drosophilidae; genus Drosophila; species Drosophila recens. The sequence goes on from JBAMBJ010000672.1 coordinate 383,572, forward strand.
GGTGCCGTACCCTAATGACAGACTCTGCTCAACGAGGGCCAAGACCCTAACCAATATTTATCCGTTCAGTTTCAGGCATAAACGGCATTAAAATCTAATTAAAAATGGCTCACAAAATGTTTAAAACGAGCATCTAATATTTAATTAACAATATTTTCAGGCCTGCAATGAAAGCAAAAGCTAAAACCGAAACGGAAATCATATCATTTAAATAGGTGTCAAATTCCACGGGCATTTCACTTTAGGTCGCATTCTGAGCACCCGCTGAGGTAAAATACATAATCGTTTTGCTTTGATTAATGCAGCTGCCAATAGTTTTGGCTTTGGTTGCGCAACATTTGCCGGCCATAAACTGCGAATCCTACACAAAAAGGGAAAAAAATACATAAGAAACCATTAGAAAGACTAATAGAAAGCGACATTTTTGACTATTTTAGCATGTTATTATTGCTATTTTGTAAGCGAATTTATAATAAGTTATTAATAAATAAGAAAAATAGCATGGGTTGAGCATGAGAATGGACAGAGACCGGGAGATTTAATTAAAAAATATATTTTTAACATGGAATTGAATAAATGGAAAAAAGGAATTAAGTTGAATTAATTAAAATGAATTCGCAATGCTCTACAGATCAATTAAAAAATTTAAAAAAAAATAAGTTGAAGAAAAAGAAAAACTTCCTTAATTTTGTAAACGAATTGTCGTTGCTTTAAAGATATATTTAAAATGTACATACATATATGAAGAAAAGAAAAGAAATTTTATCAGGAAATTTTCTCAGGTCGAGCTAAACATAGAGTAGAAATTAATTCAATTAAGTAAAGTTTTATAGATTTTGATATCTATAAATAGGAATTATACATATCTGTAAGAATTTGAATTCATCCTAGACAAATTTATAACCAGCCTAAAAACTACTTAGTAAGGTTAAATAGATCAATATCTAATGCTGTACTCCGCTTTAATAAATTAATATGTTTTTTGGCTTATCTTAACTATTTCATTATGCTAATTAATAGTTTTATGATTTGCTTTTATTAACTTGAACCGTTTGACGAGTATATCCATCCACAACTCCCCCAACAATTGAGTGGATGTTACAGACATCTCGAGGCAGCCATCATATCATCATCTTTTCAAGCTGAATCTTCTCCAGCTTGCGCACCAATTAGCATATAAGATTTTAGTCGGCCGGGCGCACAAATTTCTCTTTCATTTGCCAAAAAAGCAAAAAAAAAAAAAACAGAAAAAGAAAAAGAAATAAAAAACTGTTAACTGTTGTCGATTCGCGTATGCAGGTAGTTGATATTACCTGGCATAGTATGTTAAAATGTACATATGTATCTTTTCTCAAATATCTGTAGCAGAGATTTTGCTTATGGCCACTTACGGTATTTCTGCGCCTTGTTGTCGCCGTCTTCGCTGTTGTTGTTGTTGATCAGCAGTTGTTGTTGTTTAGCTAATTTGCATACGCATGGATCTTACACACACACACACACACTCACATACCCTCGAACAGTAGGTGTGTGTAAATATCTGTTGGGCATTTGGTCAGCGAACGAAAGTGAAAATCTTACTGTGTGCTTTCGAGTCAAAGCCAAAAGTTAGATAGATACACAAACATTTTAAAAGTCTTTCCAAATGAGTAAAATAAATATTAAAGTATATTTTTATACGGTATTAAAGTTTTGTCATGAAATTTGCAATACATCAAAAAAGACATTTGAATTAAAATTTAATAAGATATTTTGGGCCATTTTGAACGAAATTAATAAAACTTTAAAATTAAATGAGTTTAGAGGTCTTTTCAGAATTAGAACCGTTTTGGCAAAGTTATGAAAGTTTATATTTGGATTCTACAAGGGTATTTAATCTTCGACCTTCTGTTAGTTTTGTTATTTTTTCTTCATTATTTCTGTTTTAGCTATTTGTCTTGGCGTCAACTGCGGATTGGAAATTCGATTCGATTTCAATCAAAATGCAAACAAAGTGGCCTTTCTTTAGACCTTTCTTAAGACCATTGTGAGCCGAGTTTTGGCAAAAGTTAACAGACCTTACGTAACTCTTAGGCCAGACTTGAGACATGAAAAGTGTTTAGAGAAACCTTTCAACAACTTCGTGCATAACTTGCAACAACTGCAGCTAAAGCTGGAACTTTTGTTTAAGCGACTTTAAATGGATTTGTGTTGAGTCTATTTTTCACAATTAAATGCAAATTGCCAGCCCGAGTGCCACAAAAGGCTGTAGACTGCCATGTTGCAAGTTGCCGATGTTGTCGTTGTTGTTGCCGTTGTTCCTTGGACAACGACACGCCTATTGCCGTCTGGTTTTGGTTGTCTGCCACATTTGGCGCCTGATTGAGATTTTTGCCCCGCTTGTCTCCGTTGTCGCTTTGCTCTGTGGCGAATTCGCGAGTGAAAGTGATATATGGCTCATGACTCAGGCCAAAGCAACAACCAACCACACACACACACACACACACTTATTTGCACACCCCTTCATATGCATAAAACAATAATTAAGCCGCATTTTTATGCAGAAGAAAAAAAGCCAAAAGGGCACAGCAGCCAAAAAATGCGAAGACTGAGGAATCAATTACGAATCTGTTTACACTGAGCGAAAATAGGGGGATAAAAAGCGGATATTGGAATTTAATAGAATAATTTTACATACAATATTTATTAAAGAGGGAAACAATTATCGAATATGAAAATAAAAAAAATATGTGAATGAAATGATATATTGTAAACTCAAGGTTAATTTATTGAGCTAAGTCAGGAGAAGTACAAAGTTCGGGTAAAAACTTGGTCTTTTACGTATACACAATATGTATGCGTAATTTAATTTTAAATAATATAATAATTATAATTTTAATAAACAATAGTTTAATCATATAAATGTTCTGTCACTTAATGCTGCTTAGTGATGTCCTATTATTTATACTTATCAAATAAAAACATATTAGATCTTAGGAGATATCTTCCATATTGCACTCATAAAAACTGTTGCAAGTCTGTCTGCAATAATTATACTTATAAAGTAATCATAGACTTTAGCTCAAGCTGCGATCTCTGATCAAGGTTCATTGTCTATAAAGCAGGTTTATACTCTTACTCATATTGTAATTAAGGGCCGACGACAGTAACGGAAAAACTGACAAAAGAAATGGAAAGTGAACTGAACTGAGCTGAGACTGAGGACAGAGACGAAGAAGGAGAAGAGAGAAGACGACGATTCGGAGTTGAGAGCGAGCTCAGCAGTTCCATTGAGCACGTTGACCGAAGTTGGGATGGAATGGGACTTGCATAATGATTGACATTCGGGTTTGTTGGGTGCAGGCCACAATAAGTCACATTATTATTGTTTATAAACAAAAAGAGTTGAAGCCATGCTCCGTTATAATCGTAACTGCAACTGCCATAAACAAAATTGTGCAAAACTGTTGTCATATAACTAGTTATTTGTTCAATATAACAAATCGAAATGAAATGAAACGAAACGAAATAAAGAAAACTGAATGAATAAAAGCTTTCGACTGCTTTTCACCATTTCCATCGAATGCTACTGAGGAAATTATGTGTGAAAAGTGAGTTTATTTCTGAGCATTTTGTTGATCGTTTACTAAAGCGGCGTTTGACATGGAATGAAGATGATGGTTTATTGATTATAGTTAGTTTGAAAGCTTATTAAATTAGCTGCAATCTATAAGCTGCTTTATGCATGCATTTTGTTATAGTTAGGAATTTAGTTGTATTCCTTAGGTGAAATGTTAATTTTAGCAGGACATGATATTATTGTTCCTTGTTCCTTTTCAATTTCAATCCCATCTATTACTTTCCAGAAGTGCCCTCAGATACCTCCTATCCTTCATAGACATAATGTTGTTTAAATAGTTACCCACTTATAATAAATGTAATTGGGTTAACCTTCAAGAACTCCGTAGAAAAAGCCCGTATTTACTGTAAGATCTCGAAATTCAAATTTCGTTGTGCGTCACACAAAATGTAAACATAATTTGATTAGCATGCTGAGCACGTCCCTGACCCAATTCCAGCAACGATTCCGATTCCGATTCCGTTTGGGTTTGAGACTAGCACAATAAATACTACAAGCAGGTAGGCGATGGCTGCGGGACGAACGTCATCAAAAGCTTCACTCTCAGTCTTATTCAGTGAATGCGAGTGTGTGTTTGAGTGTGTGTGTGTGACTCACACCGGATCCGGCGTGCGACAACAACAACAACAACACTAAGCCGAGTTGTAATAATAACATGTGCCCAATGCCTTTAATGAAATTGAAACCAAAGTCGCATGCGAAGACGGAACTTTCGATTTCTTTGGATAGTCGGGTGTGGTCTCCTCCATGGTCTCCTCTTTGGGGCATTGCGAATGCTGTCATCGCTTGGGCAGCCAAGGCGATGCTAAATCCGCCAGCTCACGCACAAATGAAAGTTCATTGGATCGTCTTGTGATTTTGCTCTTGGCCGTTACAAATTGTCAAAACATATTTTTATACATATATTTTTATTTTTACCTTTTTCTTATTTTTACTTTTTTTTCAAATTTAACTTGCATATTTATGTAGTATTTTCATTTCACTCTTTGCTTTGCTGTGCGTCTTTTTTTTGCCATTTTCGCGTAAATATTTGTGCCATTTCATCATCAAAAATTGCGCTGATTGTCGAAATGTTGGTACTTATCGAGCTAAAGTTTGCCAAATTGATCTGCAAATTATTGTTGGAAATGTGGGACAAAGTTGTTTATCTAATTGATTTAATTTGATACTCGAATTGTCATACAGCTTGGGACATACAAAATTGACATTGTATTTGAATATTTCGGAAAGTGAACGAATCTCTTTCAATGATTCCGCATCATATGCATTTCTTGCAATTTTTAGAGAAATAATTTTAATGATATACGTTAAATATTGTTTATTGCTTGAATCTCATAAATAAAATGGAAAGTTTTAATATTTCTAATTAATATTTTTATTGATGTTATGAATTGAATTATTTTTAATTATAAAATTTGTGTCTGCATTAAAACAAAAGACTTAGGCAACAAACTTGCTAATAAGCCAAAACAAAACAATGCATTAGAAAATACTTAAATGAGCTATTAATTTATGATTTGATCAAAATTGTTGATTTAAGATTAAATATATTTTACAATATGAATAAAATGAAGTTATGTCTATTTTCCAAACAAAAGACTTCGGCAACAAACTTGCTATCAAAGGGCAGTGCATTCCCAAAATGAAAATAAAAGTAAGCTATTAATTTATTTCCGCTAGATGTAAACAAAGGTCAAAGTATTAAAGTGTCGCTTGTCTTTTGTCGTCAGAGGATGATTTAGGCGCCCCATCAAAGAGGCAAGTGTCGACACAACGGTTAAATTGGATTGTAAACAATTTAAATATACTTATTATATCATTAACGATTGCATAACGTGCGGGCCATAATTTAATTTTCCAATGCATTGGCCAGAATAATAAGCGTGGCCGATTAACGATTGACGCTGCCAACAGCCGTTAGGAGTTGATGAATCAGCCGGATCCCTTTGTGAATAACAATCGAAATTAGGCAATCGCTGAGACGCACTCGACGTCATCAGTTACCTTGACACGACCAAGTAGCTGGGCAAAAACAAAAGCCCGCAGAAAGCGGCCTGAAATGAAAAGTTGAAAACGAGTTCGGGTTCGGGTTCGGCTTTTTTGGCCAAAAAGACTAGCCGAAAATAGCATGTTTTGCATTCAACAACGAATACTCTCAGTATTCACAAACACTCACTCACTCACTCTCTCTGTCATTCTCTCTCTCCCCGTCTGTCATTGTTGGTGCTCTCTCTCTCTCTCTCTGTTAACGGCAGCTTGCAACGGAGCGAAGCAACCGACCAACAAACAGAAAGGGGTCAAAACTTTCACGCGATATAAAATCTTGGTTATGATACGGCCGGGCCGCATTTTCATTTCAACGTTGTGTGCGACGAGACGAGTCAGTGTCTGCTGCTGCTGTGACGCTGCTGCAGTGTATCCGAAACTGAATCCGAGACCGACTCGTCCTGAACATTTGATTTATTTAATTCGCGTTTCGAACTTCGCGCGCCCTTCTTAAAACCGTGTGACCGTTTGAATTTGAGTGCGATTTATATAAATTTATAGTGTGACCATCAACGCATCAAAAACACACGAGCAACATTGCATTGCTCTTGGATTGATTTTGTGCAACAATCGAACAGATTTCAATCAGATTTCAATCAGCTAAGTCAAAGCTCCGTGTTCAACGCTCGACTGTTGCCGCTGTGCCATTCTCTCCCTCTCTCACTCAAACCAGTTCGTAAAAGGGATTATAAAACGCTAGGGATTAACACTAATTGCAGGTAAGACAATGAGCAAAACAGACAACAAATTTCAAGATTCGATTGATGACGGAGATAAAAAGAAACGCAACTTGTTTTGTTGGCTAATTTCCAAAATGCAATCTAAATCAAATTATGGATTATATTTGAGTTTTTATAATGAAAGTGTTGGATTTATGACTTATAAATATAGACTTTAAAATAACGTCCAAATGAAATATCTGTAATTCTGTAAGCTATTAAAACAACTGGTGAAAAAGTTTAAAAAGTTATCAAATAATACTTTAAAATTTTCAATAAGTTTTCCCAGAAATTCTTGAGTTTTCGAATTAAAGGATTTTTCACTCAATAAAAGTAAAGGGTACTCCTAAAATCAATTTTTTTATAAAGATTACGTCTATAGCCAAGCTCTATGTTAAGTTATAATAGTAGCTTGAAAAGATTTCTTAGCAAACAAGTTAAATACTCAATTGTTGAGTTTCAAATAAAAGCAGTCAGAATTTTAAACATATAATTTCCACATACAATTTAAAATATTGCATAATTTCTTTAAAAAAAAATAGTAAATTGAAAAATAGTTTTTATAGTAGTAATTGCCAATAAACAGTCGTTAAATTCATTCAATTAAAAAACAACTGCTGCATATTGAAAGCTGCAAACAGTTACATACTGGAACCATTCTATGGCCCCCATTTGCACCTCACTCGCAACCGAAGAAAATGCCGCAAACTGGCCGTAAAAATAATATTAAAAAAAAGTAAAGATAGAAAAAGTAAATAAACTGAAGCTCCATTTGCGCACAAAAGCGTTGCAACATTTAGGGAAAGAAAAGCAAAGTGTTTTCGGTTTATATTTCTGACACTGGAGGAAGAGTACAGCTACCCTATAATATACAGACTGGTATTATATTATATTATATTATATTATGTTTGCTTGAACATTTGCCTATTATTGAATGCGAGGCAGAGGAAAGAAAGAAAGAAAGCAGACGCTTAACTTTCGTCGACGCTATTGCTGTTTTACATTGGCGTGCACTACGCGGAAATTATTTATAACAATAGAGCACTGTACTTACTACACACACATACAGATATAAAGATACACACACATAGATACACACAATAACAACCGCTGAGGCGTGAAGCAGCGGCATTTGAGAGATACTTTTTGTTCATTAGTTTAATTTGCATAAATCTTGGCAATTTGGCAGCCACCCGCAGACGCCAATTCAAAAACGTCAGCAATGGAACTGGAACTGGATCTTGAACTGGTACTGGTACTGGCTGCAGTTAGCCGGCGAAGTATTCTCGTCCAATGTTTGGTGAAATTTCATCGCGTTTCGCGCGAATGAAAGTCTGAAATTGACTTGTGCCGCTTCTCATTTGCCGCAGTTGCTGTTGCTGTTGCAGTTGCCAATGTTGCTGAAGTTGCCGATGTTGCTTGTTGGTAGTTGGCGTGGTTTATGCGCTGGCCAAACAGCAGCAAAACAGAGCTACAATAACAGCTAAAGATTCAACTACAACTTCTTTCCATACTCACATGTGTGTGTTTGTGTGTGTGTGTTTGATTAATCTTGCGAATTGCTTTGTTCAAAAACTGCTCCACTTTGGCGCACATGAAAACAATTTCGCTTTGCACACACACACACACTGGTATCTATCAGATACACAATTCGAAGATACTTTCGTAGCTGTAGCTGTATCTGTGTGGTTGCAGCTAGCACGCGTGCAACAAGCTGCCTGCCAAGTGGGTTGCGCATACGCAGCGTTGTCTGCCAGACAATGTTGCTGTTGCTGGCACTTGTCATCTGCCCAAACATAGCGCTGGCAATACTTTTAATTGATTCCATAGACACACACACACACTTGCTTGCTGGTGAAAGAAGCTGCGCCAGTTGCAACGATATAATTACTGGTATACTTGCTGTTGTCGTTGTTGTTGCTGGTTGCCTTGCAACGCGGCTGGGTCTTGCGCTTTGGCGACAATTTTAAATTAACGGCAATTGTCTTTGCACTTTTCACGCAGTTTTTCCAAGTTAGAAATATATATAAAATAAAATAAACTTTCATTGCGGGCAAGATTGTGGCAACAGTTGCTGCTGCTGCTCGTCAGCAACATCTTCGGCTCATGAGACGCTGTTTACGTTAAAAGCAAATGCTTAGAATGCTTTGGCATTCCTTTCCAATGCCAAGCAGCAATTACGCAGCTATTTCGATAAATATTGTAACGAAAAGAGAGAAAGGAGAAAAGAGTAAGAAAAGAGTGAGAAGAGCAGTGAGAGAACAACTCTCTAAACGCTAAGAAGTATTCAGTTAGAATTATGTATTATTCAATTCATAATTAAATTTTTCAGCTTAATTTATAATTATGATAATTATGGGAAATTAATTGGAAATTTTCATGGATTTTTTAAATTGATTTCAATTTTGCCTTCATTCTGTCGTTTCTCTCACTCACTCACAAAATCAGTTCACTGCTGATAGCTTAATCAATTCAATTGACACCACAAAAACTCATTTGCCCCTCACCTACCTTTCTCCCCCCGCTGGGCAGCTCTTTTATTATGTCCAATCAATTTTTTGAATTTGACTAAAGAAAAAAATAAATCTGGAAAATCATGCAAATCAATGGGCTGCTTTTGATTGCAACGTATTAAGGCAAAGCGAGAGTCGAATATGAGTGTGAGTAGTACTCATGAGTAGCGTGAGTGTGTGAGTGTGAGTGCAACCACTTGCAACTGTGGCAACTGTGGCAAGTGAGGCAGCCGCTGACAGCAATTGTAAAGAAATGAAAACCACTTTCTTTGCATGCATGCCACAAAATACGCCAACACCGGAGCAACTCACAACGCGCAACTCGCCACTGTGCAACTGCAACCCAAGTCAAGCCAAGCAAATTGCATGCGTCTTTGTGGCAAGCAGGCAGCCAGGCAAGCGGAACACGCGGCGTCGGCGTCGGCGTCGGCGTCAACGTCGCTGTGGCAAGAAATTGGGTCACTAATTATTTCAGAGCAAAATGCAACCGGCCCCCAGTTGCAAGTTGCAAGTTGCAAGTTGGCACAGCCACAGTCGGAGCCACGGCTAACGATGCGTTGCGAGGCCACATCGAGGATATTGCCAGCCAGTTGTCGCTTGTCTCTTTTGGCTTTCTTCTTCTCCTTCTTCTCCCTGTCTCCCCCCTTTCTCCTGTCCCTTTCCCCTCGTTGCAATATCCGTTGCACATGGCCAGAAAGTGCAAGCCCTTGAGTTTTTGCTTTCATTGGCTAAACCGGCTGAGGGAATCGATAGAGGTATTAACCGGTTTTGCGATAATGCATGGTCATGTCCAAGTGCAAGTTCCCAGTTCCAAGTCACCAGGTCCGAATGCATGTTGCCTGCAATTGGACGACTTGGCGAATTTCGCTTCGTCTCGTTTACCGTTAAAAGAAATGGAAAGTAAATGGCTTCGGCCTGGCCAACAACACACAGAGGGCAGTTGCCAAGGAGTAAAAGGGGGGCGGCGCAGGGGTTGTAAATTATGTTAATTGTCTCGTTTCAGCTGGGGTGTCGTTGTTGCTGGCGTTGTTGTTGTTGGCCAGCATTAGCGGTTGTTTAACTCTTTTGCTTATCTTTGATCCTGACTAACGGCACTTTTGTCAGCCATTTGGCATTTTGGCATATTTAGCGGCATCTCGGGAACACGTTTTTTCTTTGTTTTTCTTTTGTCTCCTATTGTCAAAGTTGACAGGAGCTGCGAGTATCTTCAATCAGCCAAACGAGGAGAAATCTAATGGGCCAAGATAGTGATTAGCTGTTTACTAACATTTATGCTTCTAACAATGTGCTTACAAAAATGTACTTAAAAAAATTGATAACTTAAGGCTTATGTTGAATTTTAACCATAAACACATTTTACGTTAGAATTATAGAAAAGTATTTATTGTAATATTTATTAGATTGCATGCTATAAGAAATTGCCTTGAAAATTTTAAGGATGCTTTAATCTCTATTTTTCTAAAGAAATATTGATTTTGGTTTAAAACTGGTATTCTTTAATATAATTATTACGTTTTTAAGGTATATGAAAACTTTACTTTACAAACTTAAAAGGTTGCATAGTTATAAGCATAAGCAAAGACCCTTAAAATTGTAGTATGTGAGGGCAATTATTGAGTTTAAGTAGAAAAACAATAACTAAGTGAACATTGCACACCATAAATACACCATCTGCCCGCCCAATTTGACGCTCCATTTAACGCACGCACACACGAATCTATCTTTATAGATTGTTGCACCGTCAATTTTCACTTTCTCTATGCGCGATAAATGCGTTATCATGTCGTTGTTGTACGCATATGCGAAAATTTTCACGAAAAGTGCTGGAAAAACAACGACAAAAATGAGTGAATGGAATGCCGCCAGGCGCCGCGTCGCATGCAACAATTTACTTTCATTTGCGCGTTTTGTGGCGCAGACACGAGGCCTGCGGGCGCCTTATCACTTTTTAATTGTCGCCAACTGTCGCGACAAAGCATGAGACGGAGCCCCAGTCCCAGTCCCAGTCCCAGTCCGGGCTGCCGGTGCCCAGATCGCCAGCTAAAACTGGAGCATAGAAAACTAATTGTTTGCTCTATTTTACATAATGCCCGGCGAAATGCTTTTGGCTGCGGGCGCCATACAGTGGCAAGTTTGTTGCCTAAGTCTTTTGTTTTGCAAAGTGTAAAAATAAATCAAAAAAAAATGTATTTGTTAATTTGTGTGCATACCTAAAATGATAAAAACAATTATTTGCGCTTTCAAGTCAGTTATGTTACATAAATAATTTCATTGTGGCCATAAAGTGGCCAATAAAATTGCCAAAGTACATTTTTTGATTCAATTTAATGACTTCGGTTAAGCATCTTTTGGCTTGAACGTGCTGATGCATTATGATGATAAATGTTAGCCAGGTTAAGAGTCAATTTAGGGGCACATAAAACGAAATCGAAACTGGTCCAGTTCAGTTCAGTTAAGATGAGAAATACCTTTGGGCATTGAAACACGTTTTAAGCTCTTCACAACAAATTGTCTGTCAGCTGCCGCCGATTGGACAAACAAAAACGTTACTTAATAACTATAAAGAAAACAGAAGAAGACGGACAAAAAAAAGAAGTGAACTGAGACACATACCACAAACAAAACGAAATGAAACGTAAATTGCCCCTTCACTGTCAGTCCGGCAACAACAGCAGCAACAACAACAAGTAGAATACCTTGTGGTGGTTAACATTTTTTTTTTTGCGCGTTTTGCTGTTTGCTTTTCTTTGGCGTTAACAATTTCACTTTCACAGCATCCAGCAGCAACAGCGACATCGAGTTGGAGATCGATATAGCTGTAGATATAGATATATCTATAAAGAGTTGGAGCTGATGGAGACATGTGTTTGCAGTTAATTACGCATGGAGGCTTCAATTTCTATGCCACAATGGCAAATAATATCGATCATTTACAGCAACCGCAACCGCTGCTGTTGTTGTTGTTGTTGCTGTTATTGTAGTTGTTGCACCGTTACATTTTCAAGGCGTTATTAAAAGCACAGCAGCCACAACTCCACACACACACATAGAAACTCAAACGCAGCTACAGCATCTGCAAGTTAGTGAAACTTTTACCCGCCAATCGACAACAACGACAGCAATCGAAGTGGTAAACAAAAACATTCCAATGGCATAAAACTTACAAAGACCCAAAACTTTGTTTCGTGTTCTGTTTTTTCATGTTAAACAAAAACCGTGCGTGCCCATTGTTTGCTCAGCTTTAGGTTTGGGTTTGGGTTTGACTTTGGGTTTGGCTTCTCGCATCTCTGCCAACGGTGTCATACGCAAAAATTTGTCAGCTGCGATGTTTGAGATGGCTATCTCTCGTTGCCGTGCTCAATTAAGCAAAATATACAGCTCCCTCCTCACTCCTCACTTGGCTCGACGTGGTCGATTGGCCGGACATTTGTGTCGCCCGTGGCGATGCCAAAAGAGTGTTTGGCAGTTTGTTTTTGGGGGGATTTGTGAAAGCGTTCAATTAAATTAATGGAACTAACCAAGCAGCTGACGACGAGTCCATCAATATACTACAAAGAAATTAACTTAACGTACACATTACATGGATATTTAAGCGCTTAATTGACAGCCAAAGAAGTTGACAAGGCTAAGAGTGAATTGAGATATAAATTGAAATAAACATAATAAAACAAAGTATTTATTACTTTATTTATTTAGAAAATTATATGTATGATTAAAATAAATTATATATAATTTAGATTTGCAACTGAGATAATATTAAACTTGAACTCAATCTGATCTTACTTTAAACTCAATATAGTCATTGCTAGAATTGCAGCATGCTATTAAGATTTGAGTTTGGCTCTGTTATTTGGCATTGATTGTTGATTGTTGGCCTGACACATCATTTGGCATTGCAATTCGTGTGTCATCAACAGATAGAATGAAACGCATGGTTCAAATCAATATCCGGCTCATCTGGACCCAAATTGTCGGTCATCAGGCAGCAGTGGCCACGTAAATTATCAAGAACTAGAACAAATCGAGTGTGTGCTTAAGTGTAGTGGTGCTGTGGTGCTGTGCTGCAGTGGTTCACCTAGTTTCCGACGAGGAGACAGCAACAACACCAACAGCATCGATTGTCATTTCAATCAATGGACAACGACGTGCGCTCCCGCTTCAAAAAGCAAACAAACAACCCACAAGCAACGACAACGACAACAACTAGCTCTACAACAACAACAACAACAGAAAAAGATAGCAGCAGCAACTTTTCATTGCATTTTCACTTGCAGGCACTTTTCACATTATTTAATGTTTGCTTGCAACAATCTTGAGCTGAGAATAAATCGTATAACAAAAGCGTTGCCTTCAGGCAGGTGTAGTTAGCAGCGAGCATTAGTTACCTTTCTCCTCTCTCCCTCTCTCTCCCTTCAACTCTCTGCTTAGCAGCTAATTAGTCAGGAAGTGCAGCTTGAAAACAAAAGTTGCAGGTTCGCACCTACAGTCTTTTGTATTCGAGGTCGAATTTGCTTTTTCTTTATTTTTTGATGCGATAGGGATAACGATAACGATATGTAGAAATGTCAGCAAACAGTAATTTGATTGTGTTAATTAAAAAAGAAAACAAAAGGCAGCTGCAACAACAATAATAACAATAACAACATCAACAACAGCAGCAATAACAACAACAGCAATGCCCTTATATGAAAAAGAGATGCCAGACGAAAGCTCGCTGGGAGTGCGCGCTTGGCAAGCGGCAACTTTCACTTGCCTTATGCCAAACAGCAACAATAACAAGACAGCCATCATCAGCAGTTACACATATCTACCAACAGCAACAACATTCGCAGCAAAGCAGCCCAACAAATGAAACAGAAATCAACCCTAGCAGCTTTAAGGCCTCCTTAATACCCTTACAGTGGATGTAATGAGCAGACCGCACAGTTAGTTAGTCAGTGAATCCGTCAGCATTTACTAAGAGCCCTTACTTCATTGAAGTTGACCAAACTAACAGTTGAAATAGGTTCAATAGGTCTAGGATAGAGTATATTCAATTCGTTGTGCCGAATGGCAAAGCAGTCACTTTAATGTGCAGATTAGAGACAAAGTGTTGATAAGGAATCAGCTGGTTGCTGCTTGGGCAGCAATTAGCCAAAACCAAAAAAGAAGAAAAAAAAACAAAATTTCGCTGCCTGCTAATTGCCAAGTTTGTGCCTTAAGTCTTTCGTATGCAAATGGGAGACAATTTTTGGCTCTGGTGAAAATACTTGAATAGGAAGAAAGTGAAGCAGCAACAAAACACCGTTAAATGAGCAGCCCACAACTCGCACACTCACACACACACACACACACACACACACACACACATACACAGACAAACAGAAATAGCCCCATTCATTGAGGTTCTTTTGGGAGCATTGCGTAACGAGCAAGTTAGTGGTTGTGGTTAGGGTCAAGCAGCGTCAGGCGACGCAACGTCGACGTCGACGCCGACTGCGGCAGAGTACGTTACTGTTTCAGTGGGTTAATGGTACACTTGCTCAATGCTCAAGCTCAAGCGCAAGCCGGTTTCCAGCTGGCGCGTCGATTTATGGCCAAGGCTTGTTAAAAACCCATTTACATGGGGTGTGCTCTGTTTGGCCGCGGCAATGGCCGGTGCAATATGCCTACCTGTGTATCTGTAAAAGTAAAACTGCCACAGCTAGTACAACATTCACCAAGGTAGCCAAAAAAATAAATAAAAGAAATACAACAACAACAACAAGAAAACAACTCAGCATTCAGTCAGTCAAGTGAAATGCGACGCAGACGCCGTTTACTTTTTTTTTCTTTCTGCTTCTTTTCATTCTCTCTTACCCCAAAAGCGGCAGCCGGCGCAGCAACCTGAGCTCAGCTTCAGTTGGAGCTGTGTGAAAGCTGCGTCAGTCGCAGTCGCAGTCGCAGTTGGAGTCTCAGTCGGAGTCTCAGTCTCACTCGGTTAGCAGACGAAGACGCAGGCGCAAACGGCAACGTCTCGAAAACTCCAAAGAAAACATCGTGCGGCACGTGAAATGTTTAACGAATGTTAACGCTATGTTAATGCTATGCTAGGCTTAAAAGCTGTAAAGTAAGCTCCAATGGATACTGCAACAACAACTAGAAATACAAATACAAATACAGCAAATACAAATTAATGGGGCTCATAAAGTGCAACCAGCCACTCTGAGGAAAACTTGCAACTGCGTTGGCGTTTTGCGTCTTGTTGTTGTTGTTGCTGCTGCTGCTGTTGAGTGCAGCTCCTCGTTGTACTGTTATAGTGAAAATAGAAAGTGGTTCCTGTTTGTTGCGCGCGGGTTTTCATTTATTTTACATAAAATGCAGTTTCGGTGTCTTTGAATATATATATGTATGTGTATGTGTGTGTGTGTAGTGTTATTTGAGTGATATTCAAGTTATGACTACTAAACCATTTAAAGACAGTCATTAATTTAAGCTCAATGTGAATTTAGCTTCAAATTAAAGAAATATTATTTGTAATAAATGAGTTAAAAATGAAAAGCTAAAAGTGAATTAAGAAGACTAAATTTATAGCTCTCTATAAATACAGCTTAGTTTACTCTTTATGTCTTTATATATGAATACTTTTTAACTATGATCTTAACATAAACTTATAACAGGCAATTATACCCTGCTGTTATGTAACTGTTGTAAATGACAATGTTAATGCTCAGTCACAATGTTAACATTGTTGAGCCCATATTTTTATGCAAAACTTGAAGTGATTTGTTGCATTGTTTACCCTTGTTCCCCTTTCTTTTCTGCTGCTTACAGATAGAGAGACCAAAAGATCAACAAACCCGAGAAGAAAGCAGCAGCGAGGGAAGCGAAACGCAGAGAAGAGCAGCAGAGACCCAAAAAACTATTTTTGGTGTTGTTTTGGAATAAATCTTAAGAAATACACACACAGCCACACAAAGACGCGGCTATATAATCGAGCAGATTTATATAGCAGCTGTAAAATGGGACACTTTACGCGACACAGTTGCCTCTTGGCCCTAATATTGTGCCTGGTCTTCAACACACAGGTAAGTCATCAAATCAAAACAAGCCAGTTGATATCCGATGGCCAATCAATATATGATATCATTTCAATTAGGAAACACCAAACGTAGTACAGTTAGAGAAACATAGAATGTGGCCCACTTTGAAGTAGACGGACAGACAGACAAATAGATAGACAGATACATAGATCTATTGAGTTGAGTTCATTGCTTATGCAAACCATCTTATAGCGGATCTTCTCGCATATGTATCTGTTCACTTTCGACGCGACAGACTACCGTTTATCAATATCAATTCGAATGCAAATCAGTGCGAGTGTCCATTGTGTGTGGCATATTGATGGCTTGATCCAAGATGAGCCGCCGTAATGCTAGCGGTACAAACTCAGTTCGATCCACGCACAACTGAGAGGCGGATACGGAGTCAGAGAGAAAAAGCAAAGCAAAGCAGAAGCAAAAAAAAAATGCAATAACTGAGCCGAAGATCAGTTGCAGTCGCAGCAGCAGCCGCATTAAACGGCACTTTGCTAATCAATGTAATTAGCAGCAGCAAAAGACAGTCGACAGCAGAGAGAACAAGTGAGAGACAGAGAGAGAAAATGCTGCTAACAGACTGAACAGTGAGCTTCTAGACGTTTAACAGTGTCGCTGTTTAGCATCTAACAGTGAGCTGTTAGCAAAATGAAAGGTCGTCAATCAAAATAACAAATGACCATCAATTGAATTTAAGTTTATTTTTCATTTTTTTGGTTTTTCTGGTTATTTGGACGCGCTTTCGTTTGTAGTGCATGCCTAAAATGAAAATGTATTACTTTTTTCATATGCGAACATGTAAATCAACATAAGCTGCTGATTTATGCAGCCATTTAAGCGGCATCAATCACACAACAAATACTCGTATCTCAGAGATGCAATCGCGTCACGGAAAACTCTCCAACTATTGGAGAAGCTGCAACCAAGAAGCAAGAAGCAACCGTGCGCCAAGTGGCAGCTGCGTGTCTGTGCAGCGTATTGGGGCAGCGAAATTGCAGTTATGCTCTGATTTGTACCAGTTTTGACTTTCTTGTTTATGGCGCATTAATACATTGAAATTGCTATATTATTCATTTATCGCCAGTTCTCTTTAGCGCCGAGTGAAATGCCCCAACACTCAACCAGACACTCCAAGTGGAAAAACTGCAGTCCACACACATACACACACCACATAAATGAATCAATATCAACTATCCAACTTACCCAGCTTCACTAAGAATACAAAAAGAAAGAAAAGAAAAGAGTTTAAGACTTTGTCTCTTTTATTAAGTTTTTGGTCATTTCACTTTCAAAACCAACTCACGACATTTTTTTCGGACGACAAAAGGTTCCAAAAAAAAAAAAGTATAAGAAAAAAATTCACAGCGTCATCGTTGTAGTTGCTTTAACTTTCGATTTTCGTTGGGTTATTTTTACCTTACCTTGTCTTCTCAGAGATTCATCCACACAGAGAGACAGCGTTACATCCGCTTCCCGTGCACACAGCCAAAAAGCCATAAAATTATGAACCAAATGTGAAACGGGAATGAGAAAGACAAGCTGAAAAGAAAGTGAAACAACTGAGACAGTGTGGGCGGGGCGAGAGGGGTAATCCCTGGTTGTGTCTTATGCAATAGGCCCTGCCTTTCAACATACATAAGTAATCGTGCTCTGGCTTCGCTCTGGCAACCATTTAATTTCAAAATAAATAAGCTGCCGAGCAATTTTCAACGCTCCGGCACGCTTCTTTCGAAAACCCCAAAAACACTTAACGCAGTTCCAATTGCATAACTCTCGGCTCCAACTAAATGACAAAATAAGCAACCAACCATTGACACGGGCTTTCCGCAATCCTAAGGAATTACAAAAATTTCAGATCTTAATTTAGATAGTATGGTATAGTAAAAACAAATTTCAGATCTTAATTTAGATAGTATGGTATAGTAAAAACAAAGTTTTATAAAATTGATTCTGCTGAAGCTTATCTGCAATAAAATATCTCTTATATTTCCATTAAAAATTAATATTTTTGCCATTCTACAAATTTCGCTATCCCAAAATCATAGATCAGTAAAGAATTGGTATATTAGCAATAATAACCTAATAAAAGCAAACGATTTGATTCTGAAATAATTTAACTACACTAAAATAACTTCTTCCTTTCTCAAAGGCTTTTTCTACAATACATTTGGTAGTAAAAAAATTCTAGTTATTTCTGCGACATATCGTTATGTAAAGTAAAGATTTCATAAAATTCAGTTGAATTTTTAAATGTAATTACTGCAGGAATTTTTGAACTGTATACAAAACTCTCTCTCAATCAATAACATTGATTCATTCATTGATTATTCAGCAGACAATATGAATTAGCTTTGTAATTTTATAAAAAAGTCAAGTTTTTTAAAGCCCAATTTACACGATCGGTTTCCGACCGACACTTTTTGACCGTTGGAAAATGTTGCCATTCAACAAGCACCAAAAAATACCAAAAAATGTCATTCTCACATGTAAAGTTTGCTTCGATGACAAACCGACGCTCTAAAATTTGCCGTGTTCACACGAGACCGACGATTTATTAACGTAAAGTGTCGGTTGGAAACCGATCGTGTAAATTGGGCTTAAATGTAATTCCGAAGTAACATTTTTAAAAAAATTTACCATTCTAAAATATCTGTATTTTATTTGTTCGTGTCTTTCAGCATCTTGCCGTGCACGGCGATGCCTCACACATTGAATCGGCCGCGTTGCCGCTGGAACACAGAGCTGGCTACGGACCTCCGGCGCCATCGCCCATCTATGGGGCACCACAGGGCCCACTGAGCACAGGAGCTACCAATGATCTGTCGGAGGAGGCCTGGCCACTGGCCAGCACCAACGACAGTCCACAGATCAAGCATCTGCAGGTGCAGTGCGAGAAGACGCACATGCGAGTGAACATTGAGTTCGACAGGCCCTTCTATGGCATGATCTTCTCAAAGGGCTTCTACAGCGAATCCCATTGCGTCCACATGCAGCCGGGAACTGGCCACTTGAGCGCCACCTTTGAGATCTTCCTGAACAGCTGTGGCATGAGCAGCTCGGCCAATCACAATGCTGCTGGTTATGGAGCACCAACGCCCTCGGGCAGCTACGTGGAGAACACGATCATCATTCAGTACGATCCCTATGTGCAGGAGGTGTGGGATCAGGCACGCAAACTCCGCTGCACCTGGTACGACTTCTACGAGAAGGCCGTCACCTTCAGGCCATTCCAGGTGGACATGTTGCATGCGGTGACCGCCAACTTCCTGGGCGACAATCTCCAATGCTGGATGCAGATTCAGGTGGGCAAGGGACCTTGGGCCTCCGAGGTGTCGGGCATCGTAAAGATCGGACAAACCATGACCATGGTGCTGGCCATTAAGGATGATGAGAACAAGTTCGATATGCTGGTGCGCAACTGCGTCGCCCACGACGGCAAACGCGCTCCCATCCAGCTGGTGGATCAAAACGGTTGCGTTGTCCGTCCCAAGATCATGAGCAAATTCCAAAAGATAAAGAACTTCGGACCCTCCGCCTCGGTGGTTAGCTTCGCCTACTTCCAGGCCTTCAAGTTCCCCGACTCGATGAACGTCCACTTCCAGTGCGTGATCCAAGTCTGCCGCTACAACTGCCCCGAGCCCAAGTGCGGTCCCGGCCTGCCGGGCGGTGAATACGGCCTGCCCCAGCTGGGCGGCAATGCCCTGTCCGAGGAGTACGGTCCCCCAGAGGCCTACGAGCGCAACGACTTCGCCTTGGGTGGATTGCCACCTGCAGCCTACCCGGATCCCCGTCATCCTGCTGCCGATGCCAGCGGTGCCTACTCCGAGAATCAGCCCGATGTGGTGCCCTCGCCACAGGCACAGACCTCGGCGGTGACCACAGCCGAGTCCGCTGGCAACGCGGGCAGCGGTCCAGCCAGCTCACAGGCGCCTCAGCCACAGCAGGGCAATGGAAACGGCAACAGCAACGAACTGGGTCTGCCGCCACCGCCACTGCCTGGCCAGCCTGGTCAGTACAGCACGGTGAAGCGCAAGGATGACCTGAGTGCCGGCGGCAACCTGGTTTCATTGGGCGGACGACCACGTTCCGTTGAGGGATTGGATGATCTGCGTGGCGTGCGCCGGCGTCGCGACACCATGGAAATTGTGGTCAAGCCGCGCATCTACAAGCGCAATGCCCAGGAGATGACCGACGTGAACACGAGTCGCATCATCCAGGTGGTGGCGCCGGGTGATGTCAACTTTGCGTTGAACAGCAATGCCAGCAACGAGACCGTTGTCATCCAGTCGGCGCGCAACGCCGATGCCGAGACCATTTGCATGTCCGTGCCCAGCTTTGTGGGCGGCCTCGTCATGCTGCTGCTCGTCCTGGCCGTGGCCTCTCTAGTCGCCGCCTTCCTCTTCGTGCGCGTGCGTCACTTTGATCGCAAGGGTGCGGGCATGGCCTACGTCAACTAATCACACTGGGTATCATCCAAATCACCATCATCATCATGGTCATGATCACGATCCTGATCAGCACGGCGTGAACAGAAAACCAAATCAGTTTTATGTGCACCTATCTTCTTAATCCCCACTCGCCTTCATACTCCTGCTTATTTCTCAGCTAACTTTCCCTAAACTATTTATTTATTCTTTTGGTTATTTATTGAACTCTACTATCTTATGATTTTCCCCATCCGCTATCCGCTTGGCAAGATCGCCTTTATCTACATAATTCTTTAGGTTTTAGCGTATCGGTCTAAAAAAAAAATAATACGAAATAAACGAAAAAATTGTGAGTTCATTTCTCTCATTGTCAGATTTGTTAAGTTTCAGTTATAAATACATAAAAATAATTAAAAGCTATCTTAATGACGCGTATAAATGTTATATCGTAAAAGGCACAGCGGCTAAATGGAAAAGCTGAAAATCGTTTAAAATAAGTTAATATAGCAGATGTATATATTAAATTATTTATTTATTACTTTATCTGATAGCTGCGAAATAATAAAAAGTTTACTTTTATTAAAAAAAAACAGTTTGTTTATCTATTGCTGAAGATTTCTCAGTTTACGATATTTAATGGAAATTTACGATATTCGACACTTCACTGACACTGATGTCAGAAGTAGTCCGTTAAAAAAAGCCAGATTTGAATAGTCAAATTTTAAAGAAATAATAAAAATATGGTACTGTTTTTTAGCATTCTGTTATTTTATTTCTACCTTCTTTCCATTCTAATTCAGAAATAAAATAAAAGTTTGCTAAAAAGCAGTACCATATTTTTTATTATTTCTTTAAAATTTGACTATTAAAATCTGGCTTTTTTTAACGGACTACTTCTGACATCAGTGTTCACTGAACTGTTTGGCTTGGAAATATTTACGATATTCGCTGAAGATTGTTGATATGCAAACAACTTGAAGTTGATTCGGCAATCGGAAATAAAGCAATTGCATATTCTATGAAAATAAAAGTTTGTTATTTATTTATTTACGAACACATATTTACATTGATCTGTTTTTGCCTTTGAGCTAAAACTAACAAATTTGTAACAACTGTTGAGGAATTCACTTGGATTTCGTCTACGCGGCACGTGCATCGTTTATTGTGGCTGGTACATGGACCTCCAGACCGTCCATATCCTTGGTCAGATTGATTTGGCAGCCCAGACGGGAGGTGTCGGTTAGATCGTAGGCAAGATCCAGCATATCCAGCTCCTCATCGCCGGGCTTATCGGGCAGCTTTTCGTAGTCGCTAGTTTTGAAGATTAGATGGCAAGTGGAGCAGGTCAGGGTGCCCTCGCAGGCGCCGAAGCCATCAAGGTCGACATTGTTGTTGACCACAACGTCCAGCAACGAGTCGCCCACTTTGCCGGAAGCCTTAATCTTCTCTCCACTTGCGCGCACAAATGTTACGTTCACTCTGCAAGCAACGGCAACGAATTATTTACTGATTGGCCTTGATTAGGCGTGTTTAGTTAGTTGGTACTCACACATCTTGCTGCCTCAGCGCCAGGCCCAGCGAGAAAGTCCGCGTGAAATTCGCTGGTTTGCTGCTGCTGCTCAAATTATTTCTCAGCCAGACATTACGCAGCGTTAGTCTTGCTGAATTTCGGATTGTGTTGATGACTATCATAATTTTAGCAAACCTCTGTTATGTCTATCTAATCAGCTCACACACAATCACACTCACACACCCCCCGACGTTGTTTGGAATTATAAAAATATAACAAACGTCAATTAACAGCGTGTGCAAGTAGTGTAGTTCACGCAACAGCTCTCAATTGCTAATAATTGAGAAAATTTAAAGCTGACAGGTGGAGTCAGTCATATGGGCAACCAGAGTTGCCAGACCGCTGTGCTTGTTCGGTGCTGCCCAGCCACGTAATGACGAAGCGCCAAAAAAAAGCTTTCGAACGAACTGCCGACCGTCCGATAAAAATGTTTGATAAGGAAACGCATATAAAAAGGCGCGATGCAAGCGTATTTATGCTTAAAGCTTATAATAATGTTGCTTAAATCATTATTGCTATTGTGTTGCCTGGTCCTTATCCAAGGAGCCGCTGTGCCCGAACAAGATGAAAGCCCTGCGCCAATCTTTCACATTCTGAATGACGTTCAAATGGCCAAGTTCTTGTCGGATAATCCTGACGCTATTAAACTAAGCCCTGAAGTCAAGCAAATCGAGAGCCGAAGCGCTAGGACGGATTATGATCTGTTTGGGCTTACATGGACGCTGGGATCAAGAAAGACTGGTGCGTAATTTAATAACCTTTTAAATATATAAATGAAATTACCGCAAAGAATTGTCCTACAGGTGACGCTGCAGTTTATGCCACTGCTCAACCGATTCAATGGTTTGATGATTACTATAATCCTCAATTAATTGTGCAATATCCAAAATCAGGCTCGGGCAAAATAGTTACCTATGTGTCGATATTCGTCCAACAGTCAAGTCCCGTTGGTGACGCATACGTAACCGCAGGTGGAATCGGACAACGAAACATCGAGTTCTACGTACGGGGCTTTTACACCCATTTCTGGAGCTGGGACATTAAAATCTACGGCAGAGATTAGTAATTTTCTTGGAGCATTTGAAAAATAAATTGAATCGTTTAATAATTGCAAAAGTTCGTTCGTATTATTTGCCTATCAGTAAAGACACAAAGTCGTATTGGTATCTGGGAAGTTCCGTACTACAGTTTTTAATTAGGTTTTAAGAAATAGATAAGCCGTAATTAATATTATGGACTGCAATTTTTATAGGTAGATAGTGACTTGTAGTAATGCCAGTCGTGGAAAGTGAATTAAAAGTTTATTGTAGTGGAAGCATAAAACGCCAAAATTAACTAATAATGTTGCTTATCAAAAGTATCAAAAATATAACCATAATTTAGCCAAACAAACAAGTCTATTATTATAAAATTAAGTTAATAATAGCTCATAAAGCAAGCAAACCTTAAAAATTTAAAAGTAGCTGGTATCCCGTTATCACGCTGATCGGTTATCGGCAAGATTTTTTGCAAATATAACAATTTTAGGTTTTCAAATCGAAATTGAGCTCTATAATTATGAAATGCAATTTTTATGATAGATTGTAAGCATAAAAGCAACATAAAAGCCCAATTTCACTTTATGATGTGGGTTATAAACGTATCAAAAATAGAATAATAATTTAAGTCGAACAAACAAGCCCATAAAATAATAATAAAAATAACTTTAATAATAGCTCAGAATTAAATACCACTTCACCAAGCGAAGGGTTACGTTCACCAAATATACCTTAAAATTAACTTATTTATTTTATCTAATTTATAACTTCTTTGGTGAATTTAAATTGAACTTTATTGAATTATTACTGCATTTACAAAAATAAAATAAGGGAAAAGGACGTGGGACGAATTTTCGATAACACAAAACGCAGCTAGGGAAATGAAAAGGACCGGATGCACTCTGGCAACGCCTGAATAATTTATCGAGTTGAACGGCAATCGACAATTTCTTGTTATTGTTTTTGGTTACAAGCACAAGCATGTCGTCTTTATGTTTATGGAACGAGTTTGAATTAAAAAAGCCGCCCTTGGTCACTATACAGGTGAAAGACACGGGGTTTGGTGAGTTTAATCAATTGCCAAAGTTGTGGATTAAAAGAGTGAACAAATATCTCCACAGCTAAGCATGTTTTTGTGGACATTAACCGATACCTGCAACATCAGACGGCACCTGATGCCTTGGAATTCAATCAAACTGCTGCACTGATAGGCCGTCTAATGGCACGGCGGAAGAGCTCTTTTCGCGCCATGCCAGGATTTGCTTCGGTGTGTAAACTGAATGAAGCGCTCTGCCGGCTGCTGCGTCTCGATCTGGCGCGTGACTTGGAACATCTCCGCGGTGCCTTGCCCGATGTCTGCGATGATGAGCTGTCGGGTGAGATGCCAACACGAAGCAGCTTTGAGTACATTCTGGTGCGCCTGCTCAGCTTTTACCATTTGCACGAACGGATTCGCCAGTGCTGTCTGAGGACAGCCAGATACTTTGGCCAAATGCTAAGCAACAATTTCTTCATGGAGTTCCTCACAGTGCTTCTGGCAGCCGTAGCAAAAATCAACAATATCAGCAAGTTACAGGCTAACAATTGTGCCAAGCTGTACAACAAATTGTTGAAGCAGCGTTCCAACTTTCCTACGGTGGAAAAACATAAATTCCTACCCGATAACTATGAATTGCCAACTCAGCTGCAAGTGATCAAATTAACAGAACAGGCACCGAGTGAGGCCAAAGAAGCGAACCCGGCAACAGTTACGTTAAACACACAGCCGTCTACAGTGGTAACCAAAATGGACAGGGCCATGAAAAAGGCCAAGGCTGATGTTGGCACTGTAGTGGCTCGCCAGCAGCCAAAGTCTACCACGGAGACGGCCTTTCATCTGGACTCTCTAGCAACTGTGGACGATGTGAAGCGTTTCATTGTGCGAGAATCCAAGGCGCGTCTACAAACGCCAAAGAGCTGCGCAACCAAAAGCATGCAAAACCACGAATGGTTGTCGGCCAAGACAATCTTCGAGCAGAAGTTAAAGGCCAAGGAGGAAGCAAAGGCGTTGAACATATTTCGCAAATTTATTGCTAATAAAATATAACAATGAAAACATATGACACTCTCGATTCACACAAGTTCATTTACAAGTTTATCACCATGCCCTCGCCCAACTGCATGTGCTTTAGCTCCACTGTGCGGTGCTGTGGATGTAGATTTTGCTTCTGTTGGCGAAAGAAAATTGTGATTAGGACAACGATTAAGATAATTCTTAGCTGTAACATGTGTGGTACCTTGACAAACTTTTTAAAGTTCTTCCGACCGCTGTATTTGCTGTCGGTTGTGTCAACTGCATTCGTTTCGTCATGGGAACGAGCCGTGATGTTCAAACTGCACATTCTAACTTGTATGCAATCCTTCATACTTGCTATCCACTTTAATTGTGCATCTTTCTCCTCGCCGTCCTCGTACTCTTCCTTAATTTTCATATGAGCCGGCTCAGCATCCATTTGTAGCATATCTGGATCAGTTTTTGGCTTGATATCCTCGTGTAGCCCGCTACACGACAACCAGCCACTGATATTCACCTTGACAGGCTGTTCCTTTGGCTTGAGCACTACATACTTTGATTTCGGCTTGCTGTATGGTAAGAAGGGCTCAGTGCTTACGGAATCTTGATCCTCGTTCCTCTCTTCGTTGTTCTGCTCCTTTCGTGCGCCCGATTTAAAGTTGAACATTCCTCCATCATCGTTATCTGAGCCCAATGATTTTTTTGCCTTTTTGTTGCCGGCAAATTTGAACAAATTTTCGTTATCATCACTGTCGCTTTCGTTCACCTGTTGCAGGCGCAGACGCTTACGTGGTTGCGATGCAGCAGGCGCCGCACTTGCCTCTTGACTTGCCACAATGGGATTCTGTGATTTTTCAAGAAAATTGCGCACACTGATTCTCGCTGGCTGATCGACCTTTGTGCTGGCCATGGACTTGTCGGCCGATTTGTGGGTTGATTGAATGTTAGATTCAGCTGGTTTGATGGGTGCACTTTCCACAGATGCTGGTGCCTGTTTTTGGAATTGGAAAAGCTCTTCATCCTCCTCGCTATCTTCATCAATTAGTGGCACAGTTAATTTAGATTTGGCTGGTGCCTTCGACTTAATTTCCTGTTTCTTTTCAGTACCCTCAACAACCTGTGGCACAGTTGTTTTATTCTCTTCTGGGACTTGTTTACCACGGGGTGAACGTCTGGACGGAATCTCGGGCTGCTTCTCTACATCCTGCTGCTGTGCTGGGTTCGCACGTGTTGAACGCTTGGACGGAGTCGGAGCAATAGATAACTCCTTCGTTTCAGCTGCCTTATCCACTGAATTTTGTTTGGATTTGTCGCCAGGCAACGTTTTTGTTATCTTTCGTAGCTGCACTGAATCCTGCTCATCTTCATCGGAAGAGTCCACAGCAATGGGAAGCTTTCGCTTTTCTTTTGGTTTAGCTTCCATCGACAGTTTTGTTTTCTTGCTAGTAGTTGGCTCGGCCACCTCACCATCATCATCCGAGGAATCCAAGAAAATAACATTCTTACGTTTGCGCATCGTAAGCATCGATTTGGATTTTTCCACTTGCTTTGGTGCTGGAGTTGCCTCCTGAGGCTGAGGCTGAGGTTCCGTATCCAGCTTCTCACTTTCCACGCTGGGCGCATATACTTCCGATTCCGAGATGATAAACTCCGTTCCTTTATTTGAGTTTGCCTCCGTCTGAGTGCGCTCCGTATTCAGAACGAGAATCGATGAATTCATGGATTCAGTTGTGGGCAACGAATTGTCGATCATTTTGTGAGATGGATTACAAAACTTATCCGTGGAGCAGTGCAAAATGGCCAGTCCAATTTCGTAATCAGGTATAAGGCGTCGTCCAACTTGCTCTATTATATCTAAAAATGAATGACAAATTACATGTATTAAATTATATTATATTATTTATAATAAAAGCTTACCTTGTACATTATGAATGGTCTCTGTTGCTTGGGATTGGGTTGAGGGCACATACTGTATGACCACCACGTCGGCTTTAGTTAGGAATTGTCGGCGTACACCCGTGTTAAGATCCTTGCAAGCGCCTCCCGCCTTTTGCACAACCGGACCGTACATCTCGAAGTGCTTCCGATTGCAAAATACAAAAGTCTTGCCGACAAATAGTTTTGTACGCTTCGGATTCCACTCGATGCTGGGCATATCTGGCGACGTAGATGGCTGGAAGTCTTGGGGCTTCGGCCAATCTTCGGTGATGTGAATGCGCTGCGCTGATTTGGAAAGTGCCCGCCAAAAGGCAACGTTGACAATGGGCTTGTTGTCGAGCAGTGCATGGAGTAGTTTCACGGTGACCGCAACGTTGTTCATGGTTAAATGAGAGCATTCCTTTGTCCAGGCTGGCAGCAACACACCGCCCAATGGCTGCAGCAGTTGCTGCAGCTCCTCCAACTCGGGACGTGCCAATGACGATGGCGTTGTCGTCAGTTGCAGCTGCGACAGTTGCCAAACATTCTTGAGTGCCCCAAAGCGGATCTTGTCTCCGACGTGCAGTGGAATCGGCGTCTTTGCCAGCATCTTTTTGTTCAGTTGAATGTCATTGTTGACGAAGGTGCCGTACTTGGAGCCCAGGTCAACCACAGTGAGTGCTTCATTTGATCCTGCTTTAGGCAGGCTCACACGCACATGAGTGCGACTTATGCTGAGGTCATCGGACAAAATCAGATCCGTGGACAGGCGGCCGATTGTGTACACGGTTTTGTTGGGCATTAAAATGAACATTTCCTTATCTACAAAGACACGAACATTAACACAAAATGCGCATTGGTCACCTCATAACTTACCATCATCAACTTTCGTTAAAACAAACATATTTAATCAGATTATATACATAAAACAACCAACACAATTAATTTCACAAGCAACAATTTTTACGTCAATTCGTCAATACGTTTCGCGCCTATGCACTTTGCGTACTTGCTAGACTCGTAAACAGGTGAATGGCAGCCAGCTGTGTTAACAGCTCGATTTTGAGCTTATCGATTTTTTGGCGTCGGTCATTTCATCTCTGCAAGTATTGGCGCGTCTTTTTAATGTAATAATATCGATAGTCCTAATCAAAACAATGTAAATGATTAACAGCTCTGTTAAGGTTTCGCGCCTATGCACTTTACTCAGCTGTGTGCTTTCTTTTGTTGACAGGTAAATGGCAGCCAGCTGTGTGTGCGAACTTCGCACTGCGAAGAGAACAATAACAAAAAGAAACTTAACAGCTCTGTTAGACTGTGACGCCTCTGTTGGACTTCTTATCCTGCGCACATCTAAGCTGCGTACTAGTCAGTTACGTTTACAGGTGAATGACAGCCGGCTGTGTGCATCAGTTTTTCTATATTGTTTACTGCTGTTTGTTTTGATTTCGTGAAACAATTGTTGCTTTAAGGTCAATGTAATTGCTGAAAAAGTGACAAAATGGCACATTTAACGGGCACAAGGGTCAGCATGTTCAACGAGTCGTTTCTGAACGACAACGAGCACGACTCGAATGCCGTGCTCATGGAACTGGACAAGGGACTCCGCAGTGCGAAGCAGGGCATCCAGTGTGAGGCGATTGTGCGCTTTCCACGCCTCTTTGAGAAGTACCCCTTCCCCATACTGATCAACTCGTCGTTCATTAAGCTGGCCGAGTTCTTCGTGAGCGGCTCGAATCTGCTGAGATTCTGGGTGTTGCGTGTGTGCCAACAGAGCGAGAATCACCTGGACAAGATTCTCAACATTGACAACTTTGTGCGTCGCATCTTTATGGTGATGCACTCGAACGATCCGGTGGCGCGTGCTTTGTTGCTCCGCACACTGGGCGCTGTCTCGCGCGTGATCCCGGAGAAGCCACAGGTGCATCATGCGATCCGTCGTGCCCTCGACAGCCACGACACCGTCGAGGTGGAGGCAGCCATCTACGCCAGCAGCTGCTTTGCCGCCCAGTCGAGCTCCTTTGCCATCAGCATGTGTGCCAAGATCTCCGACATGATTGAGTCCCTGCAGGTGCCGGTGCCCATGAAGCTGCTGCTCATCCCAGTGCTGCGGCACATGCATCACGACGCCAACACGGCGGCACTGGTCAGCAAACTCTGCCTTGAGCTGCTGCCCAAGTATCCGGCCCAGAGTTTCGTAGTGGCCATCATCAATACACTCACCCAGTTATCGTCGCGCACGCTTGTCGGTGTTCCTGGCCAGCTGAATGTACTACTTGACTTCATGGAGGATCTTCGCACGCCGGTGCGTATCCAAGTGCTGCGCTCCTTCAACGAGCTGGCCGGAAAGCAGAGCGTCAGTGCCTGGCCCAAGCCCGCGATTGGAGCACTGATCAGCAAGTTCAATCTCTGCACGAATGGAGCGGAGCAATTCCTGTTCCTCTCCATACTCCTGAAGCTGAGCGAGTGTCCGTTGACGTGTCAGCAGCTGCTGCTCGAGCACCGCGAGGCGTTGCTCCGTCTCTGCGTGCAGTGCGTCAGTAAACTGGACGACTACACGACGGCCACCCAGGCAATGGCGGTGCTCTCCGCCCTGGCGGCCTTTGGCCTGAAGAAGCAGGTGACGCCGGTGGACGACATACTCGATGTGGTCAACTTGCACATGGAAGGCGTGCTCCTGTGCACGGCACGGCGGGCGGAATGCACCCGGGACCTGCGACGTGTGCTTAGCTATGGGATACGGATAACCCAAGCGAATGCGGAGTTTGGTGCCGACTTTATTGAGATGGTGGCCAACACGCTGGGCGACAATGTCGTCTATCCACCGGCCAATGCACAGCTGATCTGTGAAGCACTCGTGGGACTCTGTGAGCACTTCCAGTTGCGCAAGTATGCGTTCTCCACGGCCGAAGGACTGGAAGATGAGGCAGCCATGGAAACGGACGAGCCAGCGCCACCCAAGGTAAGGTCTCCGAGAGAGAACTACCTCAATAACTAACACAAATCAATTTGAAGGTGAATCCTCTGCTGGCCCAGCTGCCTCTCATTCTGTACAAGCTGAACAAAGTGGCGGGCAGCGACGATGACGATGAGCCGGAACAGCAGCTGCGCACTGTGGAAATCCTGAGCGCCCTGGTCTGCCAGACGACAATGGGCTGCTATCTGCCACAGCAAGTGGTCCAGTGCTTCGAGATCTGCATCGAGCGTGTCAACTGCTGGACTCTCTATCGCATTGCCCGCACCGCGAGTCGATATGGCCATCATTACGTGGCGGCGCACATCTACTCGAAGGTCTCCCAGATTGTCATCAGCGATCACATGCACTACTTTCTGGTCGCGCTCTCGCAGATCTCGCAGGCCGAGTGCATCCTCAATTACGGCCTGGAGTATGCGTATATGCGGGATAACTATGCACCCACCGAGGCACCAGAGCCATTGTTGCCCCTGATGAAACGCCTGGAGACGGCCAGCAATCTGTACCAGCAGGCGCTGGCCAGCATGCGTGCCTGCTCCTCGCCGCAGCATCCTTGCAGCTTCCAGCTGGAGTATCTCAAGATACGCGCACAGTTCCTGCAGACGCTGCACCTGGCCGTGACAGTGAAGAATGCCCAGGTGATTGTGCCGCCTCCAGCAATTGCCGGCAGCCTGGCACAGAATTCCCGCGACTATTTGCAGAAGTTTGGCCATGTGACGAACCAGTTGCGCAAGCTGGTCAAGGCCCTCAAGGCCTGCGATGAGACCTACGCACGACTCTACAAGTCCTCCTTCGATGCGGACAATGTGACGCTGGAGTTCCTGGAAGTTGCCGAATTCCAGTGTGCTCTGTTCGCGCACATTATCGAATCAATTTGCTATGCAACGCCGCCGGAGCCACCTGTGTTCCTGACCACGGGCAATCATCCGGAGACGCGATACTTTGCAGCCAGCTGCCAGCGCATGGAACAGATGCAGAAGAATCTGCCCCAGGAGCTGCCCAATGCCAAGACCATTAGCAATAGGCATCTGGACGTGATCATTGCCCTGATCGAGATCATAACAAAGACGCCGCACTGTCTGCCGCGCTACTTCTTCCAGATCCTGCAGTCCACGCAGATTAAACTGTCAGTTAGTCCACAGCCTCGCAGTGCCACGGAGCCAGTGATTGTGCAGTCGGGCAGCAACTTGGTCATCAAGGTGGAGGGCGTCTTGCAACACTTTAGCAAGCAGCAGAAACACTTTCGACGCGTCGACTCGGTGCAGCTGAGTCTCACCTCGCAGCTGATGACGCCTCGTCCGGGGAATGAGCTGGGCAAGATTCCAAACAACGACACGGTTACACTAAATCAGATCGTCAAGCCACAACGTGATTTCCTTTCTGGCAGCTTTTTGTTGCCCATCTCAAGTGGAGGCCAGTTTCAGGTCACACTGGAAACGTTTGTCATCGACGAGCACGGCATCACCTGGTGCACTGGACCCAAGAGCTCAATGGTGGTTCGGGTACTGGACGATCCAACGAAACCAGCAGCAGCGCCAGTCGCCAGTACTTCGCAGGCTGTAAGCCAAGCTAGGCGTTTCTAAATGAACTTTGACTTTGCATATTAATAAAAATATTGATGGACAGCGCCATGCCCTGATAAACTTAAGAAAATTGCCGGTATAGCAAATGCGACCCGGGGCATTTCACAGTTGTCCTTCACACTGATATAAATTTAAGATATCCGGGACTTTCTTAAATAATAAACTGAAATTCAAAAATGCGCGGCTCTTCCATCAATCAATCAGGTAACACTGTACTGTGGCTTGGTGGCAACTCTGCGGTGTTTTGTGTGATTGGCAAAGCAGCTGTTTCACACTTGCAATTCTGCTTTCACAGTAATGTTTTCACGTTTGTCGTTGTAATAAACAATGTAAAGTAGGAATGTAAAGAGGAAAAAAAAAGAATTGTTTGAAATTAAGTGAGAAATGCGGGTGTGTTCAATCTTAGGACAACAGATTCGCACTAAATGGAGTATATTGTGAGCAGCAGCAGCAGCAGTTTATGTTTTATATATTGTGTACCATTATCAACTGCAGCTAGCTAGCAAGTGGGTTTTATGTTGCGATTGTGAATTTTAATTGAAATCAATTAGGCGCACACACCAAATTTAGATTTTTCATATCACATACGTTTGACCACATACCTCGTCGCTTAACCTGTGGTGCACAGCCACAACCCATGGACATAATTGCCCTAATTGGAAACAACAGCAGCAGAGCAGCAGCTTCGGTAGCATGGCACAATTTACGCTGTGAGTACAAGTTGTTGTTGTTACTGCTCTTTAAAGAATCCAATTCGAGTAGGCGACGCCGACGCTGACGCCGGCGCCGAAGTCGATGTTTGTTGCTGGGCTGCGTTAATAATGGGAGACCTTTGTTTATCTATTGTGGTGGCTTCGTAATATTATTATTATGCAAGTGAAATCGACACCCGTCGCTGTCGCCGTCGCCGTCGTCGTCGCCTACTATTCACATAAGTTGAATCATACATTTAAATTAACCATTACATTATGTTGTGTGATTATATTGGGGACTTGTTAGCTACAACAAACACAGTGCTCCGCCCAACAACGATACTCTCACACGAGTCGACTGCGACTGCGAGCATGTTCCACTGTGCTCGATTAACGATGTTCAGCTAAGGTTTTTAGTGCCCGACGATCTGACGGAGGTAAGTATGCAATCAGTTGGTCAATTGCAAATAGAAATTATAATCATTGACAATATTGACAGGTGCGAACTCTGTGCCAAGAATGGTTTCCAATCGACTATCCACTGTCTTGGTACGAGGATATTACCTCAAGCACGCGCTTCTTTGCGCTAGCCGCTGTATATAATCTGGCCATAATTGGTTTAATTGTTGCCGAAATCAAACCGTATCGAAATGTTAATAAGGAGGTAATAGCCAATAACAGTGATAGTGATGAATTTTACACCAGGCTGAGCGGTTTTCCCATGCAGGACAAAGGCATATTGCCGGACTCAATGGGTCGCAGCGCGGATGTGGGCTACATATTGTCACTAGGGGTCCATAGATCGCATCGTCGGAATGGCATTGGTTCGCTGCTACTGGACGCACTGATGAACCATTTAACGACGGTCGAAAGACATGCGGTTAAGGCCATCTTCCTGCACACGCTGACCACAAATCAACCTGCCATATTTTTCTATGAGAAAAGAAGGTAACACACCTCCAAATCTGATATTGTGCCTATACATTAGTCGAATACTTGCGTGTCTTTAGCTAATTAACTTCTCGTCCTCTGCTTTCCTTTTAGATTTACGCTACATTCGTTTCTGCCTTACTATTACAATATACGGGGCAAGGGCAAGGACGGTTTCACGTACGTGACCTACATAAATGGCGGTCATCCACCTTGGACTCTATTATATCCTTTTACAATATGTCTCTACTGTATTGCCGCCTGCATGTTTTTATTTATTCTCTCTTTGTACTTTTGGTTGCCTTAACTCTTGCCACACAGATCACTTCAAGCACTACGCCTCCAAACTGCGTCACACCGGCAGCCTATGCGTGTGGATATCATCCCGTGTACAGCACGTGGTGCGTTGGTTCTACCACAAGCTGCTAACACGCTTCAATGTCATTGAATGAGCCAACGGACTGCATCATCATCAAGCACCCTTCCGTGTCGAGAAGAGAAGATTGTACGATAAACTGTGTGTTCATATTCCATCTGCCATCGTTATCATCCAGTTGAGCACATCCGACACCACACCAGCTTCATTCTAAATGTTAGGCGAGCCAAATCATTTCGTTTTGTACACAGAAAAACAAGAGCAAAGAAAGTTTGTAAAATAGTCTTAAACATGGTATTATTACGTTTTTCCAATATGTTCACTGCTGTAAATAGTCGTATCATGTTTTATTTAATATGCTGTACATGTAACTATAGCGCGCAAGTGATTTTTATACTTTCATCTTTACTCGTTTTTTTTTATCATTTTTTGTATGTAATTAATGTTCTTATCTTCTACGCACAAGACAGTCAATTTAGTTAGTTTAGCGAAAACAAAAAACAAAGATGCTCATGCTTTACACTTTATTTTATAAATCTAATTAATGAAAACAGCACGAAATAGCTTTGAGAACTGATCAAACGAAACGAATAACAAATATGCATAAACGAAAAGGAACGCAGATCTTACAAATATCATTTCAATATATGTTCGCTGTCTCTATAGTATTTTGTAAAAGTATTTTCAAGCAAAATGTTTCACAGCCGATTCATATTAATTTAGACACAATTTACTTAGCGAATTGTAATATTTTTTAAATAAAAACTTGTAAAGTTACAAATATAAGAATCAAACAGTTTTTTGCTAATATTTGACTTATAAATTAATTGTTTTGAAAGTTAATCACGTACTTAATTTAAATTTAAGCGCCAGGACAAGAAAATATGATCACATTGATTTTAAATTTGGTCGATTTAAATTCGAACGAAATGAACGAGCAAAGGAACTGAACGACTGAACTAGTCAGGGACTTAATTCGTTCATTCACTTAGTGAATAGTTCAATTGAACGAAACCCGAACGATTTGACAACTCTAGCGAGGGGGAGACAGACGTCGATTTAGTAGCATAAATTCGTCGAAACAATATTACAAAAATGTTCTCTAGAGCCGCACTGCTTACAGGTAAAAGTTAAAATAGTAAAATGGAATAAAATTATGCTCGGTAACATATCTTCGACAACTCCGCGCGTGAAAGTGACACCGTAAAGCGACCGTGAAAATTGTTACGGCACTGCAAAATCGGCCATCGTGGTTTATGTAATCACGCACAGGGAAGATTCGCAACACAAACGTCAAATTCAGAACTTTGCAATTGATTTGTGCAAATAACAAATGCTGCTGTCAAATACTAATCGAATTTCATTTACTTATAGCCCAACGCCCATTGAGCTTGGTGGCCACCCGCGGGGCTGCTGCCGCTGCCCAGCCAGCCGGAGGTGCCGTTGAGCGCCGTCAGCGCCCCGAACATCCCGGCAAGGTGCGTTTGGGTTTCATTCCAGAGGAATGGTTCCAGTTCTTCTACAACAAGACTGGTGTCACCGGTCCCTACACATTCGGCGTGGGTCTGATCACCTACCTGTGCTCCAAGGAAATCTATGTCATGGAACATGAGTACTACTCCGGTCTCTCCCTTGGCATCATGGCCATTATTGCTGTCAAGAAACTTGGTCCAGCTGTCGCTAAATGGGCTGACGGCGAAATCGATGTGAGTTCTGAATACCTCAAAAAGATAAAGTAGGAAATGTCACATGCCAAATATGGTTTTTGTCTGTAGAAAATTGAAGGCGAGTGGAAGCAGGGTCGTGAGGCTGAGCTAAAGGTGCTTGCTGATGCCATCGAGGCCGAGAAGAAGGAGCAATGGCGCGCCGAAGGTGCTCTGATGCTGATGGAAGCCAAGAAGGAGAACATTGCATTGCAACTGGAGGCTGCTTTCCGTGAGCGTGCCATGAATGTCTACACTGAGGTCAAGCGTCGCTTGGACTACCAGGTGGAGTGCCGTCACGTTGAGCGCCGTCTCAGCCAGAAGCATATGGCCAACTGGATTGTGGCCAATGTGCTGTCCAGCATCTCGCCCCAGCAGGAGAAGGAGACGCTGAACAAGTGCATTGCCGATTTGAGCGCCTTGGCTCTCCGTGTCAAGAGCGCCTAAACGACTCGAGTTTTAGTTGTAAATCATACAAAATTGCGAGACGCAGAAAACACATTGGATAAACAACCACACAAAATGTTTAACTAAATACATAACACAATCTGTCTTGGAAGAAAACAATTGACTGCCAATCAGCGAATCATTTATTAGTTTACTTATTCACAATCACATGCTGTTATCAGTCTAACTCTGAGCTTTCTGCTGATGCCTGCTTGTCGATCAGACGCTCCTCGAACTCATCAATAACTTCTAGATGTTGATCGCCTTGAATGTTCTGCACACAATGCTCAAAAGCTGTGACCACGCACAGTGGTTTCTCGCCGTTGTAGAAGCCGGTTCCGTCTCGCAGGTACGTTACGTTCTTGGACAGCAGCCAATGCTCCAACTGGGCGAAGCAGGCACATTGCCAGGGATTACCCTCGATTGCAGCACGCTTCAGATTGGGCAGAGTGCCATTCAGATTGGGCAGAAAGGTCAACTTATTGTTGTCAATAAGCAGATCAGTGACACTGTTGAGACTCTCCAGGACATCGCTATCGATCTCTTCCAATATATTATGGCCCACATGCATCTTCTGCAGACGACGCATCGGTGCAAACATGCGCACGTCCAGCCGACCCAGCACGTTGTTGCCCAGCGACAGATATTCCAGAAAGGGCATCGACGAGAAGGCCAAAGCGTGTATATGCTTTATGTTATTCGTCTTTAGGTTTAGTTTGCGCATGCGCGGAAAGGTCCTGCTGCCGAAGGAATCCGCCGCCAAAGACTCGATGTTATTTTGCGACAAGTCTAGAGTATCCAGATCCAGGAGCGCCCCAAAAGTGTGTGATTTGATCTCAATAATGTCGTTCGACTGCAAATACAATTTACGCAGTGACTGTAGACCCGCAAAGTGAGCAGCACTCAGACTAGAGATGCTATTGTGGGACAAGTCCAAGACTTGGAGTCTGCCCAGCAGTCGGAATTGGTTGTCGAAGAGCAACTTAATGTCATTTGATGACAAGTCCAATTGCTGCAGTTCAAATTGTTGCACAGTCGAGGAACCGAAGGTTTCTGGACGCAGTGCACCCAGCGCATTCCCCGATAGATTCAGCAGACGCAGCTGCATAAGTGGCTGGAAAGTATCCTTGCCAATATCGCTTAGATAATTTCCGTTTAGTTGCAGCTCCAGCAGTCCGTTTAATCCTCGAAAGGATGTGGCATCAAGCTTTAAAATATACATAGATAGACAGATAGATAAATACATATATAGGCAGATTAATAGATACATAGATAGAAAGGTGTTTAAGTGGGATTACGTATTGATTGAGAGCTAGTCATCTGTATTTACGTTATTTTACTATAGTCAAAATTGTATCTTATAGTTGTGAAAAACTTGTTTATAATTATACCCCCTTTAAGTTGGTAAATTATTTAATAGTTATGTATTTTTAATAAGCTTCAGAAACCGAGCTGTCTGTGAAATCTACGTGAGTTTGAAGCGACTATTCTCGAACGTGATTTGAATATTGACTTGTAATTTTAGTGCTCTAAGAGTTTATACATTTATGTTCTTTACCTAGATTTTGAAACTCTTCTGAATATTTTGAACTAATCAATTAGTTGGTACCCTGCAATGAGGCTTAAGTTATTTAAAAGGGTATCAGCTAGTTGGGCATTCTGTACCAAAACATTCAAGTTAAGCTGGGTAATAAGAAAACCATTAAAAAACAATTTTTCATTAGCTATAAAAGTTGGGTTTAATGAAATCACCGAAACTACAGTAGAGCTTAAATAAGAAATCTCAGAATGGATTCAATTGAAGTAATGTTTGTCTGCCACTTACCAGTCTGAACTGATTGTCGTTGAGAATGAGTTGCTGCAAGTGTGGACAATTGCCGAGACTGAGATTGGCCAACTCATTGTGGCCAAGATGAAGTTGCTGCAGCAGCGGCTTGTCTGGCAGCTCGAGGTGAGTCAGAGCGTTGTGTGTGAAATTAGCATAAACCAATTTGCGCAGATTGTCGAATAAATCCTTTGTCAGAGTTGTGAGTTCATTGTGACTTGCATCCAGCAACTGCAGCGCCGAGTCGGAGGCGAAGTACGTGCCCAGCAGTTGATTCAAGACGCAGCCACTTATATTGAGACGCCGCAGATTGGGCAGAAGGGAGAAGCCGCCTCCGACCAGCTGCAGGCGTGGCACATGCGACAGATCCAAGACCGACAAGTTGGCCATGCTCGGCAGAGAGCTGTCTGCGCCTATACTCAGCTCTGTGTTCTCATTCCTAATGAGTAAACTTTGCCAAGAGGCGATGCTAGGAGTAGTGTCCTTCAGATTGTTTAGATCCTTTAGGCTTTCCAACTCTTGGCACTCAAAGCTGTTCTGACTTTGCAAGGAACAGATCTGTGTGCTGCACAGCTGGGGAATGCTGACCCAGCAGACTAGCCAGACAATTGGCCAAGCTAAGAGCGACATTCCAGTTCGACAGCTCATTCAATACTGAGAGTCATTTGATAAGAGAGCAGTCAAATCAAGTTTTCCACTTCTGAGTCCGGTTTTTGCGATCCATTCAAGAGCTTTGAAGTGACCGGCTAAGTGGCAGCTGTCAACAGAGCTTCTGCCACAAGTTGAACGATAAAGAAAACACAACACAAGGTAACGCCCACTCATCTCTATTTGTAGATAAATAGCATCTAGCTAGAACTCTTTAATCAGCTTAGCGTTGTTTACAATAATAATATATATGTATGTAGTTTATAAGTAATTGCACATTGATTACAATTATTGTGCTCTTGCAGAAAAAAATTATTTTATTTATTTATGTTTTTTTTAAACTATTTTGTAGCATTGTGTGAATAGAAACTATGGATAAATTTAGCATACGATTATAATACAAATAATTAAAACAAATAATTACATAAGAATTACTAAAACTTAGGCTACAAATTAAATAACATAATTAACAATAATTAATTTAGTTAAGCATAGTAAATTTAACTGTGATCTATGCACTATAATAAGAAGAATATTTGTATAGAGCATTTTTATTAGAAATTTCCGAGAGCTCTTAAGTATAAGTATACCATATAATTATGGGTTTATATATCTTAAGTTTTTCACTGGTTTTGGTAAGACTGCAAACAATTTGAGAGTACATCTATAGATTATATAATATTCCATCATTCGGTAGAATATCTCATGTCAACTCGTAGCATATCTTATAAATTTGAGGACATAATATAGATATTCTATAATATCAGCTCATTTCAAATTATTTTTTAGGATATCATAACATCTTTCACATTACATCCATACCATATTATATCCTATTACAGTCGAACTTCCCTAACTCGAACTTCCCTAACTCGAATTTTCTCTAACTCGAACAAAATCGAGTGGCAATAGCGTTTACTGAGCAAATTTCATACAATTCTGTCTCCCTAACTCGAACTTCCCTAACTCGAAGTTCTCCTTAACTCGAACAAAAACATTGGCCCGTACTTCTGTAAGGTCGAATTTTTCGGGAAAATTCCCAATAAAGTTAGAAATTTTTTTCGTTTCTATTTTATGCTATCGTTACCGGCTCGTTTTGATACGTAATATTTATGTACATTAACATATGGTGATGGTATATGATAGATATTGCATCAAAAATTACTTAAGCTTGTGAAATTGCTTTAGGAAAGATGTCAGCGCATCAGCTCAAAAATATTTACTATGGCACCAGCGCGTGTACTAAAATGTTTATCTCTTTAAGAAATCTTTAAAATTATTAGTTAACGAATTCGAAAGTGGACCAAAAAAATTAAAGTGGCTGAAAAATGTGGTATCTCATCGATAACAGTTTCCATTATATTAAAAAATGGAAAATTAATTATGTCATTTGAATCGGGAACTTCTTCTGGATACAGCAAAAGAACGATAAAAACATTTTTTGAGATTATTAATAGGTCTTGAAAAAACTGGAATCCTGTTTTGTTAAAAATAACAAGAAAAATTTGCATTTTGAAAATGTATTTATGATTGAATGAAATTGTAGTTTCATTTAAAAAACTAAAAAAAAAATTCCCTAACTCGAAGTCTCCCTAACTCGAACTTTTTTCTGGGATAATGGTGATTCGAGTTAGGGAAGTTCGACTGTATATAATTTTAAACTTTCTTTTTATGATATCATATAATACCATCTCATCTCATCTTTAAGATTATTTACTTAAGAAGTTTTTAGCTTAATTTCTTTAGCGCCTGCCGAGAAACTTGTGCGCAGTTGTTGAATTGGTAGGAATATCTGAAGAATGCGGCATAGGGAGGGTTTATCTATAAATCAGACTATAGTTACGGTTGGGTTTGTCATCTTGTTGCTGTTGTATAACGGCTGATAATGATGTGTGCCTTGACCGTTGCTCTGGCAGCTGCCATTGAGGAAGCGCGTCTTGACGCCGTTCTGTTGCACTTGTTGTTGTTGTTGCTGACAGCCACCATTTGGCAATGGCAATGGCAGCGGCTCACCTATCAGTGTTATACGCACTGGCTTGTGGGCGGCAACAGCTGGCGTTGTCGTGGGCGTGGCCGTCTCTGTGGCATCCCAACCGATGGAAGCGCGACGCGGATATGTGGCAGCTGCCAGTTGTTGATTGTAGTTGGTCAGCGTCGTGGAAATGATCGTGTGGCGACGTGTCTGACTCAAGGCACGACAACTGTTGTTGCTGTTGTTGTTGTTGCTGTTGCAGTTGCTGTGATTGCAGTGATTGTTGTGGTGTCCATTGCATGATTGCTGCTGTGATTGCTGCTGCTGTGGTTGATGACGTATTATCGTTGTGGCAGCCACCGTGGAGTCGTTGCAATGCAAGTGCAGCGCCGGAAAGTGCGTGGTGTAACTGGTGTACTCGGGCTTACTTCTGCGGGCAGAGAAATATCCACAGATTAGGAGGGAAGCATTACTTGGGAATTAAATGTGCACATGCTCTGAATGAGATTTATTTTTTATTTTATTTGCTACTAGTTTTAGGTGACATTTCTCATGTACATGGCAAAGTTAACATGTAGTTAGATCTAAAAACAATAAAATATGACTGGGTTAAATTAAAATTTTATATATTTTTAATATTATTGATTAATTTATTATTTTTACCGTTTATTTAATACTTTATTTTAAATATTTGCCGTTAAATTAATAAATCTTAAGCAAATGAATTATTTCTCAACGGCAACTCCATGCTAATAAGTTGGCAGCACCTGCGTGACAAGTGGATAGTGCTGTACATAAGGTGGCAACGCCTTACTGCCAAACTGACTGTTACTTCCCAGTAGAACCTGAAGGCATGTGGTGAACAAATTACACACAGCCTTCCGCCCTAAAACTTCAGGTTTAAAGCTGCAGCCGAAAGTCTACTAAGGTTTCAGGGCGAGACCGCTGAAAGCGTACATAAGCTTTCCACCGTTTTTTCCGGGGTACATTTTGCTGCAAGAAAAAAAGTACCTGCAGCTAACTTAACGTTGCCAACGCCTGGCGATAAATATCGAAAACACTTGTTATGAGTTTTAAACCATACTTTTCTGTAGTTCTGTATTGTTAATAGAATTCATAATAAATGAAATATATTAAAAAACTTGTTTTATTAATTAAGCATTTTTAAAAAATGCAAAATGTTGTTTTATTATTTAATATTTTTATCGTGGCAGTCATCGATAAATACAAAGGGCTGGCAATGTTATTATCGGCTATCGAAGACATTGCAGCCCTTCGTTTGTGTATTTTGTGAATGTGCAGAAAGTGTCAAAATAAGGTAAGTTTTAACTATAAATATATGAATAAATGTTTAATTTTATTGTATTTTTAACCTAATAGATCGCCTGACTTAATTGCCCGATGACGAAGATCATAGCTTTTGCAAGCAAGACCAGTCACACGTAAGTAAATTAAACATTTAACCAATTACACAACAAATTTGTTATATTATTGTAGGAGGCTCTTCAAACTGGAAAGTAAGATTGGCAAATCGCCCAACAATTAGGTAAGAATAAATTATTCTAATGCTCCTCCAACAAACAATTAATTGATTCTAAATTTCAGATTGACCCTTCAACCGAATGCTGTGGCTAGGAGGAATTAAATATTAAGTAAAGTTAGTTTTAAGTTTTATTATAAGTGAACTAATATTTAGTTAAACATGAAGTGCATTAAAATAAACAAATATAAACAAACATTTTGTGTGCCTAATTTTTTGGCTCCGATTCGGCACAATTTTCCAGTGGCCTACAGCAAGGG
Organism: Drosophila recens; assembly: GCA_037043495.1. Lineage (NCBI taxonomy): Eukaryota > Metazoa > Arthropoda > Insecta > Diptera > Drosophilidae > Drosophila > Drosophila recens. The sequence continues at coordinate 425,475 of JBAMBJ010000672.1, forward strand.
AAATTCCGGACAAAAATTCCCACCCCTGAAAAAACGATAGAAAATTTTCAGAGGTTTCAGCTTGAAACCTTAGCGGAAGCTTCCGCCAAGTTTTCAGCTAGCGTATACCGAATTACCCCGGCCACGCTAATGTAAAAGCGAATTAGAACTTTACATAAAGTGGCTGCACAGCTCCCCTGAACGTTCAGCTGGCATTCTGAACGTTTTTCGCTATAAAAGAGCCACTGGGTTTGCTAGCATGCACATGAGAAATGTTACCATTAATTTTAGTCGGTTAGTTTTGGGTCTGCTTTACCTGAGGACTCTATTTAATTGCCGCATGCAATTAAATTAGTTCACAAACAGTGTTAAGTGTCAGGCAACAAATTGAATGCTTAAAGCTATGACTTAATATTAATTTCTAAATGGTTTAGTAGTTTAGTCTTATGGTTTTAGTTGTTAGTAAATGTCGCAGTATTAAATACAGCTAAAGCTATTCGTATGTAGATCTTTTAAAGTGGAACGGATTGGAATGAAACTCGCTTCAGGTGCAAAAGTTACAGTTATCCAAACAGTTATAACTTAGGTGTAGTAGACATAAGAGATTGATCGCACACAGCACGATAATGGCTAAGATGAAATCACAAAATAGTACCTGTTGCTCCCCAAACTGTAGTCTATATAGATTAGATATTGTATATAGATGTGTGTGGCAGCATTTGGAGTGTGTGTGGTGTGGGTGGGGGTGGGTGAAGTGGTAAAGTGGTTAATTAAATGTTAAAGATACGAACAGTTAGGCAATGAGCACAATGCAACATCCACATCAACAGCAACAGCAACATCGCTTGTGGCAGCTACTTGTTGAATGCTTTTTGCCCCAATTAGGCTGCCGTTGCATTACAATTTGCAACCATTAACGTCAAGTGGCCAACTGATTTGCATGCCACAACCACAGCCGCAGTCGCAGTTGCAGTTGCAGTTGCAAGCCGAAAAAGCCAACGGCGCATGAAGCCAGCTGACAGCTGAATTTCAACTTTAATTCAACAGCAACAACAAGCTTTTGCCACAAGCGGCGTTTTGTAGACCATTTTGTTTCATGTGGCAGCAACAAAACGAAAATATAATAAAAAATATAAATCGAAAGAGAAATAAATAAAAATAAAATATAGTATGTCGAATGGAATTGAATGCTTGCCTACCTGGACAAACCCTCCGCACCAATGGCAAGTGGTCGTGTCTGTGAAAGTGGAATTGGAATTGTTGATAGCTTTCGGTTAGTCAATCATTGTGCACAAGCACACACAAACACATAGAGATACACTTAGGTATATATGTATGTATATTTAATTGGTCTGGTCACACTTACCCGATCGGTTTGTGTGGCCATGCTAATGCACTCCTTGTTTGCCACATCGCCACTCGCCTGTCGCTTCTCCGCCTCCAGTTGCTCGATGAGATCTCGCTGCAGGCGTATTGTGCGATCACGATCATCCACTTGGCCCTAGTTTTGTACACAGACAGTGTGACCACAGTTAGTTATAAGTCTCTCTCTTTCTCTTTATCTATCTTTCTCACAGCAAAACTATATTGAATATTCATGTTTACGAACTAAGCCAGAGAGTGTTCAAATTTTAGACGAATATAAGAAGAAAACTTGCAGAAATACGAGTACGTATCAACAATCAACATCAATCACAAGCATGCTCTAAATTCCGTGAAGACCTAGAAATCACCATATTCCTATTAATTTATGTTATACGATTTTAAAGTTTAAACGCTCGGCTTTAACGTAATAAAGAAATAAGTAGAAATCTTAAGATAAAAGCAGATTTGTTCAAATTTTATGGTAATTTAATTTCGTTTTCTCCACTTGAATTTAAAAATTTGTCAGATATTAAATTTCTGTCCATTTTCATTTCAACATAATTAAACTAGAACCTTTCAATTTATTTTTACAATTGTAATTATCAACTTCAACTTTATATTTCAGTCAATTTTCAGTTATGAAATAATCTATTCCTTATTCAAATATTGCTCAAATTTTAATCCGGCTGAATATAATTTCATATTAATTTTTTGATTGACTTATCCCAGTACAATCTATAGTTTTTTCGGAATTTAAAGCATGAACTACAAACAAACAACTAAAGTTTTGAATAGTGTATTTTTTTATGTGACTGGTTATATTTATAGATTTGTCATGGTGCTTGTATCGCAGATCAACAAAAAAAAAAACTATAGCAATATACACGATAGATCAAAGATATGTATATGTATATTTAGAGTATATAATAAGCAAAAGTATATTGTATTTTTGCATATATTGTATGTTGTTTGCACTTGTGTGTTACATGCCAGGTATTGAGTATGATAACAACAACAGCAATAGTTATAGTAAGATATTGTAATATTATTGATAAGATAGATAAAATTGTAAAAACTGTTTCCTGTTTAATGTGACTGCATCGTACGAGTATTTGATAAGAGATAAGCGAAAGTGAGTACTCTCAGACTGAGTTGTGAATCTAATCGATCGAGCAAACGAAATGCAAAAAACGTGCAAATACCTGAAGGTAAACCACCTGTCTACGTAGATCCGATAATTCCTGCAATGGATCCTCCGTTGTGGATGATGTCAAACTGGCCAAATCGATGTCATTCAGTTGCTTGCTATCCAATCCACAAGCCGCAAACAGTTGCACATTGTCATTCTCAAAGGGATTCAGTGTCTCCGTCTAAAAGGGGAATTTAAAAAAAAATTTAATGAATGTTTGAGAAGTTGTTACAATGTAAGTTTTAATTTTGGATCATGGTTAGATTTTATTACATTATTTATTTTATTTTATAAACCTACAAAATTATTTAAATTTTAATGATACGTAGCTTTTAAAATAAGTAAATGTATTTTTAAAAAACATTTTTTATAAAGCTGAAATAAATTGATCGACAATAAGGTATAAAAAAAGATAAAAATGTACTTAGATCAATTTATTTTTAACATCTATAAGGTGGCTAAATTGAACCTAAATTAAAAAAGAAAAAAGAAAATGAAACCTACCCGCTTCAAATGAAAATCAGCTTCCTGTGTGACGGTGCAAGTGTGAGTTTGAGATGATAGTGTGTGTCGTTTGTGGCATGTGGCATGAGGCATGAGGCATGTGTGGCATGTGCATAAGAAAAGTAAGTAAATGGAAAAACTAAAAGAGAGGATAAAACTATGTATGCACTTACCTCCTGAAGGATGCGGCGGAGTCGCAGCAGCTGCTTCTTGAACTGCAGCACATCCTGGATCATGGCATTCCTGAAGGATTTGTCATACAACATCAGATCGTCCGATGAGCTGTGCAGCTCCGCGTTGCTACCGCGTTGGCCTGTGGCACGTCTCGATCCCGAACCCGATCCCGATGCCGTGGCAGACAACTGAAGATGCGATTGCTGCTGCTGCTGCTGGCGACGCTGCAGACTCGAGGTCGAGGAGGCGGTGGAGGCACGCGAGGCAGCCGTGCTGCGCTTACGTCCGGAGGCGCCGCTGTGTGTGGAGCGCAGACTGTTGTCCGAGTCGTTGCCCGTGAGCTGTTGCAGTTGCTGCTGATCCTGCAGCCGGGAGCGATTCAACAGCCGTGTGGCACGTGCGGGCAGCTTGGCGCTGTCAAGACATAGACAGAGAGGGAGTTTGAGTATTTTTAGATGTTACTTGCAACCTGGTTGCAACCTAAGATATGTGGCATTCGCTGACGGTGCGCTGCTTGCCACAAAAGGCGGCACATAGTGGAAATGATGATGATGATGCGGATGATGATGATGATGATGGGCGTGTGCGCTTTGGGGGCAGTTGCTCAGCTGCTTGATGCCGATGGGCGCTGAGCTGTTGCGTTGACTGCGCTGCGGCGGCTGTGGCAGCTGCCCCGCGAGGAATCTGTTCTCAGAGGTCTTCAGATCGGTGCGTACACGACGCACGCCACTGGGCGAGGATGCGGATGCGGATCTGTCTGCCACAGCAAGAGGAGCATTTGTGGACATGTTGTTGCCACTTGAATTCGCAGCAAAACTGAATTTTGTTGATTGGTTTTTGTTTGCAGGACGATGACGATGACACAATCGGGACATGCGCAGTGCCACAACAGCTGAGTGGAGACTTGCCCCAAGAGAGAGAGAGGGGGAGGGGAGAGGGGTGTGGAGAGTTTGTAGAGCTTTGCTCTCTTTCAATTATTTAGCCAATGCGACGCGCTTTAATTAAACTTGGCCGCATTGAAAGTGAAATGGCATCCATTGATTAGGGTCCCCCTTGCCCCCGCCTCTGTAAAGAGGGAATGAGAGGGGTGAGAGGGGCACCTGTCAATGGGCAATTAATTGCGCCGCCAACATGCTGGGAAGCTGCACCACCGTCATTCGGTGGTGCGGTGGTTAAAGTCAGTTACGTGGTGGAAATAAATCCACAACACGCTGGAAATACATGTGTTGTTTGTGTTGCTGTTGTTGCTGCTGTTGTTGCTGGTGAAAGTCAACTGTTGCGTGTTGCAGTCGCTGTTAGAGTGGGAGGGCCTGAGGAGGAGGCAGCGGGAGCGGGAGGGAAGATTACAAGTCTTACATATGCGCGCTGTTAGTGGCATAATTTATACAAAACCATTCAAAATGCCCAACAAATATCGAATAAATACGCAATGAGTAACCAACAACAGCAGCAACAACCACAACAACAATCTGAACAACAGCAACAACAACTTGAACCACATTCCGAAAGGTTAAAGTTATACTTTAACACTTTAATGGAATGTTGCGGTTCCAGGTCGCATCCTAACTAAATAACTTTGCGTCTTATGGCCAATTGGCACGCCACAAAAACAAAAGAAAAATAAAAACAAAAGCATAGCAAAATTTAAAAACAAATTGTTTGCATTTTATTTGACTTTCACACAGCACAAGCTAAATGAAACTTAATTAGTTGTGCTTCAAAAACAAAGCAACATAATGGATTACTGAAATAATAAACAAAAGCAAAAGTGCTACGTAATTGCCCAAGAAAACGGGAACAACTTCAAGTTTCGGCTTAGCGAATAATACTACTTATTAACTCTGAAGCATTTCAAAACGAACACAAAGCATAAAGTGTTTGAAATTAACATTATTAAAGACATACTTTTGCTTTGATGATGACTTTGTTTTTAATAAGAATTAAAGATGCTGAAATTCTTTTAATTATAAGTCTGGTTTGCTTTATTTCTCAATGTATTTAAGTAACAGACTTATAAGGAGTAATTGTGGAATGGAATCAGAGCAGAATTATCGAGTTTCTAAGTGGTCTATCAAGTATGCAAAGCATATTATAATACTTCTGTAAATATCGTCAAAATAATTGCATGCATGTTCTGTTTAATGAGATCAAGTTTCCAACATCATTTGGAAAATAACAATTTTTAAATTTTTTAAAAGAAGAACCTAGTATGATATTATTAGATATGGTCAAAATGACACTCCGCTTGGAAATCGGATCAGTTTTGGCAAAGTTAAGAAAGTTTCAAGTTGGTCACATTTTTAAAAAAGTGTATTTTATATTTAAAAATTCTTCTTTCTTATTCTTTCTCTTTGATATTTTTTTCTTTCATTTTAAACATATTATGATTAAAATATTTTTAAGAAGATACTATTTAACTCGAACTACTTTAACTATTTTTTCCCTCATTTCTTAACTTTCTGCTCATTAACAATGCTAAGATACTATTTGACTACACTAATGAGATACTATGATAGCATTGCCATAAACCGTTGCTATCTGTTTTTCTATTCCTGTACATGTGTTATTCGACATTAAAACTTGCATACGATCTCTAAATTTCAAATGTTTTATTTCAAAACGTTATTATCATAAGTAATCACGTACTATCTGAATTACTCGCTCCCTTTTCCTCTCTTCCCTTCAGTTTCTTTAATTATATGAAATAGTGTTGCTGCCGGACTGAAGTGTATATTTAACATATTTAGGAAAGAAACACTTTCAGTTTACACAGCGTTGCGGTTTCGTATGCAAATTTGGCAAACTAAACAAAAAGTATTCATAATTTCCCAGAGAGTTGATGGATCGTACGAGTATTTGTATTGTGTTGTATACTATGTGCTTTATCTGGAGGTTGAGTATGCAGAAATCAACTGTGAAAGAGTTGGACGAAGCCAAAACAATGCCAAGCACTTTGCACAACTGCACCGGAAATTTCATACAAAATAAGATACTTTTATATATGTGTGGTGTATATATGTATGTATCTGTATGTGTGTGGCCGACAAAACGTTCGTCATTGCAACAGTTGCAAGCTAATGCAGTTGAAATTGCCACAACGGCGACTCGCTTAACTCTAAATAGTTGCTGCAACTGTAAACATAAGTATATACATATATGTGTCCATAGGAGAGATATGGGAATTTAACTGCAGCAAATTTGTAACTCCGCACACGGGCCAATGCCAACGGCAAGTGTCGCCTCAGTGGCAACTGCCAACTACCAACTGCCAACTGCCAACAACCAACTGCCAGCGATGACAAGCAATCAGAGTCGCAATCACAACACATCACATTAGTCGAGGCAGCGGCAGCGGCAGAGGCAGAGGCGTTGCAAGATCTACGGACCTAACGGCACTTATCAATTTGTATGGTGAAATGTCATTTGTCATAGGCACGGAAGTGCAGTTGCCCCTCCTCTTCCCTGTCCCCTCCGCTGGCCAAGATAAGCGAGGGCAACAAACGTAGCAAAAGGGCGCTTCATTAGAGACCTGGCAACTTGCAACTTGGCAACCGGCAACATGTTAATAACCATAAGAAAAGTACACACAACATTCTCTCACAGCACAGACACAAACATAGGCAGTGGGGAAGAGGGCAGAACAAATCTGCTAAGAATCTGAATCCGGCGTGTATCTTGTATCTTGAACGAGAAAAGTATCTTGTGGCAAGTTTTTTGTCTGCGCTGTTGAAGCTGAAGCTGCTGCTGATGATGATGATCAACGATGGCTGCCAGGTAGACAGAGGAAGCGGCGGAAGACAGACAGACAGAGACTGAGAGACAGACAGACAGGTAGTAAGTTAAGGTAGGTAGATTGCAGAACACACGTTGTATCTGTATCTGTATTTGCACTCGATGGTATTTTGTGGTCACCGGTCGCACATTCTGTTGAATTATGCATGTCTACAATGGAGACTGCAAGACTGTAGATTTCCAACTGAGACGAAGACTGCAATCTGCAAGTACTTAGAAACCCACTGCAGTGGCACGTCAACGTGCCACAAAAGGCAACTGCAACTGAACTTGAAGCGTCAACAGTCGCCGTCATACAAAAAACAGAGACCAAAATGGAATGGAGCTCAGTTTTCTTGGGGTCAGCACTTGCAGCTGATTATTCTTTTTGATTTATTCGTATACTCTTTCGGTAGGGAATATACTTTTGTAACCAGCTGTGCAACACCATAACTTAAGGGTTAGAAAGATTGTAACGTATATACTATCTGCTTGATCATGAATGTATAAATATAAAAGTTAAATATTAAAAATATTTCTCACTTAGAAATTTAACTTGACCATAAACAAAACTGGCCCAAGTCTTTTAAATCCATTCTCTTTCTAGTTAAAATAGTTTTTATTTTTCAGGGAATTTATATTTTTGGCAGTATGTCGATCAAAATCAACCAGTTGAAACTAAAGTTGAATCGGATGTCTGCAACATATACTTCCAATAGGAACAATCGTTTGAAATTTTGTGTCTTTATAGGATAAAACTTAATAATTTTTCATTTTTTCAGACAAGCTAAAATATCTTAGCTCAATCTGAAAGAGTATTTACTCTTCGTCAAACTGAAGATTCTCCCATTTTCTTGTTGTAGTATTTTTCTTTTTGGTCGTAATTGTTACGTTTATGGGCATCAAATTCCAGCGTTTTATTCCAAATGCAATTTGCATGTGACACACTTTTTCGTTTCGGATTTCCAGTTAAGTTTTCCTATTGTTTTTCCGAACCGATCCGCGCGCTTTGTGGCCAGCATATCAAATGACGCAAGTGGCCAAAGGGTTTTGTGTGGTCCGAACGGAAATCAGCACCCACTTTGCCAGCGATACCTTCCCATTCCAACCCATTCCATTCTTGGCCTCCTCTCTCTGAGCCCTACTTGTGGTTTTGGTTGTGGTTTTCTGTTCATCATTATCATTATCATTTTTTGTTTCGTTAGTATTCGTTTCTACTTTTTTTTTTGTATTTGTTTCCACACATTTTTGTTACTCACATTTGATCAAACCAGTTGCCTGCCGCAGTTTTGTTATTTATTTATTTTTATTATTATTGTTTTTTTTTTTTTGGTTTCTGCACAAAATTCACACAAAAAGCATTGACACTTGTGCCTGCGGCGCGTCTTTAACGATGTTGTTGTTGTTAATGTTGCTGTTGCTGTTGTTGTCGGTGTCGGTGTCGGTGTTGTATCTGTGGCATGAAAAAGGCAACAGTGCGTATCGACGTATCTGCTGGTGGCAGACGAGGGCGGTCTATTCGGTCACTGGCTTTTTGTTGTTTATTATTATTATTATAATTTTTGAGTTTTGTCTATTAACCACAATCGCAATTAACTTGGCCCCTCTTTGGGGTTAGGCAACTCCCACGCAGCTTAACCACAACAACAACAACAATAATACTTTGGGTTTACAATATTCTTTAATCTGATGCTCCGAGTGTAAGCATTTGTTTATGAAGTTACCCACGCAACCGACGCAACTCGAATCGAATCGAACCGAACGCTTTGAGATCTTGTTTAATACTGAAGTTGGAAGTTGGAGTTGGTAGCGAGCCTCAAGGCTGCCACAAAGTGACAATGGAACGGCACAGTGGGCCAACGAGTGCTTTAAAGTAAAAGCGTTAACTGTGTGAAAAATTTCAGTTTATATTCTCTTTCAATACTGCGTAGAAATTTATTGATTGGTCATACTTTATATTTATTTAACTAATGTTCTGTCACAGTTTTCTAAAATAATAATATTTAAAGAGAAAACCTTTATTTACTTTAATACTATAATTAATAAAAAAAAACATTTCTGAAAAAGAAATGAATAAACAGAAATTTTATTTTACTATAACTGTCATTATAATTTTTTTTTAAATAATTTGTATGAAAATTATTTAAACTGTTTTCAAGGACTTTCAAAGTAAATAATAAAATTAGTTGACCTTAAATAATTTTAATTAAAGTTGTTTATCTCTCTTGATTAATTGATTTTATTTGCGAGGTCGCTTTTGTAATTAAAGTATTATTAAAAATTAATAATTTATATAAATTGTTGAGCGAATTTCTTCAATGGTTTTTTGTCACTGTGCGCATAATGTTTCAATTCCAACATGTTTCACTCGACAACAACAAACAACGTCAAGAATGCTTTGTATTGGAGTTTGTAATGATTGTTGTTGTTATTGTTGTGCTTGTTGTTGTTGTTGTTGTATTAGAGCTTTGTGTGTGGCATTGCCGTTAGAAAAGAAAGCTTTCTTCCATCTAAGCGATAAGGAGTGTGCATGAGAATGGGAATGGAAATGTTGTAGTTATGGCCACAACATGAAAGCCAAGATGAAGATCGTTGCACTTGGCAGCTGCCTCAGTTGACAACTGACAATTGTCGATTGGCAACAACTTACTCAGCACTTTTTTGTAGCCGGCAAGTACGCTACGCTGCGATGACTCATGCCACTTGGCTGAATGGCTAAATGGATGGATGGATAAATGGTTGTGGCCCAAGGTTAGTTCACAAGTGTGGGCCTGCTTACGGTTTTGCATATGAATTATGGTTTTCCAAACGATTCAAAGATTTAAACATTGTCCGCAGCTGCTTTGGCATTATGACCGTGGGACGTGGACCGTTTAAACCGTTTGGATTTAGTTTTTTTTTTTGATTTGTCTTGGCCATTTGCTGAGTGCACAATTTATGGGGACATTCACCAATACATAATGAAAGGCAATCCCCTGGCGCATGCGTATCCACGATTTTAGCTGAATCCCCTCGAGGCCAGCGGCATTTTGCAGTTATTTTTGTTGCTGTTGTTGTTGTTGTCGCTGCTTTTCCAGACAACAACAACAACGACAACAAGTCGGAACAGGTTCACATGCTGGCAGACAATTGATTTTTCCTTTGGTAAATGCAATAAAAATGCGACAGGCAAAGGCAAAGCCAAAGCCACAACAAAACTTTGGCTGGAACAAGAAACGGCTTTTTGTTGTTGTCGCTGGCGCTGTCGTGCAGTTGCCGGTTGTTGTTGTTGCTGTTGCTGTCGTTGCCATGACAAAAGAATGCGGCACTCGCCATCAAGTCTCAGTGCAAAGTCAAAATGTTATCTTAACTACGACCACGATTTGGCCAGGCCAGACCTCGTCCCGACCAGGCAAATGCCAAGTGCCGTTGCCTCTTGCTTATGGCTTTAACTTCATGAGCCCCTTCCTCTAACTCTTACCCTCCCCTTCCCTCTTTTATTGCCAACCATTCCTTGTACAACTACAATTCGTGGTAGCAGGCGCCTAAACATTGCAATTGAGAGCGGCAATTGGCAACGGGAATGGCAATGGGAATTTTTGGTTGTTGTTACCAACATCAAATGGGACGACCTTTAGGCCAAAACAGCTCAAGCTAATTTCAACCTGTCCCAACGCTGTCCGTCTAAATTTGTGCTAATTTCAATTTTCAATTCAGTTTTCAATCTGAGAGTTAACAAAATCGCTATGAATTGCACAAGTTAACACTAGAAATTTTAAAGCAAGGAAAGAATATATTATATTATATAAAAAGCTTGAAATATGAATTAATAGATTTAAAGAAAGCTTTTATAATAGAATTTTACAAATAACACAAAAGGAAAGAGCTTTTAAATTACTTTCTCGCTTTAAGTTTCCAATTTCATGATTAACAATTTATACTTGTAGTGCTGGGAATCCCAATAAAGAAATTATAATAATAATAATCTTGAATAGCATCTTAAAAGCCCAGCCAATCAACATTGAAACTGATTTGCACATTAGTTGAGGAGAAATATTAAAGTTTTTCCATCAGTTTACTGAACTAATGAATATAAGAAATTTCAATGTTTTTATTATTGGATATTAAGATAAGAGAGAAATGGAGATTAGATCTGAGATCCATTAAAAGATGGAGTAGTAAAGCATATAAAAAAGATACTTCAGAAAGCGTTCTGATTAAAATTAATTAAATTTCCTTAGCAATTTAATTAATTCACGATAATCTAAAGTTGTTCTATCCACCTTTTTTCCAAGAACATTTGTTTCTTATGCACAATTTGTAGAGGAAAATACGTAAAAGCATTTGAAAAAAGCAAAAACTTTTAAAAGTTTTTGGTACTTAAGATATGAGGTGAGTTCCAAAGGCTTTCTGGTGTTAAATTGAAGGCAAGTTGCCGGCCGGCCAAGGAGGGAGAAATAGAGTGAGAGAGGGAGAGAGAAAGAGGGGAAGGGAGCGGTTCATAGCTGATTGATTAGGTTGAAGTTGTATTGCTTTCAAGTAGTGCTGGGAGTGGTGCAAAGACTGAGACACTGACTGGATGAGAGATGGCAACTGCAAAAGCTGGCCAAGTGCCAGGCGGGTTAATAAAGTCAAATCAAATCAAAGGAAAGCAAAGAAAAAGAAAGGAAGGGAAGGGAAGGGAAAAAGATAGAAAAAGTATAGACAAGTCACAAAGTAAACCGCACTGCATTTTGACTGTTTTGGCAACGCGCCCGTTGGCCAATTCAATTAGTTTTGGTAATGGAAATGTAGATGGAAATGGGAATGGAAATGGAATTGGGTGGGGTCAGTGTGAATGGTGATTGGTCAAGGTGTGGCATGGACTCACCTGATGCGTTCCCTGGGACTGGATGTGGTGCGTTGCATGCGAACGCGGAGTAAGCTATTGAGCTCCTTCATGACATCGCTGCCCTTGCACTCCAGCTGGGAGAGCAGCTCCGCCTCGGTCTCGGCCTGCTCCGCGTCCATCTCAGTGCCCAGCTTGTGGAGATCGGAGCCGCTGCGACTGCGCATCGACATGGTGCGATCGATGGAGTCCACGCTGCTGTTCATGTCAAAGTCCATCATCAGATCGTCGGAGCAGATGGACTCGCAGGGCGACAAAGTGTCCAAGGACTCGGCACTTTCCAGCACAGCTCGTCGGACCGCAGCTGGCGTCCTTAGGCTCAGTTCGATGGCCTGCTGGAGAGCCGTGCGTGCCTTGGACTGACTCTTGAGCGATCGCAGAGATCCCGTCTGGGTGTGGGTGTGTGTCTCCATCAGAGTGGGCGTGTCGGTGGCCAGTTCCTGGGCCTCCGAATTGCACAGCAAGGCCGGCTGATCGGCGATCTCGTCATCGATCAGATTGCCACAGTCCGAGCCCAGGGACAGCGAGTGGGAGGCGTGGGTGGGCGTGCCCGGTGAGTTGGGACTGCGACTGCCCGGATCGAGTTCCAGCTCCAGCACTGGCGATATATCATCGATGTCCAGCTCGATGTCCTTCTGCTGCAACTCCGCATTGAGCTTGTGTTTCTTGAGCTTGCCACCCGCCTCCTCGGACTCCTCGGTGCTGCTGACCAGGCTGTCGGTCGGCGAGGTCTCGTCGTCCAGCAACAGGCAGTTGCTGCTGGCCAGCGCCAGTTCCGCGAACTTGGACTCGTTGAGCGCATTGTTGAAGCTGCGTGGACGCTCGCTGGGCAGACGGACAGTTGCCACCACCTCCCGATTGTCCACAGTGTGCATGTTGAGCAAGTGATCCTGGCCAGCTAGGAAGCTGGGCTTGGCAGCCGGTTCTGTTAGAGAAGCTGTGGGAAGAGGAGGGTTGAGATCTGATGTTGGTAAACTTCTGAGATCTATCTCTTGGGATAGAATCATAAGGTAAGACCCTAACTATACGATGGTATGAGAGCATAAAGATGGTCGGTATCTGATAAGCGGGAATTCCTAAAGAAGGATTTAAGAGAGGCATCCATAAGGTAATATTCTAAGAATACGTAAGGAAAAATTCTCAGGAAGAATGTTTAATGTAAGATCTCTCGGAACAATGTCTTGGAAAAAGTTTCCTTTCACTCTGTGAGTTAAGATAAGATCATGAGAAAAGATCCTTTAGAAAATATACTAACAAGTATTATCTCTAGATACTTTAAGAAAGTAGTATTCCAAGGAGAGATTCGCAAGGAAAATTCAGAAATATTCCACACTTACAAATGTTGCTAAAGGGCATGTCCATGTCCGTATTGTTGAGACTGATGTCATCCAGGGAGAAGGACATGTCCTCCTCCTTCGCATTGGCTTTGGCTGGCTGGGCTTGGGTGTCGGTGTCGGTGTCGTTGCTGGTGATGCTCATGCTGCTGCACTCTCTGGCGGCCAAGGACTCGCCCGCCTGGCAGCGCCAGGACATGGAGGAGGATAGACTGTTGCTCTGTTGTTTGGCACTCTTCTCGGAGGTGGAGGAATCCAGGTAGAGTTTCTCCTCGTCAACGCTTTCGCTGTCATCGGAGCCATTGGCTTTGGGCTTTGGTGGTGTCTCTGGTGTTTGCATTGAATTCCCTGCCGGATCCTGTCCAGCCGCAATCTGTCGTCGCTCGTAGCTGTCCCGGCTGAGCACCGTGTTGGATCGCACCAGACCGACCAGGGGCAACGGAGTCGTCTGACTGTTATCCGTGGGCAGCTTGGGCAGCGCCAAGGTCTCCACATAGGAGCTGGACTCGCTCGACGGCGGATCGTCCACGTCGCGCACCTCGAACGTATGTCGTCCACTCATGACCATCTGCAGATTCCTGGGCCGACTGCGACTCCGCTTGGAACGATCACTGCCCCCCGAGCTGCTGCCCGAGTCCAAGGCCATTTCCATGCTGGCAATGCCGGAGTCGGCACTGATCTCCCTGCTGCCGGAGAAGCCGCGACGCGTCGTGTTGTTGGTCAGCTGCTTGACGCTCTTCTGGTCCAGCTGCCGAGTGGGTTGCACGTGGATGGAGGTCAACGGATGTGGCCTGGACGTGGTGGCCACATTCTTGGCCCGGGCGCCCGTGGCATGTGTCGGCAGCGGCGACTGGACGCTGCTGCTGGGCGTCGTGGGCGTCGTGGCCGTCAGACTGATGGCCACCGGATACTCGGGACGCGGCAGGCTGACCGTCTGCAGCGTGAACTTGGCAAAGCTGGCGGGTGCAGCACGTGGCGTGGGACGAACGCTGTGAATGGATCAAAATTGCAGAGGATTTGCGAAGGAGAGTCGAATTTATAATTGATGCTACTCACATGACATTCGCATGCATGTTGGCCAGATTGTTGTAGTTGTAGTTGTAGTTGCAGCGCTGTTGCCGTGACGTGGCAGCTGCCGTGGCACTCGCCTCGTCCGCAAACTCGCCGAAGAACTGACGGCGCTGATACTCAATGGTCGTGTTCTGGTTCAGATTGAACGTCAGCGTCTTGGGCTGTGCTATTTTGGGCTCCCCATCGACGGTGCGACCCGCGTGTGCGCTCTTGGAACGACGCTTCACTGTGTACAGGGGAGCAGCAAGAGGAAAGAGAGAGCAAAGGTGGCGGAATTAAGATGTGGCAGGGGGAAGATGTCGATTCACTTGATACACGCTACTTACGATTGCTCACCAGCACATTGCCATTGTTGTTGTTGTTGCCAATGTTGTTGTTGTTGCCACTGTTGTTGTTGCCATTGTTATTCTGAGCATTGGCTGCCGTTTCCACAGCGTCCTCGCTTGATGTGGTTAGAGAGGCGGATGCGGGGCGTGGCACATTGCCGCGATAGCCAAAACGCTTGTTAGCCGCACCTGTGCGATTCGCTGTCTTTTGGGCAACGGCAACACCCACTTTCTCAAACTGCACTGGGGTAGCTACAGCAGAAAGGAAGAACAAATAGGAAGTAGCGTTAATTGGGAGTGCTCGACTGCGAGTTACTCTGAGGTCTCAGGTCTGTATATACCCTAACATTGCTCCCAAGTACATTAAAATAAAAATAAATATTGCAAGTACTTTAAAACCTCTTCTTACTTTTATAATTGTTTCTTGAATACCTTTCATGTCTATTTTTCAGAGCTCGCAAATAACAGTTGACCGTTTTTCCCTTTGCGATCTACTCACGAAAAAAACCGAAAAAAACATTCACGCTTGCTCTCTCTCTGAAAAGAAAAATTCGATTCTCTTACTTTTTGTTTTCGGTTGAGTAGGCTGAGTTAAACTATTCTAGTAACTCTCTTTCAATAACAATTTGTAGAGAGTGAACCGATTGAGCGCTCACATATTGACTGTCAGCAGAGGAGAGAAAAAATTAATTACTCAGCGCAAACGGTTGTTTTGTTTTATTTTCTTCACTTTGGCTTGTTTACAATGTTGCCCTCTCGTTTCCGTAAAACTCCTGAAAAATATCTGACCTGAAAATTATTTTAATAATTTGTAAAAACATAATTTCTCAATACTTTAATTATGTGTACATATATATTTATTTATTTATTCTGCATTTAACTCAACAACGGAATATATATTTCCTTTATTAACGAACGCACTTAAATCAGAAAGACAAGTGACAAGACGACAAACGCTCAGACGCATACAAACGCAAACGAGATTTATTTTCTTCGCTCACATCAAAACGGTCAGGGAATAACCAGTGCAAAAGGGGAACAAATAAAAAGATTGTTAGCTGAGCAAAGACCGATTCGTTCAAAATACTATGTGAACGGTTCATCTCTGACTCTTTGCTCAAAAAGTCAGTAAATGCGAGTTATTTTTGAACAGTTTGAAAGGGTCAACTGTTATTTGCAAGCTCTGCTATTTTTTGATCATGATAAATTTTAAAGGCAATAAAAATCATAGTCTGAAAATAGCTCTTTAAATTTTTTTTTGGATTCCAAATTTGCAAATAAAACGGATCTGTCTGTACATCTAAGGAGTCTACATGCCAAATTTGCTATCTTTAGCCCATCCCAACTCAGAGATTTGTTCGTAAATACAGACAGAATAAATTTGGCTGATCAATTCAATTACATGCAAATTTCGGTACAAAAAGAAATAATTACATAAATTACATAAATGAACAAAAAACCGTTAAGTAATAAGTCATATATAAATCACAATATTATATTAGATTAATTTAAAAACAAATGTTTTCTTAGTATAAAATTTAGTTGATTAAAAAATCGTTCTCTATAGTTCGAACCACCAAAATGGCACAAACTCAATATACTTCCGGCAAAGGGTATTAAAAGGAGGAGAAACTGCAGGGAGCAGGAGAGTCGTGTATGCTCGTTATTAGATAGCACATCAAATTGGCGCAAATTAAAAAGCCATAACTGGAGCTAGAAAACGGGAACTCGTTGCTCACCTGCTGCCGTTGTTGTTGTCATTGTATTTGTTGTTGCTGTTGTTGTTGTTGCATTGCCATTGTCGTCCTTTGTATCTGTCTGGGCTGTGCTATGGGTCGCACCTCCCTCAAGCAGTTTCTTGAACTTCTTGGGCGTACCATTGAGCTTCTTGCGAAAGCCAAAGGACATGGCGGTGCCTTTGGTGTGCAGTTGCTGTTGTTGTTGCTGTTGGTCCTCCTTGGACTCCAGCTGGTGGCCTGAATGGTTGCCATTGTTGCCATTATTGCGACGATGGCACTTGCCGCCGTGCTTCTTGCTCTCCGTTTGTCCCTAGACAGGAGCGGGGGGAAAGATAGGAAAAGAAAATCAGGTTAGACAAGCGATTAAGTTGTAAGTGCAAGCAAAAAAAAAATAAAAACGGGTCAACAGTTAAGCGCAAGATACAATGGAAAAGATACACACAGCCTGAGCCTGCACAGAGACAATAACAATGGGTTAAAAGGGGAATGTGGGTGGGTGTGTGTGTGTGTGTTTATAAGTTTTGTATGAATATCTAATCAACTACTATGCAAATCTCAACAGCTCACAACTACACAATAAGTAAACCCATAGATACATTTGTATCTTTTGTCATTTAAAATACCATTATGACTGCCTCGACTTCCGCGTCAACTGCTGCGTCCTCGTCGACTGTTGTATCTCTTTGTTGTTGTTGTTCTTCTTCTTCTTGCTCTAATGTTGCGTTGTCATCGATCTCGATGGCGTTCTCTTTGTGCTGCAAATGTATCTGTATCTCAGCCTGGTTGTCGTTGTCGTTGTCGTTGCCGTGCTCGTTGGTCGCGTTGTCCTCGTGTGCGGTTAATGTGACGACGACGAGGTTGTCGCATTCATCCATGTTGCACGTTGGCTGTTGAGGCACTCGCTTGTCCGGCGAGCCTCCTCCTCCTTATCTCTTATCTCGCCACTTGCCACGTTTGCCACGTTCCTATCAATTGGTTGTGCCTCCAATTGCGTTTCACTTGCCACTATTTTCATTCCACAGCCGCCGCCGCACAAATTACGCCATTTATAATTGCACTTGAGGCAGGTACACAGATACACACATACACAGATACGGGAGTACACCCACACACGGCTCTTTTACTTTTGAAGGTCCTTGAAAAGTTTTTCCATGCTGAAAATCTCAAACACTGACGCAATTTTCTGGCTTTCAATGCAGTTGCAACACCTCAAAGTATGCAATGCAATGTTTTTCACTTGATCTTTATGCAATTTTCTTGCAATTTTCTTTAGTTTTTCCAAGTCAATTGGTTGAGTTTTTCCACTTGCGAAACGACAGCACACGGAAAATTGAATGCGCTTGCTGAAAATTCTGGCTGAGAACTTCTCGAACTTGGTCGAGTGTATGCATTGCCCAGCAGACCGTGGATTGTGGTGCGGACATGCGCACAACTACGAAAACAAGTGACTGTCGATATGAGGGTGGTTTTGCAGAGGCGCCACCTGGCGTAGAGTTGGTTAGATTCGCTTTTTTAATGGGTGCATTGGATTATACCGTAAGTGCGAATGCCAGTCAAGTTATCGATATGTGATAAATTAAGGAATATGTGGAGTACAAGGAACTGCGGGGAGTGAAAGAGGGGTTGACTATAAGATACTCTGTAGCATACCTGTTAAATAATGATTAGTAATCATAATCATTAGTAATTAGATTATGTTCGTTTAAAAGTCGAAGTAATGATTAAATTACGATTATTTTCGGTTTTGCCCATTTATTTAATAATTACGATTACAAAAAAATAAAAATAATCTAATATTATTACAATTATTAAAAACAAATCAGGAAAAATCAGAAATAATCCGAAATAATCTGAAAGGTTATTTTTGATTTTTTGTGATTATTTTTGAATAATTGTAATAATTTTATTCAATTATTAATTTTTCAAAAATAATCAGAAAAAATCAGAAATAGTCCGAAATAATCAGAAAGATTATTTTTGATTTTTTCTGATTATTTTTGAATAATTGTAATAATTTTAGATCATTTCTGATTTTTTGTAATCGTAATCAATATACGATACATATAGTATTCACAACTTTTCAACAGCGAATAATATAGTCATGGCGATTATTTCCCAAAAATAATCTAACTGATTAGTAATTCTAATCGAAATTTAACAGGTATGCTCTGTAGTATAAGCTCAATTTTACCTGTTAACTTTTAAGTGAGTAAGACGCTTTGGTTTGGTTTTATATGCGATGAGTTGCAAAGCATTGAATTAATTGCAGTAACGTACAGCATTTACGATCCAAAAAGAATTTAACTTATAATATATTCTATACTTTCATTCAATTAAATTCAATTTAAATCCAATTAATCAGATTTCGGATCTTAAGCAGCCACAGGCACTGAGAAAAATTGATGTTTACAACGCATAGATTAAGCTTTAATTTTATGGCGCTTCCATAAGAAATTTACTTGATAACATTTAATACGCTGCCTACATATTTGTTATGAAAGCGCAACGAAAACAACCAGACCGTGTGGCCTAATGGATAAGGCGTCGGACTTCGGATCCGAAGATTGCAGGTTCGAGTCCTGTCACGGTCGAAATTAAATCTAATTTTTTTTTATTTTTAATATTATTTTTTTAATTTCATAATAATGAGCTAATCAAAATACCTTCATTTTTTTTTTTAATATTTTTAACTTTTTTAAATGGGATCTAATAAGGGAAATTTAAAACGTTTCTCCCTTTTGCTGAAATCTTGATGTAATCAAACAATAAATCAAATATGTAGATTTAATCATATGTTTGTGAGCGTCAGATCAATCAAAGTTATGGATTTAATTATATGTTAAATCATATATTTGAAGCTTTTACTGTTCCTGCTTGCGTATACGTAATATGTGAAGGAGTACTCACCTCATATGGCTGCTTGAGTTGTATCTTCGACTCGGCGTTTGTTGTTGCTGTTGCTGCAGTTGTTGCTACAGTTGTTGTTGCTGTTGTTGCTGCTGTTGCCAAAGCTGTTGTTGTTGTTGCTGTGGCTGTTGCTATGATCTCACTGCTGGCATTGCAGCTGCTGTTGTTATCAACAACAAACTCTGGGCTTATGTATTTCACTTGGCATTCGGCGAGTGTGTGCGCCAGTTCTTGCAACAAAAACTGCTGGCAAGTGGCAAAGTCTTCGTTGTTGCAACCTGTCAGCGAACTGCCAATAACATTTTCAGCATTCACATGGGCATCCAAATGATTATAAACAGACTCGATGTGCAGCACAGCAGCTTCCTTCAAATCCTGTTCCTCCAGCTCCTTCTCCACTTCTGACTCTGCTTCTCTATCTGTCTCTGTCTCTGCTTCCGTCTCGGTCTCTGTCTCTTCATCCGTTTCTGAGTGCGCCGTGTTGCGGCTTATGTGGTAATAAAATGTCGGCTCATCTGATGGCCCCGTTGTTGTGGCAATATATTCATTACTCGCTGTCAACTGTTGCCATATTTTGTGGGCGTGGCGCAAATCTTGTTGCGACAAGGCAATTGTCAGCACAGATTGATGATGTGCGGGACTCGGGCACGTCGACTGCCGGGAGACACACTTGCCCATCGATTCGACTATGGCTCTGGCTCTGCATTGGCAGTTGTCAGCTCTCAGTTGGCAGTTGACTCCTCGACTCGGTGGTTTCTTTTGGTGTCGTGGTGTTGTGGTGCTTGCCTGATGATGATTTCGATTGCAACACTCACACACTCTTGACAACTAATGTCTAATGTGGTGACTGAATATTGTCTATCCCTTTCTCACCCTCTCGCTGCCTCTGTCTGTGGCTCGGCTGCAGTTGCTCCACTTGCACCGCCTGTCGAAATTAGTCTAGAAATAGACGCATGAGTGAGTGGGTTATCGTATTAGACACTTGGCAGCCAACGCCAACGTCATATTGATATGCTGGGAACGTGGCTCCAACTGTAGCTGCGGTTAGCAGCTAGGCGAGACCTACACTGGGAGAAATTACGGGGGAGTATTGAAGTATATTTTAAATACATAAATGCCATATATGCATTGAGAGATATCTAAGGATAAGTTGCCTAATTTTTAGAGACATTAGAGAAGTTTTAGAGTAATTATGAGCCATAAATAATGCAATTCATAATTCATTCTGCGCTTTTAAATTTTTTGACGCTTCTATAATAAATTTACTTGATATTTGTTATAAACGCGCAACGGATTCAGCAAGACCGTGTGGCCTAATGGATAAGGCGTCGGACTTCGGATCCGAAGATTGCAGGTTCGAGTCCTGTCACGGTCGAAAATAAAATTCATTTTTTTTTAATTTTATACATTGAGAGATATGTTCAGCATAAATAAAAACGCAACTTGATAATATATTTTTGAATGTCATCAAGTTCATAGCCAAGAAAACTTAACATGCACTGAGATAAAAAAGTTGTGATGAGTATAATATTTTAATCTTTAATTAACAAAACTTACATAAAAGGAAAAAAATTTTTTTAAGATCTTAGAAAAGCTATTGGTTGCAGTTATCTTTTCAGAAGTAAGAAGTAAGTAGAAGGGAGTAAGAAAAATATTAGATCAGAATATACAATAAGATGGAATCAATGTTTTTTTTGTGTTATTGAAGTTATTTATTCTTAAGCTACAAGTACATGGATACTTATTATTTATAGCTCTATTCACAAGATTTACTTTTTGTTTTTATTATATTGTCGATCTCTTAAGAACTTTGCGGAACTAAGTAACTTAACCTAAGCTGAAGTTATTGGCCATCTTAAGTCAACTAAAAAAAATATATAAATATTAATAAAAGGAGTAATCAATTTGGAGCTTAACTAAATTTTGTAGCCGCACATTTTTGCAGTAAAAAGCGAGAGCTACTATTCTCCTCTCCCCTTTCCCAATTCCGCACGATTCCTTCGTCCTTTGTCGATGCATTATGCGAAGGCAACACGTTTTTTATTAAATTTTATTAGAGTGGCGCATGCACGCGGACAGAAGCAGCTCCCCAAAGCAAACCACAACAACAACAACAACTGAGAGGGGGTGAAAGGGAGAGAGAGAGAAAGGCAGGGAGAGAGGGAGAAGTGAGTGCAAGTGTAGAAGCCTTTGGGGAGGACGCATCCTGATCCTGGCTGCTGGCTTTATGGCACATTTGGTGTATAGCAAAATTTACACCCACTGTGGCACGAGGGAGAGAGATAGGGATATGGACAGAAAGGGGGAGCGGGGATAGTTGAAGTGAAGTGGTGTGTGTGCTGTTGTGTGTGTTGCACTGTTTATGCCTGCTTATGTCGTTTGGATTACTCACATTTGCCACGCGGCTTTGTGCTGCATAAATTTTCAGTGCCACTGCATCACTCTATCTCACTCTCCCTGCCTCTCTCTCTCTCTGTCTCTCTCTCTGTTAACTTGCAACCCCATCTGTGGTACGTGAGTCCTTTGTGTTAAGTGCCAAGCTTGTTTTTTATTTTGGTGCGTTTTGTATTCAACATAATGAGGCAATTTCGCAGCTTTTTGCTCAGTTGCTGCCAATTTAAAGGTGGCAAGTTTAAAGTCTGCTTGCAACACATCAAGCTAAATACTTTGGCCACAATTGGCCGCATATGTAAATTGAACATCAAGTAATTATGCGCATAAATAAGCACAAGCTTTCCTCATGCCACATGCCACTTGCCCCATGCAACTGAGAGCTGAGTGAGAGCTCGGCCCGAGCCTTAACTCAGATCGGGCTTAATCGACGGCTGACTGCAACGGCGATTGAAGGATGGGGATGGGGCACACGTACGTGGCAAGGATATGTGGCACGTTGGCTCATGCATAAGCATAACAATAACCATTACCATTACAGAGATTTCCCCTCGCTCCTGTCTTCCCCTCTCTCTCGCTTTCTCTCTCAGTCGTCATGCCAAATCGATGTGGCATGCAACAGCTGTTGGTTAACAACTCGACTGTATGCATTTCAATTTGTGGCCTAAATGAATGCAGATTCCGGCCAACTGCAATAAATGCCAAATGCGAAAAGAAGCGACTTAGCCAGAACTTTGAGCCACAAAAAAAACAAAAAACAAATTAAACAGTTGTCCTGGCCAGGATTAAAATAAATAGAATGTGGATTACAGCGCTGCCAAAAGTTGTGCTGACACTTTTAATAAAAGGCGTCAAAACAAAAGTTTTGACACGTGCCCCAAGATGCAAAGCCAAGTTGCAAATTGGCTAAAAGAAAGAGGTGGAGAAGAAGAAGCAGCTGTTGATGAGCAAGCCACAAACTACAAACAGTTAATACACATTGCAGCATAAATGCGCTTAAAGGTGGCCAACAACAACGGCAACAGAGCCAAAATGTGTTGGCCAAAAGCCGAAAACGTTGCGTGGTTAAAAGCAATTGCATTTTGGTAATTGAACAAGTCAACGCTTAATTATTGTACAACACTGCAAAAAGCAACCCCATAACTGTCTGTCTGTCTGTCTGACGAACAACAAAATGAAAGGAGGAGTGAATGGGGGAAGGAGGGGGGACAGTCGAACGAAATTCTCTTTTATTCATGAGAGGGAAAACCATTTCCATCGTGCTGCAGAAAATGTGCAAAAATGAGCAATTGCTTTTGTAAACGTTTGTTGTACTTTTTTCTGTTCTGTTTGTATTTGTATTGTTGTTGTGGTTGTTGTTGCCGTGGTTGTGGTTGTTGTTCTTGTTGTTGTTGCTGTAGCTGCTGAGCCGCGCATGTTGTGGTCTTTGCTGCTGCCATTATACCCAATGCGGTGGTCGTAAAGGGGGTATAACGAGTCAGAGCAGGTGATAAATCAACAAAATCAGAAACCAAAAGAGTCAAACGAGCCAAAAGAGCGGTAATTAAAGTGACCACGGAGGACAATTGGAATAAATACCGTTTTTATCTATCATTTTAAAAGTATACACATCTAATAAATACCAATTATCGCAAATGTATAGGAAAGAGAGTAAGAAGTTTATAATAAAAGTGACCATGGAGGATCATATAATTATTTTAAGTAGCTGGATGTGAATAAAATTTGATAAAATAGTTGAAAAAATCCAGATAAATGTAAACTAAAAATAAGTATATAAAAACAATGCTTCCGTTAAGTGACCATGGAGGACATTTTGTAAGAATAAAATAGTTTTAATTGACTATTTTGTAAATACATTTAAAAAAAAAAGATATCATGACTTGAGAGAGAAATTTTTTATTTAAAATTTAAGAAAACCGTCCTCCATTGCCACTTGAACCAGGAACAGGTAAGAAAGGAAGGCAGACAGCCGTATACAGGATATCTTGCGGTTCATCTCATTGTTATGCAGTTTTTATTGTGAGTGCGCTTGATACGTTTTAATTGACGTCTCATTTTGCCTTGCGCCAGACACACACACACACATACACTCACCCACAAAAATTCACGCACACATTGGCACAACAATTGAGTAAATGTATTGCTTTAAGCGTCAGAGTTTTCGCTTTAAGTTTTTGAAACTAGTTAAAAACTGATCTATTTCCGTTATTGTGCAACTTTGACTGCGAGTCGAAATGGAGAATAGCCCCAAAAGCCAGGCTAACATACATACAAATAAAAACACACACACACAGTGACACGCATTGCATAAACAACAACAAAGTCGGACAGTTGATAGGTTTTTGTGCCGCCGTTTGGGGACTTCGGACTCGGACATCTTTCTCCCCCTACCCCCTGCCCTCTTCCCCCGCTAAACAAAGCAAGGCCCCCTACCCGAGAATTCGCACTATTGGCCATAAATCAATTTTTCAAAAATGACACTGGGAAATGGAAAAAGTAAGCTCAAAGCTGTGCGAATATTGAAAGCTGCCGAAACACCGCTCTCTCATCAACCAACAACAACAACACGCAGAACAACAACTTCTGCAATGCCATCCATATGTGATAAAGTGTGTGTGTGTGTGTGTGTGTGTTCACAGAACTCGGCGGCAAACTCATCGCATAAAAAATGTATATTTTTACTTGAATTTTGTATTTCTTTTTAGTATTTTTATTATTTTTCTCCTCTTTTTCTCATTTTTCTCTCATTTTTTGCCGGCAAAGATTTGCAGCTGGCGTTGAAAGTTTTGTCGACGGGTTTTGTCATCATAAATTTTAATATATATTTTTTATTTTTTGGTGTGTGCTCGGACGCCGTGAGCTGTTGCAAGGGAAGAATTTCCCATTTCCCCGAAAATTGTGAAAATGAGCACGTTAATAGTGAAAAGCAGTTGAGGCTACAACTCAATCCAAGTCCGCAAAAAAAAAGAAGAAAGACAGCTCAAGGCATTGTGCTGCCAGCAAAGAAATGCAACAAAACGTGCGTCACACGCGGCGTATGCGCAATGCAACAACATCAACGGCAGCTAGAGAAACTGGCCAAAACTGCAGTCGAGTCGAGCTCAGTCGAGTTTGAGTTGAGACGAAGCTGAATGCATGCTGATGAGCGAGCATTCGAATGGAATATGAATGAGTATATCAAAGCACATTGAATGCTATTGATAGACGCAATGAATCATCTTAATGTGTTCTTCTCTTCGGCAACTTCAACTTCAATTTCAACTTCAAATGCAAATTTCACTTTGCAATCGTAAAAATTGCTAGCAAAGAGATGAAGTTGAGTGGAAAGGATTTATTTCTTTACTGAATATTTTTTAAATAAATGGGTATAAATAGTTGTATTCACAAATTGTAAATTCTCAGGTGATTTTTTATATCTTAATAAATTTTATGCAAATAATTTAATTCGATATCAGAGACTATAAAGTTGTATAATCATATTTAAATCTTCAATGATACATTTTTGTCTATATTCAAAAATAGTTCATCTCCGGAAATACAATTTTGTTTCAAGGGTAGCACGTAGTCGTTCATTCTCGACTAGAACGTTCTAATGCGATTTAATGATTCGCTTGGCAGTTCAAGTTAAAATCTGCCCACTAATCGTTCGACAAGAAGATGAAGTATCTCAAAAGCCTAAAGAGATATTTATGTAAGCCAGCATTTTCAACAAATTTACGCTTTAAGTTCAAAATTGGCATAATTACGAGCAGAATATGCTGAGTGTCTATTGGCCACAAGATAAATACGTCTGATGAGTGCAAATTATGATGTCAGGGTAATTACTCAAATAACTCTAATAATAAGTTGTTGAATTCTGACACGAAATTCCAGGCAATATTTTTTGGGGAGGTTTGGTAAGCATTTGTTGCTTGAGTTTATTTACTCTTGAATAAGTTTAATAATATTATTTAGTAATTTCGTTATTCGTGTGTCAGCTTCACTTCCTGTAATGCAAAATGGTTGAAATTTAATAGTAATTTTCCTCGCAGCTGGATTCATTTGCATGTTGTGAATATGTGAGTAGGCCCAAATGTGAATGCATATGAATGTGAAGTGTGTTGCAAGTTGTTGTTGTAGTTGTTGCTGCCTTGAAGGCAGACCTTTTCGGTATTACAATTACGTATACTTAATTATAACATGAATTTTATTGTTGCTGCCGGACTCTGGTTATGCTAAAGGCATTTTGTTTACTTACGACTCGCCAACGGAGCGTGCAAACTACACGCAATTGACAACATCGTAATCAAGCCGCATAATTGCAAATTGTTGCTGTTGCTGTTGTTATTATTACTGCTGCTTTTGAAGCCCAACTCGAGACGCTTGTTTGCCAATTTGCGTACTTTGAAAATTCTTTAAATAAACAAAAGCCAGTCGAGCCATATAAGTATGGCTATGTACATAATAATTACGCAATTGACAGCGTCTACCAACACTTTAATTTCCAGCTCCCCCCTTCCCCCCTCAACTTCTGCCACCCTCTCATATTTCCACATTTAATTCTGCGTTAAGCCAACGTCGAAAGTTGTAAAAACTTATTTGCAATATTTTTCTAAAATGTTCTTAATACCCGTACTAAAGCCTTTAATGCCAGGGCCACAGTGGCTGCAGTCAGTTGATGGTCAAGCGGAACCAAATGGAAATAAATCACAGAACTATATATGAATGATTTATCAAATAGACAAATCATAATTATCGAAATTTTGCAAATAGTTGATTGATTGCATAATATTTTGGAGTATTTACATTTATATGTATGTAAAAAGTATGCATGAATGCAGACTTATGGCACAGACTGTTCCACGCTGCGTATGCTTAATATCTGCTTGTGGCTAATTTGTATGGCCGGCTGGGCGTTGTTTGCTCGCATTCTTATTTAAACAATTATTTTCGCAATTCAGCAGTTGGCCAATGAATTGGGCCATGTTTGGTAAGCCGCTTAGGCACTTTAGCGCCTTGCCATGCAAATTGTTGCCGCACTATTGTTATTGTATTTGCGTGCTGTACTCACAAAAAGCTCGTCTGGAAGATATTTAATATGCATAACTGTGTGCTGTGCTGTGCTTCAAACTCTGCGGCCTGTGTGTTGCATGTGACAACCGAACCCAAACAACAATGTAGAAATCGACACTAACTACATTTAAATTCATTCGAATATATATATGTTTTATATACGTATAAAATCTCGTACTCGTACGTGTGATCTAGATCTATGAAACGAGAGTAGTTCGGGGAATTCAGTCTTCATTGTGGCACATGCAAATCTGTTGAAGACAAGAACTCACCTTTGCCACCTTTTGATTTTGATATTTTGCTTGCTGCTTATCTTATCAGCAATTCTTGCTTTATTTGTTTAGTTGTTTTTGTTGTATTCCGTAATTAAATAGCAATTTGCGATTGCTTTTGTCGACTTGTCCAAACACTGAACGTCACTTCACTTGCAACTTCCCACTCAACTCTATGTGTAATTTTTTTTTCATTCTCTTTTTGAGCTGACCTTGATTAAAGCCCGCTCTGGACTTTTATCTATGTTAAGTTTTATAACTTTTTATTGCTGTCAACTGCTGACTTGAGCACTGGCGTCATATTTGTTATTATTATTAGACAAAAGCGTCAACGGCAACTGATGTTGGCTACGCATAAAGCGAGCACCTTAGAACCGACATCGCCACACGATCAAAGCCAAAGCGAAGTGAGAAAGCTTTGAGCTTTGAGCAGCAGGTGAACAGTCAGCTCATTTATTCGCTCTCTCTTTTTCTCTCTCTCTTTCTGCCACTCTCTCGCAGAGCTTTTCTTTAACTAAAGCTGATAGTGCTACTGTTTGCAACAGTCGCTATGAAAAGTTTGCGCACAGTTGCAAAGATTTGCAAGTTATAAGTCAGTTAGGCCTTGTTAGAAAATAATTAAATTTTTTAAATGAATAACATTTGGATGACAAAATAATTAAGAGATCTGAAAATGATAAAATTGACATTCTGCTAGGAAATCGGCATTTATTTGACAAAGTTACAAAAGTTGGATATTTTTGAAAAAGTGTAGTATAAAAAAGGATTACGATGTTGGAAAAAAATAGAATTTTTTTTTAAATTAAATTTTTATGCCATATCAAATTAGAATTCAAGAAATGACGAATGGTTTCGACAAAATTTTGGGAGTTGGAAGATTATAAAAAAGTGTTAGGGGTGGGTATGAATAAAGTAAAATAAACTGGAAAACTATTTAAAAACAATGGACGAGCCCAAAACGCAAACTTCGCTCAATTACTTCACACTGGACTTCACGCAAACAGGCTTAAGCTGTCGTATAAACTTGCTAAATGTTTCCACGCGATCAAAGTTAGTAAAATCTCTCAATCAAAGTTCTCTTATTGATTTTAGACTTTCATTAACTAGACAATATCAGTTACCATATTGCAGGTGTTTATGCATTTGATGTCAGAAAGCTCTCTCAATGTGTTGAGCTTTTCATTAACTAAAGCTGATAATTCTACTGCATATGACGAGCAATTGGATAAATATTGACAAATGATCAAAGTTAGAAAACTCTCACAATGACTTGTGCTTTAAATCAACTGAATAATGCGAGTGACAATGCTGCTGCTTAATACAGTCTCTGCGATAAGTTGGCGCACACTCACGTGCACAGTCACATTCATCAATATGCATAACTGTTGCCAGCTATTAAAAAACACTTTCTTATCGCAGGTATGCCAAACCGAAATGAAATTCAACACGATGAACTGGCGAAGGTGCTAAACCAAACAAAACCAAACCAAACTCAATCCCAATCCCAATTCCAGTCTCGGTCCCAATCCCGAACCCAACCCAACCCAACGCAAGTCAGAGGAGTGTAAAACGATGGCAACCAAACGACGGTTTTCCCCCCGTCAAATGGCGACGTGGTTTGTCGTGGCTTGGCAAAGCGTCAAGTGCCATAAAAAGCAACACTTGCAACCCAAAAAACTAAAGTGCAGGTCTTTGCCATGTGCCACCACCCCATGCCACCGTTGCCATGCTACATGCCACATGTGCCTTCCCGATGCTCCCTCCCATCTCACCCCATTTTTGTCCGTGCGCTCATCTTTCAAAGGCATCGTGTTGCGTAAGTGTTAGTGTTTGCTGTTATTGCTCTAGACACACATACATACACATACATACATATGTACACTCAGAGATAGAACTAGAGAAAGAAACACAAAAGAAAACATTTACAAAACTTCCATTTCCGTTTTATATGGGCTCGCTGGGTAGCAACCCTACAGCCCGCCCCCCTATAAAAGACAGTGTGCCAGAGTTGCCACCAATGCCCCAAACTAACCCTCGCAGCATCAGCCATGCGGGGAAATTGAAAAAAGATAGTTGCACATAGTTAGATGAACCAAATGGCGATCCCTTACTTCTTGTACTCCCCCTCTACTCCTTCCCCCTTAGCCTTTTCTTGTCACCTTAGCGGGAAAAAGGGCAGCTAAAGGGAATATGCTGGGAAAAGAAAAATTCTGTTTAGGCGACGGAAGTGCGCATTGTACAAGTTTTGCAGGTAAATCAAATGATAAAATGAAGTTGTAGTCCTTTAGTGTCCGTAACAACAACATTACGACCATGGCCAACAGCCAAGAGCCATGGCCAACGCCGAGTGGCAGCAACAGGAGCTGCCGCCAAAGAGCCTTGGGACAACAGTTTCGGAGAAAGCTTTTCACCACACCAGCAGCAGCTTTCACTCAAAATTGCTCTCTTTCAAAATATGTTGCGAGTGCAGTTGCTGTGTGTTTGGACTTTGGATTTTGACCTGGCTCTTATCATAATTGCATGCGTGTGTGTCAATGGCGGATGCGCGTGTTGTTAACAAACCAAAACCTTCAACTACGACTAACTACCAAACCCAGAAAGAGAAGACTCAAAAGGTGCCATCCATTGAATCTCCCTACTAGGTTCCTTCATTAATTTGTAAATTTTGTAAATACAGTCGAACTTCCCTAACTCGAACTTCCCTAACTCGAAGTTTCTCTAACTCGAACAAAATCGAGTGGCAATAGCGTTTACCAGGCAAATTTCATACAATTCTACTTCCCTAACTCGAACTTCCCTAACTCGAATTTCTCCCTAACTCGAACAAAAATATTGGCCCGTACTTCTGTAAGTCGAATTTTTTGGGAAAATCTCCAATAAAGTTTGAATTTTTTTTCTTTTCTGCTTTATGCTTTTGTTAACGGATCGTTTGGATATGTAAAATTGATGTACATTAACATATGGTGATGTAATATGATAAAATATTGCATCAACAATTCTTTAGGCATGTGAAATTGCTATAGGAAAGATGTTCGAAATGTACTTCTTTGTCAGCGTACCAGCTCAATAATATTTATCATGGCACCATCATGTATTCAAATTTTTATCTGTTTTAAGAAATTTTTAAACTTATTTGTTAAGAAATTGAAAAGTGGACCAATTTAAATTATATTAAAAAATTAATTATGTCATTTGATTCGGGAACGTCTTCTGGATACAGCAAAAGAACGTTAAAACCTATTTTTGAGAATATCGACAGGCCTTGAACAAACTGAAATTTTTTTTGTTGAAAATAACAAGAAAAGTTTGAAATTTGAAATGTATTTATGAATGAATGAAATTGAAGTTTCATTTAAAAAACTAAAAAAAAAATTCCCTAACTCGAAGTCTCCCTAACTCGAACTTTTTTCGTGGATAATGGTGATTCGAGTTAGGGAAGTTCGACTGTAATATACTGTAAATAATATAATTCTATATATGTATCTCCTGTGATCAATTGTTCCTTCCCTTAAATGTAAAACTAGATCAAGTTGCCACTAATGGTAGCAGAAAACCAGTTTAAATAAAATATACAAATTTTTATACAAAAAAAAAAAAAAAAAAAAAGTGTTTAATATTTTTTCCTCACATACCTTTAGGCTGCAGCGGCTTTAAAGCTCGTAGCATACTTTTGCCTCTAATTAACCCTTATGCATGCGTAACTGCCAGCCTAATTAGCCCTTGGGCGTACCACCATTCGCTACGTCTTTGGTATGACTAATTGACTTTTTTTCCTTATCAATTAATAGAATTTTAATTGGCGTGTTTAGCTCGTAAATAACCGAATCTTCGTCTTATGTATTTATGTACTTTTCGCCTTTCGCAGTAATCAGCAGTCGTTGGCGCTGTCTAAAATTTTCCCAAATTCGCATTTATCACACACAAATTAGCGTTCGATCAAAATAGATGTCAAACTCAATCAATGAAAATATTTCGCTAGCTTTTCAATTCAATTGCAGATTTAGCATTATCATTAGCAATTATCGGTACGTTACAAATTGTTATTATCAACAGGCGAAGGAATTTGACCTGATATATCATAATTAAGCTTTGACGTCATCAAATCAATTCAACTAATCGGAAAATGTATACTTGGGTTAAGCATCAACTGATTTCTGGAATTTTTTGTGTGGCAATTTTAGGATTTTATCAGCGATATGAGTTTGTTGAGTACTTGCGTAATCTTCAGACACCGCAACTTCAGAACACACCCGCAAAGTGGGCCGAGTTGAGCCATTATTATAAGCAATTAATTGTTAAATATTGTTTGGGAATAAAATAGCACTCGAAATAACAGCACATTTATACGGCGGCAAAATGATGGCCTGCCACACAACTTCACACCTTTTTCAAATGCGAGCGAATCAATCAATCAATTAGACCTTCAAAATCAGCCAATTTACATTGTGTCAATTGATTCACAAACATTCCCATCTCCTTTTCCATCGCCCAAATAAATGAAGCATTTATTTGATTATTATTAAACGTGATTTTTGATGTTATTAATAGATCAACATAGTAAGAACTTTTTAAGTAGCAGTTGCAGTTGCACCTGATGTTGCAACACATCCTTAAAAGATCACAACATAAACAGCAACAACAACAGCAGCATTATGCGTATCGTGAGCATGCGCCACTGAGAGAGCGACGAAAGCAAAGAGAAATTGCGCGTGAGAGCGAGAGCCGATCACTAACGAGGGTGACTCTCGCAAGTAACGAGCGCTCATCCATGCTCACGTGCTCTCCACAATAACCGCTGCTTACTTGGGCATACCCTTTATTTACAATGATTAGGAAGGTTATGCTGAGCTGAAGGAATAACAGTTTAATAACATGTCTTAATATATTTTGTATGATTATTGTCATTGTTATTTGCTTATTTTCTATTTGAAGATGCCACTAACTCTTCAACAAACACAATATTTCAATTATTAAGGTAGTTCTTATCATTGCATATACTCACTACAGGGTACTTTCGTGTCGACTACCGCTGTTTGACAAACATATTTTTATGTATTTCGCTCTCGCAGTATTCCAAAACGCGTTGTTGTTGTTGTTCTTGTTGCTGTTGCCGCTGCTCTCTGTGCTTAAAAACGTGCTGCCGCAGGAACAGTAAATCATTACGCTCAGAAACGTGCAGCCGCAAACACAAAATCGAGCGCGATCGACTGAGAGACCAACGCAAGAAGCGTCAAGTTCAAGTTTGTTTAACGACGCGCGCGTCGTTTGCTATCAAAGTCCTAAAATAGTGTAAAAAAATCATTAAAAGTAAAAATAATTAATATTATAAAAGATATACTCTTATGCACATACATACACGCTGGCCCAGTGTTGTTGTTATTACTATTGTTGTTGTTAATTTTGTTGCTGTTTCTGCCATTTTGTGTGTGTGTGTGAGTTTCGTTTCGCCATAACGGTGGCAGTTCCCGGTGCCGACATCTCCGATCGCCGTTTTTTTGTCGTCAGCCTTTTGTTGTTTTTATCGACGCGTTTCTTTTTCGTATGTGCCACCGACACCGTCATCGCCAACGCCTCCCGCAAATTTGTTTATTGTTACTGCGAACGTCCCGCGCAGTCCACAGTCCTTGCGATCTGTTGCACGCTAATCAATGAAGTTGTGCCACACACACGTATACGCACACTAACAAACACACACGCACGCACGCACGCACACACACACGCGCACAGTGGAAAATTTTCAACTCTGAAGAGAAACAATATAAAATTGGCTGCAGCCATCATCACAGAGCAAACGTTGCGGCGTAGGTAAAAGAGATCTTTAAAGTACGTGTCAATTATTATTATATTCATTTACGATTCTTTTTCCTCTGTCTGTCGTTTTTATTATGTGTATGTATTTTGTGTTTTTATTATTGTTGTGTCTGCTATTTCTGTGCCATTTTTAAAATTTGAATATTTTCAACTTATCTGACTTTTTTGGCCCTGGTTCGAGTATTGCGGCTATGACGTCGCCTATGATCTCTGGCCCCTTCGTCTTTTCCCCACTTGTAATTGTGAAATTCCGAAAAGAAAAAGTCTCAAATAGTAGACAAGCAATTTCTGTATGTACTTTAAATATTGCGAATGATCGACTACAGATACGCTGTAAATAATTCAGACATTTTTCAAGAATTGTTCCATTAATGATGATAAGCAATTTAGTTTAGCATACCCTTCTTAAGTTACCATTTGCCTACAGGGTGTACTAAATACCAAAACTTAAACTCGAATATTAGCAAAGAGTAAAGCAAAAAGCAAAACACGAACATTTGTCACAAAGTGTAGTTAAGGAAAATTAAAATGCTGATGGATTTGCTGTTGACAGTCCAACTGAATTATTAGGTTGAACATAAAATACAAATCAATCTCTTGACTTACTCCCCACAAAAACTTGAAATCAAACAAAAACAGAAGCAGAAACAAAAAAAGAGAGAGAGAAAACAAAACAAGAACAAATCAAGATCGCAAGCAAATGCAGCATGTGACTGACTCGGTGACTCTCTGGCTAAAAACATCTCTCCATCTCTCTGCACTCTTTTTTGGCTCTGAGTCTCTTTACAAACTGGTTCCACATAGTTTTGGGCCGGATTGTTTGTACCATTCACCATTCATTCTCCTTCATTTCTTTTCTTTTTTGCATTTTTATTACACTGTTTTTTTCTTTGTTTCACTGGCAAAAGCAAAGTAAACATAGTTTACTTTATTCTCTCTCAATATTGTGTCCTCTCCTCTCCTCTGTCTGTCTGTCCCTTTCGCTCGCCTGGCGTTATGCTAAGCTCGTCTGCTTTTATGCAAACTACAGTTACAATAACAACAACTCTTTTGTGCCGCACGCGCCGGCAGCGCAGCCAAAGTCTGCGGGGCTTTGTTATCAGCACCGTTAAGTTTGTGGCGCTTTAAGCTTTCGGTGCACGTGAAATTCGCGGCTTGCACTTTTTGTAGTTATTGTTGTTGTTTCTTGTTGTTGTTTTCTTTTACATTACAACGCCCTCTCTTTTGGTTTCTCCCTCTGCATTCGCCCTCTCGCTCACACTCTTGCGGTTAGTGCTGTGTGAGTAATGGCTCAATAATTTGGCTGCCTTCTTCGACGCTTCTCTTTCTCATGCTCTCCCTCTCTCCACACACCTTCACAACTATCAACTCTGTCCCTGTTCTCCCGCCCCCCTCTCACCCACTTGTGACCCTCCGACGATAAACGGTACAACACAACAATGGTAACTAGAATTTGTTTATCTTGACTTGTGTGTAGTTTTTTGTTCTTTCCTGATATTTAACCAAAATGTATCATGACGCTTAAAGTTGATTGTTGCTTTATTGTTGTTGTTGTTGTTGTTGCTTTGTTTGTTGTTGTTGTTGCTGTTATTGTTATTATTGTTGTTGGATTTTGCAGTTTTGTTTACACAAGTTGTGGCGAGCTCATGTTTTGTTTTTCAGAGTACTATTTATTGTTCCTGTGCACGGTTCACGGAATTTGCAACGGCTGCAATTTAAAGTATGTGCGAGTATGTAATAACAAATGGGAGTGGGTCTTCCTACAAATAAGACTGAGATAGACTACATATAGACTTCTCTCTATATAAAACTGACGAATGTTGTGAGATTTGTTGCTATAATTATACAATAGTATGACTATTAATACTATTACAAGCAAGCATGATTATCTTTAGATTTATCAGTGGTCAAATTATAGAACTGTTTCTTCTGTGTTACTTCATATGATTCATGGTTTACATACAATACAATCATCTTTCCAGTTACCCTAAACTCTATAAAAGTATTATTTTCACTTTTATGGCGACTTCCTCAAATTTCTTGATATAATCTTTACCTATTTATTTTTAGCAATCATATCAATTTTATTGTAATTTATAAAGTCTCTCGTAAAATTGTTGAGTAATTGTGACTTATTGAGTTTCATATTAATTTCTTGCTATAATATATGTATATTACATTTTTTTTTTTTTAATTATAGATAGTTTTAAAGTTGATTTAATAGTATACTTAAAAATTACCCAAGTATCAATTTCTTAGAAAGTTTATTTATTGTAAAAGTAAGTTTGGTTGCACATATTAAATTTCTTCTACCATATCTTTTATCGCTTATGTATCATATTGTGTATCTAGTAAAAAGTTCATTGCTTTTCTTTGTAATCACAATGTTAAGTATAATAATGTTTATCAAAAAGGCAATTATTCATTGGTTCATTGGACTTTCTTTTTCTCTTCTATATCCCATTATTTCTTTCGTAAATCCCTAGTACAAATTCCCACTTTAAAAGTGTGTTCAATATTCTAGGAATTCCCTGCAGTTCTTATTCATATTTAAAATAAAAACACTTGACGAATGTATAGTCATATTGTGTTAGGCGGTTGTCGATTGGTTGGTTCAGCCAGATCATGACTGTGAAATTTGCTTATCTGGACGGAAGAAGAAGAGTCCCCGACAATCAGTTAGTCAGAGAACCGGAGAACGTCGACGCTTCGATCGTCAGTCACAGTGTCAGTTGGTCATTAGTTGGCTCGACGGTAGTCCAATTAGAGTTTGGTGTTCGTGTTGTTATTCTTGTTGCTGTTGTTGTTGTACGTTTTATTGTTTACAGTTGGGAAGTTGTTGTATTGCAATTGGTTTCGGTTTTTTTTATTTCAGGCGCAGTGGAAAATCAGTGAAGCATTGAAACGTTTCTAAATATTTAATGTCTGTTTTTTTGTGTTTCTTTGTTTTTTCATTATTTGATCAGTGTGTGTACTTGCAATGAGTATTGAAGTGCCCCGAACCTCTACCCACTTTCGACTAGCTGACCATAAATCCTTCATGGTTTTGGGCTTGGCAACTCGATGGTTAACACTATGTAGAGTGGAAGTGGTAACCACTTTCAACGGGCTAGGTCAATAACAAGAAATAAATTCAGTTCTATTGCATAATTTATGGAACCAGACTGTGAAAGTGCGAGGGTGGCTCATAAAGTATGTCATAAGATTTTAAATATTTTTAAATACTCTAAAAGTTTAGCTAAAGTTTATCTATCTGAGAGTTGTAAATATTTTCTTTATTTTTTACTTCGCCTACTTCTTTAGCAGCCCTCGCTATCTCAATATTTTTTTTTTTTTGGAATTTCTATTGATATGACGAGCTGTCTGACGGGATATAATGAAAATAAAAATTTCTTCTAATCTAGTGAAAGATTTATTGCTACATTCAGCAATAGCTTTCAAATTATCGAAAATTATAATGACAGCGCCCATATATAATCATAATAAGTGCAAGTATTTATATATGATCACACTTGACTATCCACTTTTGATGGCGCTACTATGAGTATAGGTCGTATATTTTAATATTCGAGTGGGTTGAGGTCTTTTCGTTTATATTTTTTATTGCGTACAGGAAATACGCTCGATTGCAGTGCAACCCTCTCTAAAGAGAGTTTGTTCGCTTCAAGTTCAATGTCAGTTGTTGTTGTTGTAGTTGGTGTTGCAGTTGCAGCTGCCTCTTAACTGTTGCAATTTGAAAACCGGTTCTTGGGTCGCAGCTGGAGTTGGGTCATGATCAACATCATTACCATCATCATAGTCATCGTCATCATAATGAGCGAATGCAACTGCAACTATCAATTGGAGTGGCAGCTGTTTGAGTTGATTATGAAATGTTATATTGAGAACCGGCTAGATCTGGAGTTGTTTATCGTTTTCACGATAAGGAGAACACGTGATTTTTTCGCTCGATTCAAGATTTGCCACTTTCAAATTTCAGCACACTGATAAGTCGATTATTAAAACAATAATCGTTATGATGACGTATGTAGATGGATGTGAATGCGTATGTGGCAGTATTTGGAAATCAGTTTTCTTACACGACACATTATAGACAATTATGTATGTTGATAATTTACGATCGCTGCCCATACATTACTGTCAATTGTTTAAATAGTTGGTAAGCAGTCGAAATCGCGAGAGCGATAAGCGATCTCGATAGGTGGCTCTAATGGATGTTTAGGGTACCCTTGTGATAAGACCCGGGCCGAGTCCGAGCTGGTTGGCTGGCAGTTACCAAATTCATATACAAACAATAATTTAAATCAAAATTAAGTCAGACACTCGAAACGAACGATCGATCGATCGTTTGACTCGCTTCACCAGCGCCTGCTAATGAACCCATAAAATTGATCACCACGCTAATTTCTTTCCTTTGCTTTTGTTTTATTTTCCAACTTTTGTTTGTTTTGTTTTTCTGTTTTGCGAATTTATTTGCTTTTGGTTTAAGATATAACACCTTTGCTTTATGGGCCTGCCCAGTACTTTTGATAACTTCATAAAACGTGTAAATTTATTTCGCTCTTCTTGGGCTACGTGCCACAAAGAGTCACGCGATCGCCTCGATCGTTTCATTTGCAAAATTTATAAATAAACCAATTTAAATTGCCTAGATTGATTGTGCGAAAGAAAGGAATATTCTTAGACCCATAAGTGGTCTATGATGGACTTTTACTTAAATAGATGGGCTGAGTTCATCAGCTCTATTGATAGTCTGACGTACGTTCGTCAGTCTAATCTTTTGTTTCTATATATGAACTATATCATTTGATTTAAACATGTGGAATTCCCAGTTCCCAATGATGTGTGCAATACAATGAACAAATAACTGTTGATAACATAATTTAATAAGTAGATAAAATATTTGCCAAATGATTCAATGACTAACTAAATAAAGTCACAACGATTCAGATAAAATGTGAAAGTCGAGATTTATCAGCTTGTTGAACAGAAAATATTTGGTAGAGTTCTAAAATAAAAACTGTGTACAATGAATTACAATGATCCCTGATTTTCAGTTAATGATTAAATAAATATTGATCATTTATATAAGTTAATAGTTTTTAGAGTCTTTCTTGGCTAAGAAATGATGAATTTATTTGTTATGCAAAATTTGATTTTTAAAGCTATTGAGTGAAATAACGAAGGAATACAAATTTGCATTGATATATCAGTTTTTAGAGCTTTAAAGCTTAAATACTTCCTCTATGATATAAAGCCCGTAAGTTCATAAAATTCTCTATTTGTCCAATCTATCAAGTTAGTTTATTAGTTAATAACTTACTGCCAAATCATGGCACAGAGCTCGTAAGTAAGGCAGTTCACACATTGTCAAGGTAAAGTCCCTGTCAGTGTGTGTGTGTGTGTGTGCACAATAGCTCAAGTTAAATCCAGGGCCAAACTATAGACAAACACACGTCGAAATACACTCATCAATTTTATCGCACAACGAATCGAAATCTAATTTAAGGCAGTGTCTGGTCACATTGGTCTTACATAATCAAACGGCGAGCTTGGCCAAAATGAAAACAAATTGCGAGGGATAGTTATAGGGGCTATAGAAATAGGCCGTATCTAAGCACGAGACTCATGTCGGATTGTCTGCGATATTCGCGACTCATCCATTAACACCACACCACAACATGGAGTGACAGCACGAGCGGTGGTGCGAGCCACAATCGTTTCTGCTGTGCTGTGTGTGATTCGGGCCCAGCGAATCGGGTGGAAAATGTTCTGGGAACCACACATAAATCAGCGCCATCGCGACCGCAACAGGTTCACACGGCTTTCGTTTGCCATTGAGCGTGTATCGCGTTTTAGTTTTTGGAGTCTCTCGCATTCGTATCCTATAGATACAATTACATATCCTATAGATACGACGCGTTCGATTTCGCATTCGCATTCGTGTAGATAATTCAATTTGTGGATAGAACAAAAATACAAAGGTGCCTATTAAATTATTTAGCCAGTTTTTTAAGGTGCCGCCAACACGCAAAAGTCCTTTGAAAGTTGTGAATTTTGTTCAACACTCAACACTCAACACTCAACTCACAATTCTATTCGATACTCTGTCGACTGTCAGTACGAATTCTACTCGTAGCTCGAGTGGTGTCGCAATCGAGTTTATTTGTTTGCTTTGCTCAACAGTTGATTCTGAAACTAATTATAATAAAAATAGAAAAGTAGCAAAAATAAATTAATAAATGCGGCTCCTAAAATGGCGAGTCTAATGTCGCCATTAAGTGGACGATCAGTAAGAAGCCGCCGTCTCATCATCATCAACATTGTCGTCATCATCATCATCATTGTCGTCATCGAAAAGACTCCACCCTGTGCAATGTTCAGTTTATTCAGAGCTCGGCAAATTGATCAAGTGACAAAATACAAGCAACGAAAGTCGCGTGCTCGACCTCCTCTGGCAATTCCAATTCCAGCTAAAGTTGTGCGTGTTTCTGGCATTTGACTTTAATTGAGTCGCATCGCGCAATTTTATTGCTCAATTCCCAGTCTGTCCAACTGTTTGTTTATATGTGTGGCAATTGCTGTCCATGCTTTTTAAATGTTTATTAATGAAATTGCGTTCTAAGTGGAAACTCTACGTTCTTTTCTCTTCAGTTGTCTTCAGTTGGCTGATCTACCGAATGCCGAGATTCTTGGAGCAAACGCAGTGGCCACCTCGATTCACACACAGTTCAATGCAAGTGCATTGCTGCAGGCGCCTACAGATCATCAAATAGACAGACTTTAATCCAAAACGATCCTCGCAAGGATCGATCAAGAAATTACACTTTGGAACTGTAAGGAAGCCCCGACAACATGAGTTTCAGCTCGGCCAGCGGCCGGGAGAACAATGTTCGCAAATTGTCCTTCCTGGGCTTTAATACAAAGAAAAAGGTGAGTGTGAAATACTTAAATTATATAATTAAATTATAAACATAAAGGAAAACAAAACAGTAGAAAAGACAAGTTGATAAAGGAAGAACATTTTTCTTATGATAATATGAAATTAAATAATTTAAATACTAAATATTCAAATTTTCGAATTCGAATTCCTTCAACTACTCGTTATATCTGTCATTTAATTTACAGGGTATTTAAGTGCATTTCACAAATTAGTAATTAGGCAGATAACAAATAAAATTAGCAATGAACTCGAGATTTTCATTCAAACCTCTTAAAATCCATTTGTCATATGCTGTCATCGTTGTAGCAAAAAATATGAGCAACAACTCTGAGAATGCTTCCTAATGTTTCATTAGACTTACTTAGATCTTTATGCATCTAATCTTTTAATTTACTGTTACCCGGTAATTTTCCACAAAAAAAATATTGAAAAAGTCGTTTACAAAATGCGTTGACTTTCGAGTTTATACACATTTTATTATTATTAATTCGTTTCGGTGTTTTTATTATTTTTTGTTTTTTTTTGCGGGCATTCGAGTAATGTCAAGTAATTGTTATTGATTTTTTGTTATTGTTGCTATCGCAATTTGTGTATTTTTCAATACAGTTCCGCACTTGGTGTTGCTTTAGTTGCTGTTGTTGTAGTCGTTATTGGCCCAATGCCCGGCAGGCAGTCAGTGACACAGTTTGGAAACCAGTTTTCGCTTTTTGGCTGCGATTTTGATTTCGATTTCAATTTCAATTTCGCTTTCGTGTGCCAATACCCTAGACTAGGACTGACAACGAGAGTGGGGATGAAAGGCCGGGGGAGGGAGCACATAATCACGCTCATTCATTCATTCATTTGAAACGCGACACACGCAATAACAGTTAGTTTGCCTCCCCCTTCAATTAACTGTGTTTGTAAGCGAAATGCGAGCACAAATGCGAGACAAGAGCCATAAAGCGAGCACATTACGTATACGCCGCTTGGCACCAGAGCAGCCCGAGCAACGAGGGCGGCCTTAAGGCCAAAGCGAAATGAAAAAAGGCTTATGCCAATGTCTGAATAAAAATCGAGAGCAAAACAAAACACACAAAAACAAAAACGCACTTTTAATTGTGCGTCTAAACAAAAAGCAGAAAGCAGTTAACGGAACACAGGAAACTCGTTAGACATTCAAAGTGGGCGGACAGTTAAACAGACAGACAGACAGGCAGACAGACAGAGACACAAATATAAAGAGAGACAGAGTCAACAGTCGGCAGTCGAGTGTCGACAGTCAACAACAGGAAATCAATATTCGTGGTCAAGGTTGCAACAACTGCAACTGCAACAGTTACTCGTATAATAAAAATGTGACAAACTGTTGGCATTGACATTGGCCTGTAAGTGCTCGTAATCAAATCGTTGACACCTGAGTCGAAAGCCAACCCAGGCCGCTCACCTTGATACTCACTCACACAACAACGAGAAGACTAACAGCAACATGTACTCGGACTATTAACTTAATTGACAAGGCAGAGGCAGCGAAAGGGGAAGAGAGAAAGTCCTAAGAAAGTAGACTATGATTTAGGCGCGCAACATTTCAATTACTCGTTAGTTTGCCCCGCGGGTGCTGTCATTTATTGTGTGTGTGTGTGTGTGTGAGTGTGTGTGTGTGTATCATATTAATGTCATGCGAACACTCAGGCTACCTGTTATCATTCGTAATTGTCATCGACGACCCAAGCACGCACATGCGCCACCAAATGAGGCACATTGGTTACCAAAAACATTTTATTTCATTTTTAATATAGGAAATCTAAATTATATATTTTATATAATACATGTTTTTGAAATCCAATTGGCTTACAAGCGTTAGTTCAAGTTACATTACTATTATCTTCAGGACATTACAATTTTGTGTATTTGTTTATTATCAAACTATAAATCAAGCGTTTTTTTCTGTAAATTATGAATTAATATTAATTACTTCAATAATTTAGTATGATTTATTCTCAATTTAACTAAATCTTTCGTATAACAACGGCCACAACAACGACATATTTTAGTAGCATTTAAAAGAATACAAAAAATAAACAAATTATATACATTTTCTAAGACTTCTCGTTTCGTTTGCTTTTAAAATATTTATATTATATGGTAACATTTATTCTGTGCATTTGAAATATTATTCATAGATTAGTGTGCATTCAAGTGCTTCTAATTTGCATAGTCTTTTTAAAGGAAGCTTTTTTGGTCAAAGCTTTGCTTGGCCCCCCACACACACACGCACAACCACTCTCCCTCTCTGGCATCCTCCCGCACTCACTCATCACGCAGGCGAATGTGTTGACCTTGACCGTGTGCAAGGTTTGCATTTTGCTCTCACTCTCCATCCAACTGTCGCTCTCTCTCTCTCTCGTGTCCCTCTCCCGCTCTCTCGCTTGAGCTTCAGATATATATGTATGTTTGCAGGCGGTGCGTTGGGTGCAATGTCTGTGAGCTTTTTGGGCTGAAGCTTTTGGCTCGCACGTAAAGTGCAGTTGATTTACGTCAGCAGTTGTAAAAGCCTCGCCGCGGTCAGCGTCGGCAGCATCAGCAGCAGCAGCAGCGCCAGCGGCTGCCATGGCCGTGGCCGAACAGCTGTTGGCGCTGCAGCGACGTGAGCAGCGCAGGAGGCAGCGCTGTTGGCAGCTGTGAGCTATGCTATAGTTAACATTTATACGGACGCGCGCTTTGTTTTTATTGTGCGCCTGCGCAGGATAAACATGTGTGCCGCAGCAGCAGCAACAGCAGTCGTAGTGGCAGCAGCAGAAGCAGTGGCAGCAGCAGTTGGCAGTGGCAGTGGCAGTGGCAGCAAGCACATTTGCTGGGAAGCCTTCTCAGATGCCACAACAATTTTTGGCTTGACAGCGCGCGTTGTTTCGCGTTCACACGTTTTGCATTGTCAAGGTGTGCGTGTGAGTGTGTGCGTGAGTGTGTGAGACTTGAACGTGCTTGTTGCGGCTGCTGCTGCTGCTTGTGCAATACTCCGTGAACTGTTAAGCAGCCCGCGGGTCAAAGTGCAACAGGCAGCAAGAAGCAACTATTACGAAAGTGCCAAACAGCAGCAAGAATAGCAACAACTTTAACAATAACTAAGTATCTATAGTTATAACTGTAACTGCAACAGCAACTGTAACTGTAACGAAGTGAAAGTTATGCTTTAAAGTTTGCAAAAGTAAAATTACAACTGGGAAAACTTTTGTTGTTGCTCGCATAAATACTCGACGCCTTCAAGGTAAACCCCACTCAATGTTTGATCCATAAAACTTGCAATACTTTCACCGTTATACACACACACACACACGCACGCACAGTTATGGATAAATTTGTAATTTGCATTCATACAACAACACCTGCAAAGTTTTCAAGAGCATACAACCTTGAAAAATATTGAAATAAACACAAGCCCACGCACACAGATACAACTACGGATACACACTCACACACACACAGTCGGAGTGAAATTTTTGATAAAATTATTGACAGAAATGTATAAGCTGGGCACAACAAGTGAGCAACTTGGCCAATTGCCCAGGCTCAACACACACACACAGTTACTCCTACACACACATACACACTCCAATATTTGGATTTACTGAAATGTTGCATACTTTTTTGGGCAATCACACAACGTAATGCGGGATAATATGGCACATGGGCGCAAGTAACGGCACAAACGAGACACGGCCATTTTGGGGCTCAACTTTTTTGCGGTCGCAGTAAATGTGTGTGTGAATATTCACATTCCAAATCTAATTCACACACACACACACACGTAGAGAAAGCAGCCAAGTGAAAGCAATCTCAATTTCAGTATCATTTGCTCATATCGCATGCTTTGCATGACACAAAAACACATATAAATACTCACACATACATAAGAGATAATACGTTGACCTTGAAGTATGCAACACTTTTGTGACTCTTGTAGGCAAACGAACTGAGGCGCAGCGTCAGCACAATTACGATATGTTTTAACGCCTTTAAGAGCACAATGAACATTTTAACCTTTAGCACGTGGCAGCTGTATTCCCTCCCCTTCCTCCCACTTGAAACACGCTTCTCCCTTTGTCTCTGGCCTTTTCTGTCCTCGGTCGAGCATTTCCGCTGCGGAATTCCCATTAAATTAACACACACACATACAGACAAAGAAGGGACAACTAAAAGCCTCGACAGTGCGACAGACAGACAGGCGGAAGGCAGACGGACGCGAATGAAGGCAAACTCGAGTATCGTTAATTTGTGCAAACAAATACACAAAATGCGTTGCCAAAAGGACCTGAAAAGCAGCCCAAAAGAATCGTCGGAAATTATGCGCTACGTTTGGGAATATTTCAGCCATTTCCGACATTTCCGCTGCTCTTCCTCCCTCTCCTTCTTCCTCCGCCTCGCCCCTGTTAAAAAGCGAAGCATAAAAAAATATCTGACTCAAAGTTAAAAGTGAATTGTAAAGTTAAACAATATTGGTTGCTGGCAATTTTTTCATTCTCATTTTCCATTGCCTTTTGATACAATAAAGTAATGGGTATTTAAGTACCTAACCAAATTATTATTGGATCTTATGGATTTTTTATTTAACCGAATTGATTTCAAGATGACATTTAAAATATTAAAAGGAAATAATTGTCTTTTTTAACAATATTATTCAAACTAAATTAAACTCAAACAAATAATTAGGAATTACTCTTAAATGATTTAATTAAATAACTACCCAGTGATTTATTCATAAATATTTTTAAATATTCTACAATTAGTCTGCTATACTTTAAGCAATATTAAAGGGTACCTCACAGTCACACCTCTAACATTTCTTAGCCGTTCTCTGCCTTTTTAGGCGCAAAATTCGTGCACAAGTTATGTCGATGGCGATAGTGAAAGTAGGAGAGTGGGGGAAATTGAGAGGGGAAAAGAGTGGTAGGAGCAGGGGAAGGCGGGCTGCGAAAAGGCGGTTGACATGGACACGGACATGTCGCACAAAGTGCCACAAAACTTGAGACGCTGATGCTTTTAATGGCAACAAGAGGTGATGAAAAGTTAAGC
Organism: Drosophila recens; assembly: GCA_037043495.1. Lineage (NCBI taxonomy): Eukaryota > Metazoa > Arthropoda > Insecta > Diptera > Drosophilidae > Drosophila > Drosophila recens. Next base: position 470,219 of record JBAMBJ010000672.1, read on the forward strand.
ACGAATGCCTGAGCTTGACTTGGAAACTTATTGGTCCCAACTGCTTATATAAAACTTGTGGCAGCAACAACAGCAACAACAATAACAACAGTCAGTGCAAACACTCAAATCTGTTCAAGTTGTTTGCCACAATTTGATTCAATTTGGCAGACATGCAACATGGCAACAAAAAGTTGTTTAGGCCACGACCACATAACTTGCTTATGACTTATAAGTCACGTGCCGTTTACTGTATTTCCCCTTCCTCAGTAAACTCCCTCGTTTATCTCGCTTCTCGCAGTTAACTCCCCTCTCCATTCCTCTCTCTTCTCCTCTCTTTCCGTACTGGCAAATGCTCAGTCGCTGTTGTCAAACCGCATCAGAAACATTCAACAACCAAACTGCCACATACATGACTAACTTTGTAAGCAGACGAGTAGCTCTGAGCGTCGAGTATGAGTGTTGAGCATGAGTGTGAGTGTGCATGAGTGTTTACACACTGCTGCACACCTGAGCAGGGACTCAAATAATGCTCAATTCAATTTGTAAGTTCAACAGAATTTTCAAGTATTAGCCAAGATTTCTGACATCGCTGGGAAACGTGAAAAGCTTCTAAAATGAAAAACTGACTTTAGAAACTTAACTGAAAAAAGTTTAACTATTTTTTAAATACAACAATGATTATAAATTTAAGTATTTTCAAGTATTAGACAAGATTACTGATATTGCCGGGAAACGTGAAAGGTTTCTAAAATCGAAAACTAACTTTAGAAACTTAACTGAAAAAAGTTTAACTATTTTTTTTAAATACAACAATGATTATAAATTTAAGTATTTTCAAGTATTAGCTAAGATTTCTGACATTGCCGGGAAACGTGAAAGGTTTCTAAAATCGAAAACTAATTTTAGAAACTTAACTTAACAACCATAATTATAAATTAAAGTGTTTTAATTAGATGTGAACGGAATATGTTTTAAAGTGTATAATATTAAAATGCAAAACAGAAAGTATCTCAAAGATGAAATATCTTAGTATAACCATTTCTATTTTTAAAACTCAGATATTATATTATGTTGAAATTTGTTTATATAATTTGGGCAAATACTTTTCTCTTATTTAGTTTACATTTTGTATAATATAAACTGTCAAGATTGTTTTTCAGCTTTCAGAGGATGCTTAAAAATATCTTTGAGCAGAACGTTTGACAAAATGTTTCCCTTTGTTTTAAAGTGATTTGCGTCGGTTGCATCTTTGGCAATGTTAGACAACAAACTTGGGCTGTTGTTGTCTCCGTTGTTTTTGTCGCCGTTGTCGTCGTTGTGGCTGACAATGTCTATAAGATCATCGGCATTTTCATATTAATTTAGTAAAACGCAAAGCAAACAACGACAAACGAAAATTGACAGCTCAGACAGTTGTGGGTGGTGGTGCAGGTATCTGCGGACAGGGGGGCTGCAGGCGAAACAGGTGTGCCCAGGGGTAGGGGAGGCAGTAGGCAAGGTATACCATCGATTATTCTGATAAGCAACGTTGACATCGCTGCACAGCACAGTGACTACACAGAGTTCGCTGCCACTGCTATCAGTGATAGTAAGTTGAGTGGTTTTGGGTGGTTTTGGGTGGTGTAGTTGAGTGCAACTGTAAGCGGTTAACTCATAATGATGGCCTTGGCTAATGGCTGCATGACAAAGTACTTTTAGTGGGCACGGTAGTGTCTACACGCTGACTATCTGCTAATCAGAAAATGGCAACAACAACATCAACATCATTATAATTTTCATAAGCGACCTCTCTCTCTCTCTCTCTCGCTCTCCTTGGGTTTACTTTGCTCGCTTATCGATTAATTAACGTAACATGCCGCGTTGCGCTTTGACTTATCACACACACACGTGGATAGAGAACAAGAGAGAGAGAGAGAGAGAGAGAGAGAAAGGAAGGAAGGGAGATTAATAGAGACAGGACAATTTAACGTTGACTCGCAGACACATTTGATATTCCCACGTGCAGGCTCTCAGCGTTATTAAATTGCTATTTATAAACTCGGAACTGAACACAAATACTGTTTATAAACACCACACACATCTATCTATATATCTTTTTTATTTATATTTTCCATTGTGTTTTCCTTTGTTACTCTCGCTTTTTTCATATTTATTATCTGCCCGCGCAATTGTCAAGGATACTATGCGTACCGCGATATCATAAAGTTATTAGAGAAATTTAGCATAAAATGTCAAACAAAGCAAGTCAAGGGGGGCGGAGAGGGGCGTGGCAGACAGGTATTATTATTATTGTTGTGTATACAATAGAGAGGAGTGTGGGCAAAATGAGAAACTGTTATAAAGTTAATTTCATTTCTCATTTTCAGTTGAATTTCTCATTTATGTGTGTGCTTAGTATAAGATGGATTTCATGTTATTGCCTGGCTGGCAAAACCTTGAACAAACAGTTAGAAGGTGGCATTAAAGCCAAACAAACAGTTGGCTAATGTGCCACATTATTATAATACCATAAGGCTTAATGCTTTGACGAATGAATTTCCTTGTGTGAAAATAATGCCTTAAGCAGGCGGAAAATGTTCTTAAATCGAGCAGATTAAATTGAAGAAATTATATATTTAAAACGGTTTGATGGTTAAAGTTTTTTATGAGTTCTATATGTTTTTTCTTATATTATATTTATACTTTATATTTCCCTAAAAAAAAGTTAGCAATTTTTGGACATTTTATATATTTTTTTTTTTTATATGTTATTTTTTATCAACTTTATTGTTGTTTTTACAATCAATTGTCTTCTCAATTATATAATTCTATTGATATCTTTTGCATTTACATTGATTTTGAAAACTTGTATAGTTTTCCCAACTTATTTGTATGTTGGAAGATGTCACAAATACAATAAATAAACATAAAAAAATAGCAAGTTGAAATGGCGCAATCAATGCGTTCGTCACTATGAAAATCAATTGATTTCGATTAAAAACAATCAACAATAACGCCATTAAATATACTTACTTACAAAGACGACCCGACGATTCTATTGCATGATATATGACAGAGTACCCCCAACATTAGTAGGGTGCGTTGCAGAGTTGATCGCCAGAGAGGGGAGCTGAGAGGGGGAAATCATGGTGATGTCTGCAAGATACAATGTGGGGAAGTCATGAGGCCCCTAACCCGCTCCCTTCCCCTGAACCGTCACTATTTACAAAATTATATTTTCACATGACAAGTCGACAACGTCACGCGTCAACAACAACAACAACCAAAGCAACCACAACAACAATCACAACAATGAGCAGCGTGATGCTGCCAAGTCACATGACTGACGTTTTTCTTTTCGATCTATTTTTTCTTATGGATTTTTAATTGAAAAGTATTTTGTTGTTTTGACTCGGATAACGTGACCAGAGAGCATAAAAGAAGCAGCAATTGAATAATGATTTCAAATATATATATATTCATCTATTGTTCTACTTCTTCTTATTTTCATATTTCATAGTCCGGCAATGAGGATCCCGATGAAGTGCTGCTGGACTCGGAAATGGAAAAGGTCTTTGCCGGCTCAAATGCACGCAAAGACAAGTTCGATGTGAACACCTTCCAGGACAACAGTCAACTGCCCATAGGATCCCGCAAAAAGAGCAGTGGTAAGTTGTACAAATAGTAAGTAAATAAATAAATAAATTTAAATATTTTGATATCTCTGTAGTACGCCCAAATGATCTTAACATAGAGGAGGACTCGGAATACGAGAGTCAAACGGAGCCATTGAATAATGCACAAAATTATGATGATATACCCGAAGATTTCCCATTAGTCTCGGAACGAGCTGGACACGGCGATCACTCGGATAATTCCGTTGACGAGAAGCACGTGCAATTTGGTGATGCCAAAAAGAAAATTGTCATCACACCGCCCAGTTTAAGTTATGATGAACAGCCCACGGATCAATCGCACGAACGTAAACGCAGAAAAAGGTGAGCACATAAAAATCAAGAAATAGTTTTCAAAATTTAATATATTTTTATATTATATTCTTATAGCCGCCATCAGTATTATAGACAACGTAAATTCTCACATCAGGACAGCGTGGAACCCAAAAAGACAATCGAGGAGAACGGTGATGCAGGTGCGCGTAGGATCTCTGTGCAGCCTGAGGACACGGCATTGGAGGTAGGCCAGCCGTAACTCTAGCTCTTATCTCTATCTATCTATCTCATTAAACCTCAAAAAACCTCTTCAACTAACCACAATTGACCTTGGTTTTAAAGTACTAGTATTTAAATCATTTAACCAGTCAAAATACCTTTGTTACCTTTGTTGCTTTTATCTCTTGCTGCATCCCAAAAACAACGCAACGGACTCGTCATCCACCTGTAGACAAATGGCCAAATGCCGGCTACACAGGTTGACCATAATCCCTTAGTTAGAGTCCTTTATTTCCCCTCTTTGCCCTCTTTGATTTGTATTACTACAACAAAGTTGTTTCTCCCAATTAGGAAGCTGATCTCAATGAGCTGAGATCACATCGTTCGGATGATCCTCGTGCTATGCGACGCCACAAGATTCACCATTCATCCATCAAGCTGCGCGAGTTGCCACAGATCACAATTTCACCGTTTCAAAACAAGAAGCCCGAGGTCGATCACAGTCCACATGAGGTGTGTATTTACCCCCGGAGGATCACCTGAAGATCTCTTTCAAATGAATTGAATTCCGTTTTAGATCTTCGTACAACTGGATGAGCTCACGGGCGTGGGCGAGGATCGTGAGTGGAAGGAAACGGCGCGTTGGATCAAATATGAGGAGGATGTGGAGGAGGGATCCGATCGCTGGGGCAAACCGCATGTTGCCTCGCTCTCATTCCACTCGCTGCTCAATTTGCGTCGCTGCCTGGAAACGGGCGTTGTCCTCCTGGACCTCAACGAGAAAGATCTGCCCGCCGTTGCCTATCGTGTCGTTGAGCAGGTAAAATTCTTTTGATCTCATTGCTATAAATTGTTTACTATACAATATATTTGTTTTTTCCTGCAGATGGTTGTCGATGATCTCATCGATATCAATGACAAGCCGTCGGTCATGCGATCGCTTCTCCTGCGGCATCGTCACGTCAACGAGCATCAGGGTGTCCTGCCCTTCACCAAGCGCAAATACAACAGTTACACTAGCCTGCAGGTAATTCAGACAGAACACTCTGTGAGAATAATCACACCTTAAACTATAACTCACTCACACATATGTACTCACAATTAAACACTTCATTGCCTGTATATAACAAACTGGCTTTAAGCATAATGTTTTCCCATATCGAAGTACAAGTAATCACGATCATCGTCGTGTCTCTCATCTTATATGATCTCTGTCTATTTCTGTATCAATGCGCCCATAACTGTGCTACATTTTCAACATTCATTCAACAACAACAACAACACTCGCTATCGTACACCAACAATAACAACAACAGCAACTACTGCCCAAATCGGTAATGATACGACTAATTGTATATAGACAAAACATATCTACTAGTTACAGAATCAGATACAAATATCAATATGCTATATACAGATGCAGATACATTCACATTCAAGGCTGCAAACTGGCTGAGATTTAAATAATTATTTTTTTTTTAAAATAATATAGCTTTAAAACAACTCTTTCTTTCTAAGAAAAATCTCAAAAATAATATTTTAAATATATTTTACTAACTTGCGCAGAACTACATGCATTTTTCATTTTCATTTCTGAAAAAAAAATTCTCATTAAAAAAATTATAAAATTCATTGAATAAACCAAAAATTCAAATGTTTTCAATGTTTTAAAGCAGCCAAAATCTTTGCAGCTTTGCAATTTGTATCTTTGAGCAAAAATATTGTCAAATCTTTTTACAAATTGTAATATGTGGTTGTGTGTTGCTTTTCTCACTTATTTTCTTATGCTTCTTTGCGATTCTACATCTGTTCTTCTTCTGTTTGTCCAAAATACATATGTCTACATATACAATCCACACACATACATATAAATGTATATGTTTATATATGTATCTTTACACTGAACACACTTTGTCTAAAATGATTGCGCACCACACCAAAAGCTACTTTGGATGGGCACCGAAGCGTCACAGCTGCAACAACAACAACAGCTACAACGAAATCTGGCCAAGACGAGACGCAGCATTTGTGTCACCTCCAGTGCGCCGCCGGCAGCGATGCTCAATGTGGGGGCCATAGATCATCGGCGACACTCGACGACCTCGTATCTGGGTGTAATAAGTTTATTGCCCTCTCTTTGACAATCTCCCCTTATTCCCATTTGCTCCAGTTGAAATCAGGGAATGAAACTGACATCTAAAGATGATCTATATTTATGACATAATCAATCGATTGGGTTGGCGATTAATCGGCAAATGATACTGAAATGTTTGATGAGGTTTTTTTTTGTCAAAATGTGTGGAAAAAAATAATTTTTTAAAATGAATTAAATTTGAATGCAGAATTAAATTAGAATTAAAAAAAATCGGTTAAGTTTTGACAAAGTTTTTGGAGTTGGAAGTTTATGAATTGTAGATCATTTAGTTAGTTCACTCATCAAAGATTCAACGATTGAACTTAATTCCTCAATTAAACAAACTTAAACGAAACTCGAATTGTCGATTTTTTGACGTATTTTTACATAATTATTCTCTTAAATTTTTATTGAATTCTAGATAAAGTTCGATTGCTTGATCAGTTTCATTCCCTGCCTTTAAAACTTGCTTTAGCCTTTGAGTCGAGTTTCTTTTTAGCCCACATATAGCCTCGTTCTAGCCACGTTTCGTAGACCCCTCTTAGAACCACTTTAAAAATGCTCTCCAACTTCCACGATTGGCAAGTTCTCGATTGTGTTTGTTGTTTTAACTTTAACCCGTATCTAACCGTACCTTACCTTAACTGCACCAATCAGACGTTTAACCCTTATGTGCACGCCTGTTTCGATGTTTGTTTTGTTCTGCATGTGGTGCCTGTTTAACCCGTTTTACTCACCCACTTTCGATAACCGATAACTGTTGGTTGCTTGATATTAACGTCTTCGGATCTCAACAGAACCTCTCGGGCACTACGGATGACAAGAAGATCAAGATAATGCCGGCCAACGAGATTGGCGGCAGCAAGCGGAGCAACGAGCTGAAGATTGACATGAAGGACGACATGTACTCCTCCTCGCAGGAGGATCTCAAGAAGCTCCAGAACGACACCATACTCAGGCGCATTCCCGCGGGCGCTGAAGCCACCACGGTTTTGGTAAGATCACAGACCGATCCCTTAAAGACGTAACTAATCCTTGACTCGCCCCACAGGTTGGTGCCGTCGAGTTCCTGGAACAGCCCACCATTGCCTTCGTGCGTCTCTCGGAGGGCGTGATGATGCCCTCGCTGACGGAGGTGCCCGTTCCCGTGCGCTTCATGTTCGTGCTCCTGGGGCCGCTCAACTTTGATCTGGACTACCATGAGGTGGGTCGCTCCATCTCCACGCTGATGGCCAACGAGCACTTCCACGCCATTGCCTACAAGGCCGACGATCGTCGCGATCTGCTGTCGGCCATCAACGAGTTCTTGGACGACTCCATTGTGCTGCCGCCCGGCAACTGGGATCGCCACGATCTGCTGCCCTTCGACGAGCTGAAGGCCAAGAAAGACTGGATTCGCACAAGGAAGATCAAGGCGCTGCAGGTGAAGCGGGACAGCGAGATGATCAAGATCGGCCGGGATGAGGAGAAGCTGCTGCTGGACAAGCAGGCAATGGGGGCCATTGCGGGACCTGGCGGACCAGGCGGAGATGGCGATGACGATGATGGTGGCGATGGCAAGAAGAAGAAACCGAATCCCATGGACAAGACACACCGACTGTGGGGCGGGCTCTGCAACGACCTCAAGCGTCGCATGCCCATGTACAAGAGCGACATCCTCGACGGACTCAACACGGAGACACTGGCGGCCACCATCTTTATGTACTTCGCCTGCCTCTCGACGGCCATCACTTTCGGTGGCTTGGCCTCGGCCAAGACGGACAGCTGGATTGGTATCTCGGAGACATTGATTGCCTGCTCCCTGGTGGGCATTATATTCCACTGTCTGTCCTGCCAACCACTCGTCATCATTGGCACCACTGGTCCGCTGCTGCTCTTCGACGAGGCGTTGATGGTCTTCTGCACGGAGAACAAGTTCGATTTCCTCTCGCTGCGCGTCTACGTCGGGATCTGGCTAATCATCATTGCCCTCTGCGTCTCGGCCTTCGAGGGCAGCGTCTATGTGCGTCTGTTGACCCGCTTCACGCAGGAGATCTTCTCGGCCCTGATCACACTGATCTACATCGTGGAGACCATGATGAAGCTGGTGTCCATCTACAAACTCAATCCTCTGCTCGCCGACTACAATCTCCCTCCGCCGACTCTTCTTGATCACGACAACGCCACGAGCTTCAACGTAAGCGTAAGTCTGTTGAACGAAACGCTGACTACAATGGCTCCTCCTCCATCCGCCGCATCCAAGTTGCCCACCAATCAGCCCAATACGGCCCTCTTCTGCACCATACTCACGCTGGCCACCTTTGTCGTCGCCTATTACCTGAAACTGTTCCGCAACTCGCACTTTTTGGGCCGCAATGCGAGGCGAGCGCTCGGTGACTTTGGTGTGCCCATCTCCATTGCCATCTTCGTGCTCGTGGACTACCTGGTGCCGTCGGTCTACACCGAGAAGTTGGTTGTGCCCGAGGGTCTCTCGCCCAGCGATCCGACGAAACGTGGCTGGTTCATTGGCTTCAACACCAACCTGGACACTTGGGTGCCGTTTGCCTGTGTGGTGCCAGCGCTGCTCGTGTACATCCTCATCTTCATGGAGTCGCAGATATCCGAGCTTATTGTGGACAAGCCCGAGCGAGGTCTGAAGAAGGGCTCCGGCCTGCACTGGGACATTGTGCTGCTCTGTCTTCTGAACACCTTCTGTGGACTCTTTGGCATGCCCTGGCATTGTGCTGCCACTGTGAGATCGGTCACCCATGTGTCCTCAGTCACGATTATGTCACGGTAAGTTGCTGAGTTTAATTTAATATTTTTAGAGACTGTAATTTAACTGACTTGTCTCTCTCTTTTCCCTTTACAGCACCCATGCTCCTGGTGAATCCCCGCGCATAATCGACGTGAAGGAGCAGCGTGTGTCTGGCTTCTTTGTCTGCGTCATGATTGGATTGTCGGTGCTAATGTCGCCGCTGCTGCGTCTCATCCCAATGGCCGTGCTCTTTGGCGTCTTTCTCTACATGGGCATCGCCTCGATGAGTGGCGTACAGTTCTTTGAACGGTTAGACAATGATTATCTTATTATCTACTTGTCAGTTTATCTAAATTAACATATGTTCCTTTGATATCAACAGAGTAAGGCTGTATTTCATGCCCGTCAAGCATTATCCGCCGACAAACTATGTGAAGCGTGTGCGTCCCTGGAAACTGCATCTGTTTACCACCATCCAAGTGCTCTGCCTGGTGGTGCTGTGGTCCGTCAAGTCATCCAAGTTCTCGCTGGCCTTCCCCTTCTTCCTTATACTTATGGTGCCCATCAGACAGCAATTGAGTTCGCTCTACAAGCCCGAAGAATTGCAGGCGGTAAGTCTTGATTCGAATTTAATATGGATTATATTTTAATCGATATTCTATCCTTTTCAGCTCGACGGCAGCGAGGTGAGGAATGATGAATCCGAGCCCGATTTCTATGAGCAGACCACAATACCAGCATAGAGACTTGATGAGCAAGCAGCACAGTAAAAAACATGACCTGGCCCATTGAGGGCACAGGTCTTAGGCCAAATGCATAAAACTAACTAAATTAGTCGTATCATATTATTAGTTAATCAAAGTATTAAAGCCCGAAACCAACCCACAAAACAAACAACCAACAAAATGCTATCAAAAGTGACAACAAACAAATTCTGGTGATCGTATAAACGAACTACCTGCATTAGTATTTAGTAAATGGATAGAGAAAGAGGAGAAGAAAAGAAAAGATACTTACACACCTGAAAAAGATATATACCTATAGATTGTAAAGAAGGTTGAGGGATTCGACAGAATCAAGCGAAACATTGTACCTAAAGCGAAACATGACTTGATAAGGACAACAGTAGCTAAATATGTATTTTTCAAGATCAAAAAATGAGATCAACACACCAAACAGAATTACCCGATTGATCAAGTAAAAAAGGACCTTCATTTCTGCCTTAAGACAAGATGTTTGCTTAGCGAAAATATTTATAAAAAAAGAAAAAAAAAGATTATGATATTTATTTAATTTTCTCGTTTCTTCGTTCGTGCGTATTATTAGCAATAAATCATTTTGCATATAAATATATATTATATTATAAAAATAATACATATTTCTCTGTTTAGTCTCATCGAAAGAGCAATGAACATGATGAAGCATTCTAAAAAATGATGTAGAGAAGAGAAACTATTAACTATTAATTAACTATATAGCTTCAACTGGCGTAGTGATAATTAGTGTCAAACACACACAAACTAAACTCCCAAAACCCACTAAAAAAAATATACATAAAAAAAATATTATTATTATAATGAAAATTGAATGAAAAGTGAAAATTGTTTTGCGTACTTCGCGTTTAGCGCACACTTCTAAAGTGAATGCTCCGTTGTGACGTATTGCTGTAAGTTTGCCTTTTTATTATTGGGAAAGATTACCTATTGTATAGTCGTAATTCGTTCCAATAATACACAAATACACATACGATCCAAAACCTATTTTTATGTAACTTGCATGTACTTGTACTCGTACGATACTTACTCTTAAGTAGTTGTTGTCTAGTTTGTTTTTATTCAAATTCAAATAAAATACGAAATTATATCAAATTGATAAGCTTTGCCTTAGTATTTTCACTGAACTGGATTTTACACTATTCGATTGATGAACGTTGAATCACGAGACCACTGTTTAGAACTTTCATGACAAATGTATAATTTTTTGATATTATATTTGTTTGTTCCCTGAAATAAGTTTTGATCAATAGATTTAGATCTCTAAATTTATTATCTTTTCAAAACTGAATATATTTTAGCAATAATATATTCATCTTCCTTTTGATCTATTTAAAAATATTCATCATTCTCTCAAAATTCGCATTTTGTCCTAAATTTTCTTTTTTAAACATCATGCTGAAAATAAGAAAATTTATGATTTCAAAAGAAATATTCTATTTATTATAGACTTGCATTTTCAAGATTTCCAAAATCAAGTTAAAACTGAAAGCATTTCATTTATAGTCTGAAATTAATCTTGATTTTTTTTAGAAAGACTACAATACATTTTTTGTAAAGCTTAATTTGGGCCAGTTTGTTGATGATTTTTATGGTAAATATTGTCAGGTTAATTAGGCCCGTTGCTTATCATTTTAAAAATAAATCTACATGTTCATTATTGAATTTTGTTTAAAAAATTTGTATTTCGTATTTAAAGAAAAGTTTACAAGGTAATCCCAGTGGGATATCAACATGTCTGCCTCGAAGCAGCTGCAAGACTGAGGCTTGTGTCCTTACGCTTGTCAGGTGGCATTGTCGAAGCTCAGGGACCTTTTGGCTCAAGCTCAAGTTCGCTGCGCGCTGCAAGCGAAAGCTTTTTGGTGGAGTGTGTGCCAAAAAGCTGTCCCAAGGACGCGAGAGAGAGTGAGAGAGACGCGAATTCAACTTGACTCAAAAGGACTATGCCAACATAGCAAGTGTGGGGAACGGGACGGCTGTGATAATGGGAAGTCAACATGCCAACATATTGTGACAGTGACAGTTCAGGACGAGTCGCCATCAACGTCGGTTCATCTTAAGGACGCAGCTGACCAAAAAGCAAAATCGTGAATCGCGAAACGCGAAAGCGGGCAAACGGGAAAAACTACGAGAAACTGATAAGCAACAGAGCCGCAAGGAGAATCAAGCAGAACGCAAAGTTGGCGCGTTTTTATGACGACTTTTAACTTGGATGAAAATGGCTAATAATTTCGTATCCGCAGTCGTTGCCGTAGCCGTAGCCGTAACCGTAGTCGCAGTATCCGTAGCATCATCCGTATTCCATATTGTGCTTGTGACCGAGGGCAAGTGAAATGTGCGCATCCTTCGACCCTTTGACCCGGCATTAACGTGACAACCATTCACAATCCGATTTAGATCTGTTTAAGAGTCGAGTACGAGTACGAATACAGGAGTACAAGTGTGTGTGTGTCTGTGTGTGTGTAAGTGTGTGTGTGCCATAACTAAATACGAGTTTATTGTGCTGTTGACTGTCATTTTGCAATTTGGTTTCATTTCGTTTACAAGCCAATTCATTTGCCTTAACATATGCAAATTCCAAGAGCTTGTCATTTCACCCACAACACAACACAACACAGCACAGCACACAAAAGCAACCGCAACACACACCCACACACACTTCAACACACATTTCAACACACGCATTTTAAACAGTTGTCGCGTGTTTATGCAGCAAAGAAGAAAATTGCAAGAGCAGCAGCCTGCGGCTGGGAAAATGCACGACTCGCAGCACTGCAAATGGAAAATGAAATAGAAAATGACGCTTGTCGCTTGACACTTGGCATATTACACATACGCCACGTTGCACATACGCAAATTATGTAATGCAACACATTAGACTGTTGTTATTGTGGTTGTCACTTGCCGCATTGCATTGATAATGATGTTTGACCTTTGACAGCAACTCAATACGCTTGACATACAGTTGAATTCCCACATTAATTTGTATTGTAAATATGTATATTTGTCAATGTTCATCTAGTTGTTGTTGTCGTTGCTGCTTATTTGTAAGTGAAACAGAGTTGGATAATGGCTTTGGGCTTGGGTTCGGTTTGGTTTGGGTTTTGCTTCTTCAGACTGGTTTCTACGACTGCATCGCCTGGCGGATGTCCGACTCGGCTGCCACAAGGGGGGCACGCACCTCGATGCCGTGCAGCGGCGCCCTATCCAGATGATGCACGACTTTGTACACCTCGCTGCGATTGTAGTCGACTTTGCGCTCCGGCTTTTGGTACTTCATGAAGTTGACCCTGTGTGAAAGGCAAAGCATTAAAGCGAGACACTGAGAAATAGAAGGAGGAAAAGACAGGGAAAGAGAGACAGAGAGAGAGGGAGAGAGGAGTGCTGAGACATGCATGTGCATTTAAATAAGTGCAGCTGCTGGTCACGTTGCAACTACAGCGGGGCATGCCACACTGCGACTTACCTGGCCACACTGAGACTCTGCAACTCCCTGCGGCACGGCGAGTTGACCAACAACAAAAAATAAAAAATATATAGTAAAAATGTAACCGCAATCGAAATTCAAAATTGGTTAAGTACAAGACAAGGGCGGGGCCCAAAAGAAAAGAAAATAAAAGACCAAAAGAAAAGAAAACGTTGTTAGCCTTATTAGCAATTTGCAATTGGCAGTGCAGTTGGCAACTTACCTGAATCGCTGTCGTGTTATATGCTCACCATTGAATAGACGATTCCAAAATGCAATCTACGAAAGAAACAAAATCAAAGGCAATGCAATCAGGCAGCATGCAGGCGATGTGATCGAGTAAAAGAACAAAATCAAAATCAAAATACGAGTATATAAACGAAAGAGGAATAATGTCACACGCAACTTTCAGCTTGCAACGTGCAAGTCGAAAAAAATGCCAAAGTCAAAATCAACTACATGCCAAGACAGAGACAGACAAAGAGAGACAGAGAGAGAGGGCGAGAGGACAGTCGTTCAATATGATAATGTTAATGAAAGCGCATCCTTTTTGTGCCTTTTTGGCTGTGTCACAAATTCAACTTCAACTGCATTCAGTCCTGGCAATAATACCTGGCATCGTAGCCCAGCAACGGACTCTCGTACGGGCAGCTGCTAATGCAAAAAATTATGGCAGAATGTGTTCCGGTTGTTGTTGTTGTTTCGGTTGTTCAGATTGTTGTTGTTGCAAGCGTGCCATGGAAAATGAGAAAATGAGAATGAGTTTATGAGGAGCATGAGATGCGAACACGATTATGACTGTGACCATGGCAATATGAGTATGTCACACACACACACACACACACACACACACACACATACGCACAATATGGCTTTGGCAATGTCAATTGCAATTGAGTAGTGTAAGCTTCGGAGCGAGGTGTAGGGGATTGGGAGTTAGAGAGACTGGGGGGCTAGTCAAACAACATTCAAGTGTGTGTGTGTGTAATTCTTGTACGCACCCCAACGTGCTGCCAGTGATAAGCTCCGCCTGGGCACTCAGAGTCTCGGCAATGAATTCATCATTGTAGGCATCTTTGGGCTTATACCAGCGCCTGCCGCCGGGCAGCACCAAAGGACGCTCCGACGATGGCGTCAGGGGACCAAAGGCGCGCTTCGAACGTTTCGGATTGTTTTTCTGGCGCACCAAATGCTCCTCGAGCTCCTCAATGACATTGTGTTTCTGGCATGTCATCACATCCCAATGCACAGCAAACACACAAGGCCCACAGGGAGATAGAGACACAGACGGAGACAGCGACAGAGACAGAGACAGAGAGAGCGATAAAAGTAAGAGATAGAGAAGCAGTATAAAGTTCAATGATACGCAGAGCAAAAGATGAAGATACAGTGGGTGGACGTAAATGTTGTTGCACTGGTTTCGGCTGTCACACTGCCTACTAATTGTCTTTTGGTTTCTGCCTTTTTAATGACATGCCCCCACACACACACACACACAAAAATATTTATACGCAATTCTCAAACTGAAATCAGTTTCAGATTTCGTTTATTAAAATTTTTATAAAATTTTAGCATGCATGTATTTAAAAACTGGCAGTTTTTGTAGAGCAATTTATCAAACTTGCAACTCGATTTAAGCTTTTAAAGCTAAACTAAGCTAACTACTCCTGGAAGCGCACATTATGCTGCAAGTAGACAGAACAGAGAAAGAGAGAGAGAGAGAGAGAAAGAGTGAAAAAAAGACAAAAACCAAATGGCATTTTAGTTAATTTGATTTGTGGCAACAAACTGGGGGGCAAGTGTCCAAAAAAAGGCACCACAAACAGAGACAGTGACAGCGACAGCAACAGAGACAGCGACAGAGAAAGCGACAGAGAAAGCGACAGAGACAGCGACATGAAACAAGATAGAGACGGAGTTAGAGACGAAGACGAAGTTAAGACGCAAGAGCTTTGGTCAAGCTGATCGACTGTGGAGTCAGTTAAAGAGGTGGTAAAAAATACTTATCAACAGCACTGTTTAAACTGAACATTCAAAAGACATTTATCTTCGATTTGCCGAAGATTTAGATAGCTTGTGGATTATACTATATCTAAGGCACTTATAATGAAGTTCAATTTAATGCTGCTGAAAATAAAAGTTATTTGTATAGAATCTCATGCCGATTTCTGAGATCGATGGAAACGAGTTTAATTAAACTTGTTTAGAATATGACGAAAGTTGATCTTTGCAGTTAAAAAAGTGTCTTTTAAAACAATTTATTTTTAATCAAAGTAGTAATAAACCAGATCTAATAATAATATAATAAAATAATGTAGCAAATATCGAAGGTCAGATGATATTCATAAAATGCTTTTGCAAAGGAAATGAAAGACAAGCAAACTAATAAGCACTATAAATAGATAAAGTTAAATTAAAGCCTAGAAGGGGTTGGGTGAAACCTTTTAAGAAGCACTGTTGAAATTTATGAAAATCTACAGCTCATATATGTATGTCTGTATGTATGCTAAGGTGTGTGTGAAAGTTGTAGTTAATTGCAGCAAACAGATTTTATTACCCGAGGCCATAATTTTAATTTGCCAGTTACCTGACGAGTAGACTTGCCGCAACATTTGATGACAGCCAGACAGACAGACAGACAAGGGAGACGAAAAGACGGCCATAAATGCCTATAAGGAGTCAAGTTACGTTGTCTATAATCTCGACATGGCAGCATGAATTATAATTATTGGACTATGTGTGCTGTGTATAACCTCGGGGATTTCTTTGCCTGTTACATGCACAGGAGTTTGTTTCTTTTCTTTGTTTTTTTTTGCATTACAATTCTGTTGTTTGCCACATTTTGGGGCACTTACCTTTTGCTTGCGGAAAGTCTGCTGCTCCACGAGCTGCTCGTCCAGTTCCCGTTCACGATTGTCGCCATTTGAGTGCGAGAACTCTGCCACTTCCAGGTCATTGGCGTCGTCGCATTTATCCTCATTATGTTCACATGCTGCTGCCCGTTCCCGTTCCCATTCCCGTATCACGTCCACATCTGTGGCTGTGTCGGTGTCTGTGTGTAAGTGTGTTTGTGTGTCGAGGGAGGGAGTATGCAAAGTACGCCATTAGAAAAATTTAATTACTGTAACCTCGGCCATAATTTTACAGCCCTGCTTCACCTTCATTCTCGCCTGTGGCCAGTTGGTCAGCTCCATTCCCCTCCTTCTCATCCTGCTCATCGATTTGTGGCAGTGGCAGCTGCTGCTGTTGCTGCTGCAGCTTCCGAGTAGCCAACAGCTCGGCCAGCTGCTTGGTCACCGCATCGAGGTCGACTGTATCGTCGAGGGCGGCGATGAGAGCGCCGC